>JBCFXI010000152.1:185704-267307 GCA_038496175.1 Ampulex compressa
CCCACCCCCCCCCCCGCGCCCCCCGGCGGCCCCCCCCCCCCCCGGGTTAAAAGAGTAATTAAAAAAAAAACAAAAATTTATTAACAGTAAAACTTAACATTTAACCCCTTTTTTGATTCTCACTTTAAAAATCCTCTAGAAAAAATGTTTGTTTTACAACTCTCACTCTTGCAAGAGAAGAACAGAAAATAAAGGTCGCTGTCAAAAAATAGATACCAATGGGGTAATACCATAAATTACCACACCAAGTGCACTCTCTATCACGATATTAAAAATAAGTTTCATAAAATCAACCAGTGGGTCATTTAAAAAGCCTCCGCAGATTAGACCCGCGAGTCATAACTTCACCACCACTATCCTAAACCAAACTGCAGTAGGTGTCGAAAATAATAAAAAAAGAAAAAGAAACCAAAGGGAAAAATTACAACAAGAAACACGAGGGGTCTGGGTATTCGCCAAAGCTGCAATACACAAAGGACAGCTGTGGCTAGAAGACGTATGGGGGGAGGTGGCTCGTAGTTTCTGAGTCAAAGCCGGTCAGACGTAAAATCGCGGAGCGGCTGGGCCGGGTCGGGGATGCGCGCGGGACCTTACGGTACGTTCATAGATCGCGGCCGCGCGATACGGGCTATTAAGCGTATGCAAAGCAGAGTTAATTTCATTGAACTTTCCGGCAGGCCGGCGCACAAAGTTTTGCCCCGCCATGAAATGCTGGGAGGGGGAAGGGCTTAAGCGGCCGGCAGGAGAATACGTAATGAGGAGGAGAAAACTACACCCACCGCGGCTTAAAATACTCGACGGTGCTGCCGTGCTACGCTTAGCCCTTTCGATACTACGAGTGACTGAGGCCACCCAACGTCTGGCGCTCGTTGTGCATTACCGGTGAATATGGTGAACAGCTTTTTTTTTTTCGATGACTTACGCCTCGGGCGAGTGTAACAGTGATCTTCCAAATAGGTTACGTGGGAGGTTCCCTGTGTCGATAATGAATTTTTGTATACTAGGTTGTTCGATAAGTTCGTGGAACGGAAGTCAAAAAGCCAATTTATAATTGTAAAGATGACTTTAAAAATTAGGGACTTTAAGCTAAAAATTTGAACTGAAAGCGGAAGGCTTTAAGCTAAAAAGGGTTTAAAATTTCAAAAGCGCTGCAAATCTTTCTGTGCTTTTGTTGCACGGGGCAGCCATTGTGCATACGGCCTTTCGAAACCCAAAACTTTATTTAAGGTATTAGAAAAAAATATTGAAATTTTGATTGAGTTTCTTATGAAATATGAAATATTGAGATGATATCAATTACTTCTACTATTGGAGAATAGACGGCGCTCCGTGAACTTATTGAACAATCTAGTACAGTCTGTAGAGTGTCCCGGTGCTGAAAAGCCGAACTATAAAACGAAAAATAACTACGGGACACTAAATATCGAGGTAAATTAAACTTGGAAGTCGATCTCCGTATCGCAGTGTCGGATAACATGAAACTAGCATTATAAGAAAATATTAAACGAATGCACGTTCACGTTTCTTGTTAGATTATAATAAAAATAATAAGTATGTATGTATGTTTATAATAAAAATAATATGCAATAATAGCTGTTTCGGATATTACATAATGCCTTATTTCCTATCTAAAATACTCATTGCAATAGGTTCATGCTCAAAGAGATTGAAATCTTAACAAATCGTTGAATTTATCTAGTGCTCATATCCATTATCCACACATTTCCTAGTCACGCATAAATGATTTTCATCCATCTATTCAAAACTATATGACCTAGATTAACCAAAACCAATTTAGAGAAATTTGTTATTATAAAAATACTACATAGGTGAACAATTATTTATTCGTAACGTAAAAAATATCTTCGAAAAATCAGACTAATTAAGCACAAGAATTTTCAACGCCAAAATACATTTTACAATGCTATTTCGTTGCATTTAATCCGTGATAGGTAACATTAAGTTCAACAAGGCTGATAAATCCACGCATGGCTACCCATATAATCAATAAATAAACGTAAATATAAATATAGTGGACATAATGACATGGATAGTCGCATTAAATACCAAATATAGTTGTATAATATGTTGTATATAACTTAGTAATTTCAATACATCTTTTTTACGCATAATGAAAAAGTTCGTAAGCAAAAGAGAAGAATCCGCGGCGTTCTCAAATGTATGAAGGAAATGTCGAAATAACGTCTGGGAGATAAATCCCGAAACATACGTACGTCTATGGCCTACGTCGGGATCAAACTCGTAATCATGGGTTTATCCCTTGCAACACACCGTTTCGCCTGGATGGATATATGGGTTCACAGGCCAGAGCAAACGTTTTGTTGGCACCCACATTTATAGGGCTGAAAGGGTTAACTTACTGGATACACGGCTCGTACCTTCACTTGACGGAAGTCACGATACCGCGAAAGGGGCGTTAGCCCGGATGACGAGTTTTATCGCTCTTTTTTTACCACGTCGATGTCGTAATCGTCTCAGAACTTTTCCCCACGGCAACATACCTCGTGACGAAATATGCAGCGACGAGGTAAAAGAAGACAAAGGAACAAAGGGACGTTATTTCACCGTCCAATGCGAAAAGCACTTTTTATACTCCTGCAAAAGCGAATTTTAATTCCCTGGGGTTCAATTTGTTTGCACGATGAGAGAAAACGCTAGAAATATTTACTTGCTTCTATGTGATGCGATTTAAAAAATTGTATGCGACTTCTTAAAGAGAATAGCGTTATAAAAATAACACTACGAAGGATTACAAGAAAGTCTTTATGCTCAGACATATGTGTAAGCACTAGTACCTATAAATATTCTTTTATCGTTAACCAACGTTTGTATTAGAAAAATTTGAAAGAGACCTTAATATAACAGAAGATAATCAAATGGTAATGATAGAAGAAATGAAATATAGGCAAACGTTGTTTAACGTACGGTTGTCATCGTAAGACTTCACGTAGATTTTTTGTTTTCTAAAAGCTTTGATGTGTTCCAAAGAGATTCATGTATATAAATAATCGCCAGTAATGCGTATATGATATTGGCGACAGCATGACAGTAACTTCATATCGTAGAAATTTTTGTTATAAATTTTAACATAAATGGCACTCGATAAAAAGTTCAACGTGAAAAGTTTATGAATCATATATTTCAAACGGATTTGATTAACTACCTCCAATAACCAACCGCTATCGAATTATACATGTATACGCAGAGCATGTATTTACATCCTAATTTTACTAACACCTTGGCTTAATCAAGATCGTTAAAACGCTTTCCACTGTAATTCAATCGTTACGGATATTTGGCAGGTCCGATTAGCGATCGAAATTACGCATTCTCCAATTAATAGCCGTTAATTCCAGGAACCTTTGACATAATTTGGACAATTCGATTCGTATTCGTGCCACGTCTTTAGCCACGAAGCAATCAAACTGCAGACGGCTAGCGGGTATCATTAGCGGCATTAGAGCGGTATCACGGAGGGTCGATAAAGCGCAGGGATTATCAATGGCGTCGCGCCGCAACGAATTTTCCCCGATTGCAACAAAACGATCCGCCGGTATACCGGGCACTGCATTTCCATTTAAATGACACGCCTCCTTTCCCATTCCATTTTCGATTTTCTTCCACGAGGAACACTTTTAAAAATCCTCAAAAGGCCGCAGCATCGATCCACGGCGCAGGTCGTATAAGCACACATACCAGACTGTATAAGCGCTGGCCGTTTACCAGCATTATTCTATCCACTTATGCAAATAGGACCCAGCGAGTACTGCACGGAGGGTGAGGCCGGGGGCGGAGGGGGAGGTCGAATAAAAAGAGCCGACCGCGGAAAAGCGATGGTCTCTTAAGGCCAGTACTTGTATAAACTTCGATCCCGTCACGTCGTAAATCGAAAACTCGCGGACAGTTTAACGCATCGCGCTGCCTTTCCATATCGGGTTTGCACTTTATGGACTACGAGTTCTTCTCCCCTCGCGCGCTTTGTGTTCACCTTGTACAGTGCTTTATCACCCCCCTCCCGCGCCTGGGCATTTATTTAATGTTATGGGAGGACAGCGCAGAGATGCGCGTATCGGCGCGCGAGCGGAATGTAGAATTAAACCGAATCTGAGACGCGTGCGCCGATCGCTTTATCGTGGAATATCGGTCGATCGCCCGAAATTCTCCATTGAGATACCATCGACGTATGCGCGTTGCATGGATCGTGTCAACTAGCCGTGAGCCTCGAGAAGTACGGAAGTTGGAACCTTGCGATTTCACCTCTCAAGATTGGCGCATACAAAGCTGATCGCTATGGATGTTTGAAATGAAATTCACCCTTTTGCAAATCGTGTACTTTTGCATATGTGTTACTTATATTTGGAAAACGTCAAATATGTTAAATACATAGTGAGGAATTAAAAATTCTATGATAATTCATACTATTATATAATTCCATATGGAGATGAAGGTATGTATGGAAACTGAGTGCAGGTAATTCAGTCATTGAATAATAGTAATAATTCAAGGAGAACCGTTTATAGATTTGGTTATATGTACATATTTATATAGTATATGTATGTGGTAAATATAACCTAGTCTATAAACGGTTCGTCTTGAATTATTATTATTGAATTACTGAATTATCTGCGCATAGTTTTCATACATACTTACATGTATTTCTGTATATGTAAATATGTAATTATATGAATTATAATCAACTTTATTTCTTACTATGTAATTGACATTATTTGATGTTTTTTTAAATATAATATGTAGGCAAAAGATTTACAAAGTGGAGAAATTCATTTGTAAAAGAGGAAATTTGATTTGTAAAGGGGTGAATTTCATTCGCAAAAGGGTCAATTTAATTTGAAAAACCTGTAGCAGGATGCAATGGCAATGTTTTATTCCTCTTCCTGGTTGAAGCAATGTTATTTCGTACCTTTGGATATTAGAGCTTCATTTTGCTTATGTACAATAACAACGATGCCTGAAAATGTTCATTTAGAATTTTTTCTCGATCCGGCACCCCATTTGATTACGTAATAAGTAGCAGCAATTGAAATCTTAATCTATAAGAATTAAAAAAAAAAAATTTCTTTGCGCTATATGAAAGTATTCTATTTTTTCATATGTCCGAAATAGAGTTGTAATTTCCAAAGACTCAAAACGAAGTCGTTCGTTATAAGACTTGCACATAATTACCAGGAGTTCCGTGCTGTAGTGAATTAATACTTCATCGATAAGTGTTCCTCAGACTGATCAACCTTTTGCTTCAGGTGCCATTAACCAATCTTCGTCGACGTTAATATGTCTGACCATGCTTTTGATATTTGGCCATGGACGTCTGATGTGTATTCTTAAACTTTTTCATCACAGATCATTATCACAGCTGCTTAGTAAGTAGCGACTGGTAATAAAAACTAAAGTTAGATGCGGCAAAAAATATTGCGCGGTTGACGTAGAACTACCGATGTTGAAGACACGAAATATTATGAGGTGTCCAAGTAATATGTTAAAATAGTCCCACTGCGTGAACTGGACAGTGAAAGTATGTTACATAATTAGTCGATGTGCGTAAAGGTATATTGGCGAATGAAAGGAAGGCTATAATTAAACACCAGTTTCATCGCGACGTAACCTAAGATTATGACACGATCTCACGCTTAAGGTGGTAACCCTTATCACACTGTCGTCTATTTAACGCGTACATAGGAACGACAAGCTGGGACAGCGCGACACATAATCGTGTTACGTCTAAATCTTGGCTCGTTGTTACGGAGAAAGTGGATTTGACAGTTGAACGATTAGTCGAGAAATCAATGCTTAACGGTTCTCCAGGATTAAATATTTTTACGGGAATCGCGCGTTAATATCTCGAGATCAGCAAAGGTGCAATTTAATAAATCGCTCCTGTTGCATTTCGCGTATCATTGAACCAATTTAAATGCAGCAATACATCCATGTGACGTGCCATTAAAGGGATACATCATACCGCTATTTCGAATATCGCAACGAAACGCATAATACAATTAATTTAAATGACATCACGGAGAACCGTTATACGATCATTAATTACGGAATAATGTATCACGGAGAACTTAAGTTACACAGCAAACGATCCCGTTATGAACACAACGATTACCGCACCGATTAATATATTGTTTCTCTATAATTCCTTATAAACATATAAAATAAGGTAATACAAATAAGAATCAATGTCAAACGCCCCATCCGCAAAATCACTCTCAAATGGTTCTCAAGGTGGTATTAAAAAAATCGCGCGGTGATATCGCGAGATCAATAAAATCCTGTGTTTAATCAAACAATACCTTTCCGTCTCGCGTGTCGCGGAACCATTTCGCGGAAGATCAATATAGATCATTGTAACCGCCACATTCGCTAAGTGCAACCAAGATTACGTGGCCCGCAACCATCTTTGAGCTTCGAAGTTCGATCGATCAATTGAACAAAGCAGGGTCACAGGCAAAGACGCCGGGGGCAGGCGGAGAGGAGAACCTCGATGGCTCGATACGGGGAAGAGGGAGATGAAGATAAATAGGCAGATGCCGAAACGAGAGAGGGAGAATGAGAGAGAGGAGAGAGAGAGAGAGTGAGAGAGAGCAAGCAAAAGGGAGAAAGACGAAGACGGACCTATGTGAGAGGAACGGGAGACTTGGCATTCTATTCAGATGGTTTCGCGGGTAGACTAGAGCATACCTCGTTGAATAACTCCTTTGAAAATGCCGGACGTGGGTATCGATAGCCGCTACCACGTACCGGCACGTGCCTTGAAATCATCCTCTAAATACCGTCCTTTTGGAAATGCGGCACCGTGCCAGCGTAGGCCTCGTCTATATATCCCGGGCATTCGGTACATGCCCGTGGAATTGCTTTGTTAATGGATTGCCGAGCGAATGTTTCGGATTTATTTCGCTCCCAGCCGAATCTGCCGAGACGCCGGAAGGATTATGATGCAGTGCGCAACCGGATTATTGATACTTAACACGTTCCGTGCCGCGTGGGGCGTATACGTCCCACGCTGAATTATCCATTCAGGTTATTTAGGATTTTCCTTGCAGAACGCGAAATTAAACAGGAATTGGTTTTTACCAATTGTAAAAATCATAAGACGTACGTTAGAAGGAAGTTGTAATGGCGTGGCGAGATACGCCCCGTGTGGATTGAACGAAAATCGTGAACAGGTCTGAAAATAACGAAAAAGTGGTCTGACACGGAACGTGTTAAGGCATGACAATTGTCTAATCGCAGCGAGTTTTTAATTGTAATCGCTTAGGAACGTTGGCGCCGATATCCTTACGAATAAAGTCAAAGATGATCGGCAACGATTTCATATGATTCACGCTAACGCTCAGTCTATCGACGCGGTCAAAATGATCGATCAGTCGTTTCATAGAAAAATTGCTCTAAAGGAGGCATATTTATTGAGATTTTCCATGATTTTACCGCAGAATATGAATTTTTTCTTTAAGGATATATGTGGTATACATAAATATGTCCATATATGTGCTGGTAGGTTTGGTGTTAAATGTGTACGGAAATAAAAGTCCAGGAGGATTACGAGGATGCGGCTTATAACAAGCGCTTTGTAATGTATCCAGATAAGATTGATGTTAGAGTAAATTTTAAACGACTAAGAAGGCCTGGTCTAAGTTTGCATCAAATGCACCTCATGACACTTGCCAAAAGCTTGTTTAGGATATTTAAGACGACGTACGTAATAGAAAACTGAATAAATCGTACTCGGAAATTAAGGCAATCATGTGAAGCTACTTTTATGCATATAGTATAGCATAGTAGATATATATATTTGATTTCCACTTATTATATATACATATATTATTATAATTAAATATACATTATAATTATTATATATATAATAAGTGGATATTAATTTATTTATATCTAGATTATACTTAGTATAAAGTAATTGGAGAATAAAGTCGTCTATACGAGCAGTGAATAAAATTCAATGCTCGTATAGACCACTTTAGTCTCCAATTATCATATACCATCGAGCAAGCAGTAAGGAGTCATCATGTATCAATTAGTATAAAGTAACAACCGTCTCCTTTTTTCCTTACATTTTAAAATCGCACCGCGAGGACAATATATACGTCACGTATCATCGCAGTCCTTCGTACATTTTTGCTTCTTGACAAGCAAGGACATTCAGCGTAGGAAATACCACTCGAGACGGGCTTCGAACTCCTAGACTCGTAGCGGGTATTACCCTTGAAAAAGAGCTCAGAAATGTCGGGCAACGGTCGGACTCGTATAAACGCAGCGATGCGTGTACGTGCATGGATCGTTTTAGAAGCAAGCCGATGCTTCGATATCGCTTTATCGTTATTTACAACGATGGGACAGCCGTCGAGTACCTCCTGGAGGCAGCCAGGGGTGTAAACCAGCACGGCAGTACCACGATGAACCGCTTTGCCGTGCGCCGTATCTCATAGAGGGAGGGGCGAGGGCACGCGGCACGACGTAGCGAAATTGTCCTTTGTCCTTTCCGTAAAGGACATCTTGGACGAAATCGTCGGCGCCTGGTAGGGATCGTGTATGTTCCAGCAAAACGGTGGTAGCCGGGGGCGATTCCCGGGCGAACCGAGGGCCATAAAGCCGATGCAAACGCCGAAGTGCGCCGGCCTGCGTGCCAAAGAGGGCCGTGCATACGCAAACACGAGATGTACGTGCCCAGATTCGCGTATTCCGCCCGTTTGTTTGTCCTGTAACCTTGGCATTGGCGAATATGCGCGGTGTAAAAAAAGAGGCAGGGTCGCGCGGAAACCTTCGGAGCTCGTTTCGTTGCCGTACCCCCGGCGCCGCTCGTGGAGGAACTGCCAAATGCTGCACCGCTTTTGGACACCGGCTTCCGTCCGTGCACGGAGGATAGATGGGGCGTCCCCTCGGTTCAAAGTGACATTCGAGAAATCGATAACCGTCGTTACGCGGAGACGGGGATATTTCTGTGTAACCGATTTCTTCGGCTTGAACATTCGTTTTTGTTGAAGAAACTGGGAGGCCCTCAAAGCGATGTTTTTCGAATTTTGAGGCCACTTCCCCACGGAGCAAGTGGGAAGTGACTCGTGTCCTTCGTATGTTCTACTTGCTCGTGTATTATAATGTGACTGATATGTTGATCCTACTTCGCTCTGAAGGACCAACGTATCGATCAAGTCAGAAGTGATCCACTAGTCACGGTGTAATGCAACGATTGTTTTGCACGTTGGAATATGCGTAATTTGTTAATGGTATTATGAGACCCAACCTCCCTATATTTCGTGTTAAGCTCTATACTTTATTATGAGCAGATCTGTTATCGTTACACGCTTGTTTGATGATTTATTAGAGCATACTATATGGAAGATATTGATCTTCTGAAAAATCTTCCAAAAAATAGGTAATTACATTTTTTAATCTTGACGATGTGATTATAAATATTTGATATACATAGTGAACAATGCGAGCGAAACTCAACAATTTATTTGGATGGTTTGCTATGAAATAGAAATATTGGACGGAAAGGCGATAATTGCACTCTAACCCCTCGTTCGGATATCCAACGCCAGGAGGTGATTATGGATCAATTTATGAGGTGCATATTATAGATTTATTAGCTATCATTATGACTGCAAATGGCAAAAGGACCGTTGTAATAGAATTAATTAATGATTTCATTTGCGTAATCACACGGCAATCGGCTGCCCCCATTTTTGAAAATCGATTGCCGGTTACATTTAACGACGATTATAATACCGATGATCAAAATACAAAGGTTATGATTAAAAAGTTATCGTAACCTTTTCGTCTCACGTTTCAAAGATAAGAAAGCGCCGCGTACTTTTGCTTAAAACTGAGCTCTATACGTGAATATAAAGAACTTGTGGATAGATTATTCACAAAACTTGGCAGAAGTTCGAAAAACTCCCGCCTTCCTCTCAATAAATGTACTGATTCCGCGGCGAAGAATAAGTTTGTTGGAAACAAATGAAATTGAGTCAAGGCACGGGCGCGGACTGCGGTGAAATAAACTTTGTCCACCAATGTCTCGTTCAACTTGAGCGGAACCTCATTCGGTCATATTATTTCCAAAAAGTGCATTAAAACTTGCATGTGCATGCACCACACGTTGCATGTTGCGTCTGCGGCTCAATGCCGTGGGAAGAACAGATTGAAAGAAATCTTTGGTCAACGCGAGAAACCTTAGACGAGAAGTAGACATGGCCCTTGGTTAACTCGAGTCTCCTGTTTCACAATGTTAAATACAATATGACGTATATTACGAGTTAGAAAGTAAAATTACGGAAAACATCCGTTTAAAAAGAAAAATTACGAAAGGATTGCGTCTTTAGATTTTTCATAGTAATCATCAAGATTATTCAACCGTTAAGACAATTAATTGGTATTAATTTACAACTCGCAGTAGCGGTGCACATGGATTACAAATAAAAAGTACCGAGTAATCCTAACGTAATAATATAATATCAGAATACAACTATGATTAGAATTTAATATAACATGACTTACAGGTCTTTATACAAAGAAATTGCAAATGCTTGAAAAAAACTTGTATGTAGTATTGTGCAAACTTGCAAAAAAACATAGATCACACTTTGCTAACAGTAAAATTCAACATTTACGGCAGATTCATATACTTGGGTTTACTTAATAAGAAATATACTATCTATACGTATATTTTTGGAGAAGATTTACAAACTTGTATGGTATACAGCAATGCAATATTTTCTAAAATACAAGAACAAAAGCAGTTTCCATTGATAACATCGTAACTTTCATTTTTATAGACGAGAAAAAAAATATTGGGGATAAAGAGCGCTAAAGAATCCTTAATGAAATTGATTTGTTCCCGACGAAATGTCAGAGATTTCTCAACATTTTCTCTCAGTGGATTCCCAAGTGTGACAAGCCCATCGATACGTTTCTATCGTCTCCATTACGTCAGTGGAAACGCGCTTGCATTGCGAAACGGCGGCGGAATATCAGACGTGCCACCACAGAGTACACATCATGTGAGTACGTCATATTCACGATAGCACACGAAACCAAAAGCGACCCCTTTCGATGGCACGGTACGTGATTTCAATATGAAGGAGAGAACCAACAAGGAGAACGTGCCGCACCACGACATCGCAGTCTGTGTACTCACGGTTACCTACTTACAGCACAGATAGAAACGGTCAACCGTCTATGACTTCCGGAATACAGTTCTTGGTCAAATTTTTACGTAACAACCATTGCATTTCCGGGTGTCTAAGAATTTTAAGTAATGACAGCAAATAGTGATCGTGCACGTGGGCCATGAATCGATAAGAATAATTAAATTTGGAAGCTAGGACTGAGCGATAGTTTGTGTTAAACTTTGATTTAGAGAAAAGATGTAAACCTTGAAAATGATCGTAGAGTAAGTGAATTCTCTGTGGTTCAAAGACGCAGGTGTTCCCTCGCCTTAATGAAATTTCAGGAATTTTGTAACCAAAAGCCACGCTATATCGTGGAAACGAGTGAATACTAGAGTCTTAAAATAAAACCTGTACTTTACATAACTAGCCGCCGGTTCAAGATCATCCGGAGGAATAATTAATTTGGCATTTCGTAAGGTCTGGGCACTGGCCTAGTATATGCTAGCTACAACGAGAAAGTAACTTCTTCATTTGAATAAAATCTCACGATACGTGCACACTTCGTATACATTATGATTATTCTATTAAATAATATCCGTATCATATTTTATACCAACAAATTATTTTATATAATTTAATTATTATTTTTAAGAAATTGAAGTTAATGTTATAAACACCGTTGTCCGATTTTAGCTTAAGATAGAAAAATCTGCTTATTCTGAAAACTATGTCCTTCTATGTGCGTAAAAAAGAATTTAAATGCTCTATTTTTACACGCAAACGTAACATATTGCATATATGCAATACTTGTTCTGTTTACAAGCACTGTAATAATTATGTACATTAATGAACATTTTCTGCTTATTCAATAAATGAACATCGATATTATTTGACCATCACGAAACAGCAGGTATTTGATTAACACAATTTGTGACGTGATGTATTTTCAACTCTAATACCTTTAGAAAGATGCAGTAAATTTTGTTACTGACTATTGTAACAAAATAAATAAATGATCATTTCTTGAAAAAATGAGTTCATAGAATTTTATAAAAATAATATCCATCGCAGGTCAAAGGTTCATCAGAACCCTATTAATACTCATTTTCACGGATATTCACGGATCATACTAGATTTCCCGCTACACTCGCCTCTACGTACCGTTACGAGTAATCGTTCTCTTACTGTTTGTAACGACGAGCATGAGTAAAACATTTCAGCACACTGCAAGGGAAACTTTAATATCCGTGTCAGTACCTAAAGTGTCTTTTGATTTATATCGGTTGGCGTTGCGCGGAATATGAGATGGAAGTGTACCAAGCACCCCACGATCAGAAAAATATTAAAGCTTTGCATTCCTAGGATCAAAAATTCGAGCATTTAGAGGTGCTCTACTCTTATGTCCAATGCTACTACCAAGATTTTATTATTTGTAGTTAAAAATGGTTTGTAAGAGTTCATCGAGCAATGACATCAAGTGTTTATACCTTTTCATGCTTATCCTATGCTTATCTTAATACGTAGCAATATAGGTACACTTCTCACCTGCAGTATTCTGAAAACAGAATGTTTTGATACACAAAGTGTTAAATTCCATGAAAAAGCAGTCAACACTTCCATAATAAAGTAGAAATCTTCCAAATCAAAGTAATGCGTTTTGTATTATAATGCACAAAAATGTGCACAATGCGAAAGATAATGTTCAGCAGCAAAACAATATACACATAATAAAATAGCTTTATTCCAACCGTTCTTAATCATTTAAGGCTTCAAACAATAAAGTCTCTCTCTATCTCAATCAAAATAGCGCCATGGAGAAATCCCTGCTACACGAGGCTTGTCCGAGTTAATCAAGTCGTGTTATATGAAAACCTTCTTCAATATGCAATATTTAACGATCGTTGCATGTAATATGTTATTAAAAATATTTTATAACATGCTCCATCAAAATTGGATCTGTCAGATACAAATTAAATCATCTCAACAGTTCATCTTAACACAATTGAAACATCATTAACACTAAATCCACCAGTCGCTTTTCACGCATATTTGGTGGTACTAAATATATCCTTAGCACGATAAACGCCACGTCAGTCACCAGTGACTGACAGTGTACTTTTAAGAGACGCGCGTAGCTGGACGACGATTTCCTTATAAATTCTCACGGCACTCAACGTGTTAAAATCATAAATGTAATTTATTAAATCAAGGTAAATAAATCTGAGGTTTGCTCGTACGTCGATTACAAAAGGTTGTAACTTTTCGCCTTCAATTTTTCGCCTCCTTTGAATCTAACATTCCTGAATTCGTATTATAACATTAAGACTATAGGGGAAGTCAGGATACGAATCCAAAACAGTATTTATCGTGATCGAAAAAAGTCAGCTGACCCATCCGTTCATACTCTGACTCGCCTATCGCCAAGCGGCTCGCAGTGCCCCACTCAACATCTCCCCCGAACAAAACAACGCTTAAAATCAGCCTGACCCTTACACGATTAAAAAAGAAGAGAACAAAGGGAAACATTCAATAGATCAATACATCGGTCCATACGCTACGACAATATCCCGCAAAATCCTAAAAAGTACCTCCTCCCAAAGTTCCACAATTTCCTAAGGAAACAACGGTCATGCTGACCGGTCCGGTAGGTTCAGTGTTAACAAGATAAACCGCATTCTAAACACCACCTCGTACCTGAGCTGTCGCAATCCCCCCCCCCGCCATATTTCCAAACCGTGTTCCCGCAGTAACCGTGCTGTAAGAGTCCCGATCGTGTTCCCCGGGCGAAATCGCCAACCGTTCGATTTCCCCGTAGCACTTATGCGATGCTCGTCAAACGGCGGTGAAAGCGGCCAGTTTAACTAAGCAAACCGAGGCGGCGTAGGACAGGGGAATCGGCTGGCGATGTTGTGCCCGTATCCTCGGCGCAGAGGGCTCGCCGAGTGAATGCACAAGCGGCAGAAAAGAAGCGGCAAGAGGCCGCGAATGCGCGAGTATTCAGAGTGGGCATGCCTCTCACCTGGCCGTATGCCCGACGAGCGGGCAAATGAAGAAGCCGGTACACCGGGGTGGAGAGGGGTGGGGGAGAGGGGAGGATTCGCGGCAGAGCTGTGGCAAAACAAGGAGGAAAGAGAAAAGGGAAGGAAAAAAAAAAGGAACCCATCGCATTGGAGAGCGGGCCCATTTTTTGCATTGCGCCGAGCACCCCCGTGGGGGATATACTTGGGCTGGCAGAAAGGGTACTAGGGATTTGAAAAGATGTAATGCCGAGCGACGTCTGCATGCACGAAGGCCCTCCCCGTGAATCGCTGGACCTCTCGAAAGAGGCGCGGTTAAGCTAGACGACTCGAAACGCGAGAAATAGATCGCGCCGGTATACGGCATTTTCGCATGGCGAGCACTGGGAGAAAGTGAATAACGAGGATAGCAAGGCGATGCAAAGGTTCTCCCTGTCTCTCTGGAGGGCAGGATTTGTGGTTCAGACTGTTTGTAACTGGATAAAAAGTATGCTGCTTTGTAGGTGTTATTTGAATCGATCATGGAGAAATTGATGGAATTGAAAGGTCATTCTTTGTTGTTTGAATTACGAGGGATCGTTTCGATTCTAGGAAATATCAAGACCGCTCGTGAATCAAAGACGGGTTAAATGCGAATGTTTCGCTTGAATTTACTCCGGCACATAAACGATCGGTCGATTTAGATCTCTACAGAAATTTTTTAAATCAATGAGTTAATAGTAATAAGCCGGTGCATCGGTTAACAACCTATTCTCTATGGGGCCTATTTTAATTAATGCAAGATTGGATCTTTACGCAGAATTCTTCATGTTCACTATTCATAGAGAAAAAACGTCCTCCACGGTATGCGACGCAACTCGTTTTTTAAGAATAACATCGAATAGGAGATTTTACAAATTTTACAAATTAAGTATTATTCTTTTACGCATCCTCTCCTTTGTAGCTGGTTCCAACAAACTCGATGCTGGAAGAGGTGTGTTATAAAATGAATCTTGATACGTACTTTAAATCGATAAAAACTGCATCATTTAGGTTTTACTGGATTTTGTTTTTGAAGCTAACGCAAGTCTATCGAGTATCGTGAAACCACATTTAATCATTTGAAATTCTCTTTTACTATTATTTCGCTCTTTAGCAAGTAGAAAGCGCATCATTTATCTTCGCTAAACATTTGATTTAATCACTTTAATTACGAACGTGTCACGTTACTTAAATCACATTATTCTTACTTGCCCTTTTATCTTCCAAAGTTTCTAATTCATTCGGCAGTTAAAAATTTCAGAACCCGCATCGTCTTTCTCATTATTCCAAGCACGACGCACTGGTCGTGGAGCATATTGTCTTAAGTAACTTTCCTCACTTTCTCGTTCAACCGTTTCACCCAAGCAAGCACCGGATGTTGGCGGAGAAGTTGAAGTAACTCTATGAATGGAATCTTTTGTGGGAATAAATTAACTGATTACGGTAGTAGAACTTTTGGTCCTTAAATATTAATAAAAGATCTTCAGTTTTAAATGTTAATAAAATAACAAATTTGAATCGATTAATAAATAAATGTGGAATCTTGTAATAATGTAATGTTGCAAAGTATGCGTCTGTAATAATAATGTTCTTCGTATACTGAAAAAAAATACTGCTACGCCGACTGACGCTGTTGCTTTATGAGCAAGCAGCAACGGTTGCCAACGAAGGTGTTGACAGCAGAAGAAAGTTCCATGTGATATGTATACTGTAGTTCTGGTGGTTCGGAATCCACTTTAAACAGTAGGACCTAGGCGAAATAACCTTAGTAGTCGATGTCGAAAATGAATTGAAAAAAAGAAACAGAAGAAAGTTAGTCGGACGCGCGGTGACAAATCGTACTAAACTAAACAGACGCGGAATCGGGTGAGCATAACCTCGAATTGTACTAATAAATAGTTCTGATTAGTTACACTTAGTGTTCTGTGTTGTGTTACACTTCTGCAAAGCATGAACTTTACCAGCACCTTCCTGCGCAATAATATTACCATCTCGAATATCACTATCGTCACCTCAGGACAATTTGCGTGAATTATATCAGTCATTAACGAGCAGTTAATTCTTATACTTTTTTCTTTTTTTTTTAATTCTCAATCTCGTTTTATTGGAATACGAATTTCAGTCGACAGAATGACATTGTGTATAAGAATGTCTCTAGTCACTAGTGCGTGGCTCAGACAGTTAAGGTTATAAAATGTTCAAAATTAAATGAAATTGAAAAGCATAAATATAAGATTGTGAATTAAGTCTTGAACGGGACGTGTAAAAAATTGGACACTGGGGTTAACTGGACCGGGATTCGAACCAGGAACCTTTGGTGTTCTGGACGACTGCTCTACCACTGAGCTATTCATGGCGCTCCAGGTCAGATTCTTTTTCCAGGCCTCCAAGTAGAAATTCAAATTCGGCCGCGTCTCTTCAACTATGCGCGGACATCTAAATGTATACATAGGCACTCTTAACCTTATTACTAGCGATCCTGTTAAGACAATTTGCATGGATTATATCGGTTATTAACAAGCAATTAATTCTCACACCTCTTAACCCATTATATGCCAAAGCCAAGTGCAAACCTAAAAAGTGCACTAATTAATTAGTTTCCTACAGTAAGCTAACTAGAGAAAAATATTTTTATCAAGTTAGTAACCTTCAAAAATAAATAAAAAACAAGAATTACAAGAAATAGAAAGAGACAATGATAAATAATGGATTAATAAAGTTCACCTAAGAGACTCGTATTCTTAATAGTCACCTTAGATACTCATATCGATGCCCAAGCCTAAATTCGATGTCAGCGATAAATAGAACTTGGAAAAGGTAGGCAACTATGTAACTGGACACCTTTCTATATACTAAACATAACGATGTTTCGTTTAAATTTGTTCACGAAATGATTCTTTTCCCCCGATACAGTCCGATTTATAAAATAAGATTACTCTTTGTCACACAATCCTGTCTCTGAACAATAGGTCTATCCTAATTCTCCATCGTTGATTCCTACTCGCAAGAAAATCAAGAGTAACACTCGTGATTTATGGCTCTAAACGGCAAGAGGCGCGGTGCAGGTAATCGCAGGACTGAATTTCCGCTGGGATTTAACGTACTTCGAAAACATCCCGATATAGTACGTCGTTCGCCGATACCCAACGTTGCGCACGCCAGATAGCTCTCGGAGAAACTACGTAGAGATATGTCATGCCAAATAAGTGGAATGCTTAAATGCGGATCCGCGGTGGGCTTACAAATGTGAACCAAAGCGCTCGGTCGATCTGCGGCGACGAGGGGGAAGCGTGCAGGCTTAGAAAGTTGTGTGCGGCGTTTGGAAACCTTTGATCCGCGCACGCGTCTCGCGCGGAATCGTAATCAGGTGACAAAATTCCGAGCAATCAAGATAACTATGCACGTGCTATCTTTCGCATCCGCTTTGGCGCAACCGATGTGAGACGCATAGACTCAGCATTAACGATGATCTTCTAATCCCTAACACGATACCATCCATATTACATGAGCAATTTGAACCATTATCGTAAGAAAAAATTTGCTACTAAATTACACTTGATATGCGTATCAGCGTAGTTAATGTGTTCTATCTTGTATGGTATAATGTATAGCAATAGATATTTAGGAAAACGTCAATTTTATTTACTTATCCGTAACGTGAAACTGTTTCTAATGATTGTTTGATGATCTGATGATTGTTTGATGTATAAAGGGATATTATCCATAGCACTTGAGTTATTTCAATTTTCACCGCAAGAAGAATTTACATATAAAATTACGATTAATGTGGGCATCATCGTATTCAATGTGTTATAGTTTGTATGATATAATGTAAAGCAAAAAGATATTTTAAAAACATCATTTTTGTGTATATATCTGAAACATGGAACTGTTTCTAAAGAAATATGGAACACAGATTTAATATCGATCACGTATGTAACTACGAAGAAATTTTATGTAAAAACCAATGCACTTAACCTTAATTTCTTCAAATACAAAAATAACGTATACTTCTGTATAACCAGGAACCCACAATTCTGATACACGTATATTCCAAAGAATTACAGAAAATGAATTAAGATATTATTCATTGATTAAAACTCTCAATCTCAATCATTATATATGATACTCATTAATCAAAATTCGATCTTCTATCCAACCAAGTACAATCATCCTTGTCCAAGAATATGATAATCTCAGAAGAATTAATCAGCTCGAAATTTACCTGCCATGAAATCCGGACACCACAAAATGCAGGAACCGTAACTCATACAACTTAATCGACGAAAGGAAGAAAGCATTTCCCCGAACAAGGTATCCTCCTTCAATCTCACATTTTCTTTCCCGAATTTTAACCAGTTAAGCACGTTTGACGTGTATACTCCTCCTATACAGTACAAAATTGCTATTGACTATTAAAACTCGAAATTTCAATAAAATATAATGCGAATATTATTTGGTGATACGTTTCCTTTATATAATATCGCCAACACAATTCCTATATATTTTATATGGAGGGGGATGGTGAGGGGCTCGCGACCCGAAACCAATTACATACGTAAGCTGCAACTTAGATATACAATATTATATCATAAAAATTACGGAAAATTAAATCGATTGAACTTTTTTTTTAATGTGTTGAGAAAATTATTCAGGAATATGCAATTCAGCAAACACAAATTTCTTGAATTGGTCGACTATCTACATCCACAAAACCTACGCAGTCCATCGGAAAACATTTCCCCAATTTTATATTGGGGAAAATATCCCCGACTACTCCATCGAAAGCAAATCCTCTCCAAAGATGTGCCGCCTGGTCAAAAAATGGAATCCGTAAGGAGTAAAGATATTTTGCTGTATAACCTGCGAAGCGACACTTTGTGTGGTACCATGTTTCAAAAAATATCACACCATAATCGATTAAAATTCTTAAAATCATTTTCGGTCTTCAATTTTCCTTACTTATGTACTTCATTACTTTTTTGACAACTTTAAGTTTATAATATCAATAACCTCATCAAAAATGAATCGTTAATTTTTCATCAAATGAAAATGTAATCCTCCCTCGTTCCTTCGTAAAATTGATAACAGCACCATTTCCCCCGCGTTCGACATGTACACTCGTCATTCCTTGATTTTAATTCCGCGCTCTGTGTGGGGTGATTTTTAAAACTAAATTCCGCACTTAACAGGTTAAAGGGCAGGTTTACCACCCGCAGGGGTCAGCGTCCGATTCTACGACGTCGGACATTACGTGCAGGCGCTTCTTCGAGTAGCTGACCAAGCACTCCGTAACGATGCCCGATGGCCATTCGTTTTAAACTCTATCGGGCTTACGCGAACGATCCTCGTCGCGTCAAACAGCCATCCGCCAGGCATTACAGGGCTGTAAGGTGGAAAGAGGGTGGGGAAGGCGGACAGGACGGGGATAAGCGATATCCCGATCGCTTCCCACGTCGGCGGGATGTCGAAAGATAATACAACGATTCTGCTGTCGACCTTAATTGAAACGCCGCGCTGACAGCGACACGAACAAATAATATTAACTCTGGAGGATTGAGCGTCCTCCCCTCAGCGACGCCGAGGCGGAAGTGCTTCGGAGCTTGAGTGTCATCTCCGCGACGACAGGTGCTCATCTCCGTTTTCATTGGCCGTAGTCAAGATTCGCCTTGCGCTACTGCGGCAAGGGTGCTTTACGAATGTGCACAGCTTACCTACAAAATACGCGATTTTCCATCACTCTCCTGCTCGTATTTAGCGTCCTTGACGAATGCGAGGTGCAGTTTCATTATGTAGAAGCATTCGTGTATTTTTTCAGTTTTTTTTTCTCATCGCTGATTTGTTAAAACCCTCTGTGGCAATGGGCGCTAAAACGGGGTAAGTGAAAATATTTTTGAGATCGTTTGTTTGCGTGCTCGAGATACTTCGTAATAATAATTGATTTCGCTAGCAATTTCCTGATTTAGTCTCTAGAGGGACAGATGCATTGTTAACATTTGGCGCCGCTTATTCGCGCGGAATAACATTTTCGGCGATGAGTAGGATTGAAACCGAAAGCGGAAACAAACTCAATTTGGAACCAATCGAAAATCTGCGAATAGCGGTTTCTCAAATTCAACCTAGATTCGATAATATAATGGAAAAATACAATCTCTCCCTCTCGTTAAATTGTTATTTGCATTTGGGTATATCTATCTCATTTTCCGTGTGTATTTTTTTATGCTTGTTCGATAGCATTTGCTACTTATATTCTATCAATGTATTTGTTTAAAATGTAAGTAATTTTTTAAGTACATGCTTTTGCATTCATTTCAATATTACTCTGGAGTGTAAAACTGGTTTTGCGATCGTAAATTGGGATGCGTTGCCAAAAAAGTTAAAAACCCGCTGCTCCACGAACCCGTGAAACTTTTAAGCCGCGTGCTAATATTGTATATAGATATTCTAACAATATCGATATATTAGCAAGTGGGTTAAAAATAAGTGGTTTAATTATTATTCATTTCATTTACTTTTCATTTCTGCTTAAACATAATCGTCTTACCATTGAATACTTCTCGGTACTACCAGAAATGCTTGGCTTCATGATTACAAACTTAAGATTATAATCAAGACTATCGGCACCTTTATTTTATATCACTATACAATTCCACAGAATCCTACTCAAAACACATATATAAACCTTAACAAAAACAAAAACATATGCTAATGGTCATAACGAGCACTTATCCGTATACTTTCTTTACAATAATTCTCCATCCGATCTGGAGTTAAGTTCTGTCCACCAAATCAACATTCGCGTGAGCGAAATAATTTTGTCCGCGCTCCTGTGGCCCAAATAATTAAAGCAGCAATAAATAAATCGAGTTAATATTAGTAAACTAATAGAATTAAGGTGGAGAAGAACCCTACAAGAAACGAAAACAATTCCTCATTATGTCCCCGTATGACACCCTTTCCATCCACAAACCGATACAGTGGCAGCTGCAAAAAAACGAAGCCACATATTCAGCACACGCGGCGCAAAGTCGTGCAACTCGGCCGACGTTTAAAAGTTAAATTCCAACCGGAATCAAGAGACGCGCAAGGCATGAGTCTCCCATCAAAAACACCTCGGCCAGGCGGGGTTAACAAACTTGTCCAGGAAGGTGTTTACGGTTCCAATGGAATCTTGTTTTCCCGAAGAACGGGTCTGTATATCGCCGAAAAGCATCTCGAAGGGTATCCCATCCCACGGGGCCATCGTACGGGTACCGTGCTTTTGCGATGCGCCTGCACGCGTGCAGTCGGTGGATGCGCGTGCGGGGTGCAGGTTGCACACATGCATATTGGAAGACTCGCCGCCATGCGGGCGTGCTGGCATTTGGCATTGTGCCGCATATTATCCAAGGATGCACGAAATGCCTTGCCATTTGCACACGGGACACGCTCGTTCGGCGTTGTTGCTGTTGTTGCGCTGCCGTTGCCGTTGTAGCACGTCGCTGTAGTCTCATTCCTGCATGTTTCAGAGGGCTGTGACACGACGAACTCGAACCTTCGTCGCTCGCGACAGGGAGTTGGGACAGATGTGCGTCTCGAATTATGCGCGATAAATTTGTAAATTTCCTCCCCGGATCCGTCACTCCGTGCAGATTGCAGGTACGCCCTTGTCGGACCCCTTCTTCGAAGGCTGAAAGCCTCGAGCGCTATTGGCTCCTTCGTCGTCCACTCCGATCGAGAACTTCTTCGGCGCTCTGTACCCTCTGTACTTATGATGCTCCTGAAGAAAAGCCGAGTTCTTTGTATTGGGTTGTACGAAAAGTTTCTTCTGTTCTCTAAGTAAATAATAAGTGCGCAACATATTTGTTTCGTATTATTCCATCGAGTTATGCGTACAACTAGAAGACTGAAGGATAAAGATTACAATATTTGACAGATTAGGTTTCACGATTGTATAAACATTGCCAGATAAAGCAGCAGCGTGCAGATAGCGAGAGACACTTTTAGAACAATCTAATATAATGCTTGCTGTAGATTGTTGAGGGAAATGTTACGATGAGGATTAAAAATAGAAGTGTAATCTAGAAACCCATTATCATTTCTTGAGAGCTCCATGTATTTGCTCGTGGTATTTCATCCTAAGAACCCAAGAGAATCTTCTTCAAACCCAATTTTGGAAATCTCAGCTTACGCTATTATTAAGTGTACAACTTTGCTTCCGCCGTGTTCCTATAGATAGCTTTTGCGGTAAGTAGTGGTTTCTTCAGCGCGGCATTCGTACGCTGCCCGAAAGATGGGAGAAAGTGATGATTAACGATAGACAATACACTGAATCAAAAACCAGTTTTTTACAATAAAGGCTCGAATTTCGGGAAAAAAAAACGGCGAAGGTAAAGTTGTACACCTAATAACAGGACTCATGTTGACTTATTTGCGATACAAAACTCTGCTCCTGACCTCAGACATTTTTACTCTTGCTCTAAATATCTTGTATTTGCCGTTTAATCAGCCATACAACAATAAAAAAAACCATGTACTGTACGTTATAATATAAGAAAACAAGTTGGTGAAATATATACCGTTTCGGTCAAGAGTCTAACTCGTAAATATTTCAGGCAATTCTAGCTGGATAATTTGCACGAATAAATTTAAGCAATAAACTGGTGTACAAAATTTTAAGATTATTATATAGTGAGAGTTCTTATTAAGATAAATTAAAAAGGATGCTTATTCCTCATCTTCCAGTTACCATATTTTCATGGTAAAATCCAAGTACACCTAAGGCCAACGGTTTGAATGGTGTAAATTCTGCTATGACTAATAACATTACCGGTTCTGCTACATTAAAATCCTCCTGCCGTACATTTAACAGTTTCTGGTTTAGCATGTGCACGTATGAATCACTTCTGTTACGAAACACCAAATTGAATGGATAAAACTTGGGCTATCACTTTTGCCTGTTTCTCTTTACGAGATATAGTTAGCATAGTTTGTCGGCGACCTTGACGGGGGTAATTATTACCTTCAAAGTCTTTCCACAACTTTTTCTTTTAGTCGTTCAAAAGCGCACAAAATAGTACGTATTTCCGTCCTTGATCGATTCACTCTCGTTTCATAACCGCGCTCAAATTTATGAAGAACGTGCGTCGCGATTAATGGCAAGACGGAAGGCATCGTTCAGGCAACAAGTAATCGTCGATTAATTAAGGGATGTCTACATTACCGGTTATCATTTTTTCGAGGGAAGGATTAAGAAAAAATCTCGGATAACTCGGCGTCATTATTTTCGCGAGTTACGAGCGTAACGAAATACTGCGATCCCCGCGAGACGAGGAAGTTCTTCCAGCAGGAGGTAAAATTTACAGCGAATACTGCGACGCGCATAAATTTTCAAGGCGAGGAAAAATTCTGCATGAAACCCGCAAGCTACCGTCGAAAATTCTAACCTGGCGCATAAAGCTCCTTTTTCTATTCCGGAGATCTTTCGGCGGAAAAAGTGGTGAAATCTTGACGGTACAAGAATACTGTGTCGATCTCTTCGGCTTATAAACTTTTACGTATGTGTCACGAGCCAAAGCTTTTTTAACCAGAGTTTTTATAATAAGTTTTATAATATATAAAAAATAATAAATACATGTTTATGAAAGATACTAAATTATTTTCCAGAAGAAAAAATTTGTAGCAAAATTTTAACATCAAGCTCATTCTGTTTGTACTATCACGAGAAATACTAATTTGCCGTGTAAAGTCTACTTTTATTCTCGAGATAAATTCTGAAAAAATAGCAAACAAATATAGAAATACGGCATAAATCTCTTTGGCTTATAAACAGTGATAAAGGTATAATGTTCTAATGTGTTTTGCAATAACACGTTTTTCAATTAGAATGGCATGTTATTAAATAATATTATTTTTTAAATGTAGTTATATTTTTCCTTTTTCCGTTTATAAAAGAAATATTGATGGATGAAGAATTCAATATATTATACATACATAAGTTGGGATGCGCGAGGAAAATAGAGGGGCGAATAAATGATGCAAATCGAAACGCACAAAGGAATTATACAAAGAAACGTGAATATTGATTACACTAAAAATAAATTCCTGATACACGTAAGCTTAACAATCTAAGCTAACATTAGTAAGTAATTAACATAATTAAACTTTGTTGATCATCATTTTTATATAACGCGATTACCTTCATTGCATCCGCATCGGGTTAGATTCGTCATGGCAAAAAAGATAAAATTAAATATGCACGCTGTCTTAACCGTGTGTTGTCCCTTATTCCCAGAAAAAATATCTCGTGCAATAATACCATCTATTTGAAGATCCATTAATTTACTCTTATTGTTAATTATTACCGGGATATAGTGTACTTAATCGCGTCATAAATTGGCGCAAATGCTCGCCTGTAGTTAACCCGCCGCATGAGTAATCGCTCTTGGATCAATCAATCATTCACTGACGCAACAATGAATACCTCTACTGTGCATCCTCAAGGACCAGTCCACTCGCGCACTGCACTCATGAATACAAGCACCGGTCATTAAAACATCTCTGGCGTGGTCAGCATCGATTACGAAATGGGAGAGCCACACAGACAGAATACCAGGAAACTCGCCGATAATGGCGTTAATTGTATCATGCAAATCTCAACAATGACGTAACTCAGCAATGGACACAGCTGGATTTGTACATTATGCATGTTAAGGATTTATCAGATTCATGACGGACCCGCGTGTCATCGCGTTGGGCCTCGCCATTTCAGACCATTTCTAGACACATCTGAAGCATCGATGCGCAGACAGCGCATGCGCGTCAAATCAAGCTCTTTATTTACTCTTCACTATCCTTGTAATTTTATGTGATATAATAGGCTGCTCGGTACGACCACATTCAATGTATCGTTGAAAGATCCTGAGCAAGAGAGGTTAGGAGTTCATGAGTGACAGATTTATATGATAAATATCAAGGAAGTAAATAATATTATACGTGATTGATGACTATTGTGGGTTTTTTTGTCATTCTCAGATAAGTCACGATGAATCTGCCTGGCCCTTGGTTTTGACAAATCTGTGCGTCCTTGTTTTGGAGAGTTTTGTTGTTTTTCCCGCCAAACGCTGATTGGAATATAATTGGCAAATTATCTGGCCCACCAATCCGTAAGAATGTGGATCCCTTTGGATCATTTTCTTATTTTATAACTGCCAGACAAACTACACGATGTCGCGGTAACGAAGAGAAACCGCTGAAAGATGATACCTTCTCTTTCTCACAATTCTCACAGATTTTCGTGTAATATTTCGATAGATATTAATTCCATCGACTGTGAGATTATAGTAAGAATTTTGAGTATAACACTTTATTTGTATTTTTGATATTATAAACAGAATTATTGCTATATAAATCACCACGCACATGTATATGTTGAAATCGCAGCCGGATTTATAATCCACAATAATCATCCCAGATTCTGAATAATGCATATCAATTATGTACAAAGGCAGAGACATTTTTAAATCGTAAAATGCGAATTTACGCGCATGAATTGCCATAAAATCTGTATAAAATACCGTGATGATATTGGACACTGCACGCTCCTCCTTTTGCACCATTGCAGTTTAACACTTACACCAAACCATACCGTCACACTTAACTTCAAAGTTTAGTTTCCGAATTAAAAATAAATAACGGTTAACCCCAATTTTTACGACGAAATTTGATATTGAAAAGGACAGTACTTCTGGAGCTAGCTAATGTGTCAGTCATGCAACAATATCCATTCATGCTCACCTGGCGTAAGCTCAAAACGTTACGCTCCATTCAAGCGTAAAAGACATTGTCCCAGTTCCTTCTGAGATTTTTTCCAAAGGTAAACAGAAGAGGCCAGGAGAAAAAGAAAGAAGGGAGCTGGCAAAAGAAAAACAGGCCAATCTGTGGAGCTGCTAAGAAATCCAGCCCCGGCATGTGCCTTAGGTAACATCATTAACTACGTGGACGTTACCGTTCTTCTCTCGCGCCATATCCTTCTTAGAAACTCCTGCTTACTAACCCCGCCGATCTGCCTCGCGGGCATGAATTCAGTCATTAGTGACCCCGTTCTAAGGGGCTTACCCGAAATAAGACGAAAACAATTTATTCGGTCGGGCTGAACGGTACAAGCATTTGCAGGTGATTAGTATTGCTCAGCCAAAGTGTTTGCCACAGATAGCAGCTGCAAGGTATCTTAGCAAGTTATTCCCGGTTTGCGGAATATTGTCTACACTTCCGATGATTATCGATTCCGCTACCTGTTCGCGAGATACAGAATTTCTTGCCCATTCAGATGCATGTTTCATTAGGAACTTGGTACTTATTGGATGATTATTGTCAAAATTATGAATAAAAGTAAAACACTTTAGTAGACCGCGATGAGAATATAAACACAGATTAAGATCGATATTATTTTCGGCTTTATTAACATGAATTAAGGTAAGAATTGAAGGTATAGCAATTCATCTTGAATGTTCGTTGGTTTATACATAGATTTTGAGCTATTTTCTATATTAAGGAGGTATTAAAAACAGATTGTATAATAATTCTGCGTTTAGAATAATGTTAAGAAAATATTCCATTGTCTGCGTATTAAACAGGCATACCCGTTTACATTTCCACAGTCTGAGCGTACTTTCGACTGTGCTTCTCTGCAGTCTCAAGCCATAAAAAGAAAAGAGAAAGCGGATATAATTAATCGCGATCACGGACTTGGCGGAAAAAAGCGAATAAATGGAACATTACCCGAGAATCACCACGGTAACATATAGACGATTAACTCTTTAACTGTCAAGCGCCCCAACCCAAAACCATCAATATATAGGGCCTGGTATTCGGTTAATAGTTACACGTCGCAGCGGGTATGTATACCTGTAATACATATTGGATCCGAGAAAGAATTCATGGCGTGTTTTAAATAAAATTCAACTGATTTTCTTACAGTGTTAAAATTAATTTATTTAAACTAAATATGCTCCTTTATTATCGAGAATGTTTCGGCATTTTTCGGGTATTCTGGGCAATCTGTGCTTCCTGAATTATTTGCAATTGATGTCGTCCATCGGGAAAAGCGCCACGAACTTTTGCCCAGACCCATCTATGAGAGCGTATATATACGCCCGTCGCAGTCAGAGAGTTAACGGCAACAATCCTCAAGCCAATAGACAGGCATTATCCGCATGGAAAAATATGCGATGCCGAGAAATTATAATAGCCGGAAGCGCAAACGCATGCCAGGAAAACGGGGAGGAGCGTGTCCGTAAAGTAATATGAAAAATCTCCATTTAATTTACATTTATTAATATGGATATGAACGGACGGTAATGTTCAGCCTGCAGAGACAGGGTGATGGATGCATTAACGATGCGCCAGGACAAACGCATCATCTGCATGTTGATTGGAGTCCGACACCTGTGCACGGAGCCTGCTTTCTGAAGAGCGCAAATTCAGTTGGGATCTCTCGTGGAAAATGGGAGCACTTAGGCGTTATTATCGTCAGCGGCGTAATCGTCAGTTAAAAGTCAACCACGGCTCGGCACGTACCGCGGCGCGGCACAGCCCTTGAATAAATATTTTCATTGTAGATCAGCCTTCGAGTCATCGCAAATGTCGGCACATAATGAAACACCACTCGTGTCCATTACGAACGGAATATTTAGTGGGATTTAGGAATTAAATCCGTTCTGAGTATTTTTCTCCTTTAATGAAACTGGAGTACGTATTGGGACATCGTTAAAAACGTATATACGTGAGCTATTGTACTTTAATCACATACGACAAAACTGATTTCGGAATAATTTAACAACGATGTATATTTTAAATGATGGTCGTAAAAATCTCCACCTACTATAGAAAAACGATGGACTGATTAAACTATACGTTTATACTATACCTAATATTACGGTAACCGTACAATTTTTTACACAGCGCAATATTACACATCGCACTGAAAATGAGATAAGGATATACTATACACAGCACGGTAATTTATAATTTGTTACAGTAAAAACAGCAATCCGTATCGTCGCCGAATATTCGTATTACGTGGAAAATACGTGCAGGTAGAGTTACTGTTAAACCGTGAAAAGCCGGGAAGAACGTGTTTCACGTTCGCCTCTCGATCCAATTACTCAAAACTCAGGCTTGTCTTTAGATGCCGAGGCATCCTTCAAGAAGCCTTACGGTTTCATTAGTCAGAAAACCTAAAACCGTGAATCATCTATCAAGAGAAGAGTATACGGTACCGAGTGCAGAGGGGTCGTGCGAAACGGGCCTAAAAGAGAGCCACGGTTAATTTTAGGCCCGTACGGTTGACACCACGCTCTCTCTCCTCTAATCTTTTCCATTTCTATTGGCAAGTGTGCCCCACAGTTTCAAAATCGTAATGAACATAACGGTGTACACCAACCTTGACACGTATAATTAATTGGTGGCAATCTAGCATTAGACAGTTTCACCGTATTCACGTTTGTCCAGGACGTATAAACTTCTATTCAGAAACGACCTTCTTACAATGCGCACGAAAGGACCGAATTTTTATTCAAAGCAAATGCCGCCGGAAAGGAGCATTTGAACATTCTTGAATTAATCATCTGCGATCTTGGATAAGATTTAAAGTCAGAGAAACTACCCATGGGCGAGCCGAAGGGAAAGAATATTTTGCGTATGTTCATAATAGTGCATACGCAGTTTTCAGGATTTTCAGGCACGTTAATTCGCTTTACTAAAACTTGGCTGGTATAATAGGCGGACTAGAATTCCGTAAGAATGTCAGATATACCGCGAAAGTAATTTACAGTGAACATACATTAGGGTGCCCGTGAGCCTTATACGAATATCCTTGCAATTAGGTAAGAAAATAAAATACCTAGGACGTCGAGCATGAGAGTAATCGTTGAGAGCTCGTGTAGAATATTTTAGATTTCCCTGCTGGTATATCAGGCACACATTCGAAACACGCGGGACGAATAATTATCTCCGTCGATGGTAAATTCCGTGACATATCGTCGACGAAACAGAAAATTGCTTTAACCTATTGTATTTCATTCATTTCCTTCTTCATCCGTCTAATCATTGATGTCAATTGTTAAAAATGATACAATATCCCAAATTCAGCAAGTACTGTTTTATTTTTAGAATATCTGGCGTTATCTTTATTCCATAATACCTCATACAATATCGAATGAAGCACGTGGAAACTAACATTCGTACCCTTTAATAATGCGAAGATTTCGATTTACTTCAACCATAAATACATCGCGCATTATATAAAAAATAGTGAAACACCCATAACTTGCATACCAATCGATACGCTACTAAATAGATCTGAATCATGATCATTCACAAGTCCACATACAAGTAACGGACATCATCCACATCGGTAATAGAACAAATTGTATATAGATATTTCAAGTTATGTATATCATAGATCATATTCAATACGTTACTAAATACAACTAAACCACCATCGTTTCACCATATATGTCTACATATAAGTTACAATCGTTGTCCAATCCAATAATGGGAAAATTTATATGTACCTCATGCTGTATATATCACAAATCACATTCAACACGTTTCTAAATGGAATTATACGTTGATCCTCCTACAGTATGATCCTACATACTCGCTATTCTAATCCTCCATTTCAATAATAGAAACAACTATATACATGTAACGCTATACATATCACAGATCGTATTTAGTATACTTCGAAATAAAAATAAACCACGATCGTATAAGCTTAACACTTTATATATCACAGATTATATTTAGTATACTTCTAAACTAGATATAAGTTAAACTAATCGTCTATTCCAATAACGGATATAATCGTATATATTCACACTATGCATCTGACAGATGTAATAGAATAGATGTGGCGAGATGTACATGTGTGGAAGTGATGTAAGGTATTATACCTTATGCGAGCGGTTCCCCGCAAGTTCTTACACAATTGTTATTGGAAAAGATGATCGCTGTGAAGAAAATCGCGTGACGTCAAAGAGTTCGCGGGAAACGATCGGGGAATAAACGTATTTATTATTTATTATGCTTTATACATCTCCTGAATGTGGTCTTAACGAGCAGTAACTTTTCACACTTTTAATAATTTCCCCATCTGGTTGTGGTAGAGCTAAATTTTCAATCGTCAGTACGACATTGCGTGAGACAAAGTCAATCACTTTTACCCACTTGGTGCGTGACTCGGTAATTAAAGTTTTATTAAAATTTAGAAACAAATGAAATAAAAAATCTGGAATACAAGGTGGTGATTAGGCCATATAAAAAAAAATGGTGGAAAAAATTGGACATAGAGTTAATTGGACCAGGCCTTAAACCCAGGACCGTTTACCGGACGATTGCTCTACCCCTAGGCTATGTTATTTCATGTTACGTTTATGTTATGCTTTATGTCTTCTTACACAGCCCCTTCTGATGTCTTCATGTGCTCTTCACCAAACAAGCAACGGCCATTTCAGTTGTAGGGATTACAAAAATTCTTCAGAACTGGGATTATTACATAGATGATATTCCAGCATCGAGATATTTATAAGCGCGACAATACCGGCACCACTGTACCTCCATATGCAACCAAACCTGCCCAGCGGGGTTCCAGTCCGGCTTCCCGGAGTTCCATCGGTGTGGCACGCTCCAAAATTAACGTTCAAGCCGTAACATCGCCACCGCCGCGTGATATGAAATTCCAGAGTCGAATAGACGTGCTTACGTCGGTAGGACGGTGAATACGTCTACGTGCGGCTACCTCCACGTGTAATATCGCCTGGGCGAACCTGGCACGGCTTCTCCGTGCACGGCGTTCAACGTTGAATAGTATGAAGTGCCGGTGGACCGTGGGCGCCACAATTCCTACCGTGGGCCGGTATAATTAGAGATGACCCGCCCGATACCACGGGCACGGCTGCTCCGCCCGATGTGTCTTTCCGTGCCTCGTGCGGACCTCCTTTTTCGTACTGTCACTGACAGAGCCCAGGAAATTACCCATGGAACACCGATGCACCCGATGGTTCCCTCTCGAGGGAGAATTTTTGAGCGGCCGGATTCTCCAGGTGCGCACTATGGATAAGCGCGAAAAGGAATCCAGGATTTTATTACCCCGCTCCCAGGCGAGAAATACCTAAGTACGCGCCTCTCGGATAGGCCCCTATTTTGTTATGAAATTTTGCGCGTGGAATATCGCGCTGGTCGAGCGAGTATGCGCGAAAGAAAATATAACCGTGAGTTTTAGTGTGCATTAAACATTTCGACGGCCGAGGATGGAAAATGTGTACGGGTTTATGAGTGAAATATCGCGGGTTGACAGCGAAGTATGGCGAAAATATCGAGAGAATGTTTGCGCGCGATGCGTGGTAAAAATTCAGGAGGCGAAAGACGTGGCCGGATGGTGCGAACTATCGAAGTACGTTACTGGATTGAGAATAACTTAATGTTTAACGAGAGGTTGCCGTGGCAAAGGGATGTACTCGCGGTCGCGAGGGGGATAGGCTGTATATAAACGATATGAAAATTTAATGCATTCAGGCACTGCCTTCTTTAGTCATTACCGCCTAGCATCCCCTAAGTAAGTGAAAACTTTGGAAGATCATGTGAAAACTCCGAGGGAAATTTCCTTTAGTTAAGCAAAGGGATGGGGACGATGTTCCCCTATTCAAAACTTCGGCCTTCTCCGCTTTATTCTTTTATCTTTTCTTCTCCGTGCTGCTCCCGCACCTCCTTCTTGCTAACTCCACGTAACCGAAACGACTCACAGTCATGTTTGATGCTTCGAAATCAAAAGCACCTCAGGGAACGATAGCCGGGGTCCGAATTTTTATTTTTCCCAACTGCCCCGTTTCCTTCGGGGTAGAAAAATAAAAAACCCCTTTGTAACGGAAAGAAAGGAAAAGGGGGTGATCGTTACTGGACACATCGAGTAAATGTACAATCCGAAGATCGAAGGAGGTAGATGAAGGCGTGCGCTAAGATATAATACGGTCGATAACCTTGAGCGCCATAACAGATGTTTCAATTGAAAGTCCCAGATTCTGCGAAGAATTCATAATGTAAATTTGCTCGATTAAATATTAGGCACAAGATGATTTTTTTGACAATACAGGATACTTTCGCTTTGGTATCCAGACCCAAATACAGTAATTTATGTCACAAAGCGTAAAATTATTGCAATCGTGAAGTAAGCAGTGTAGTATTGGAAATCCACCATAACATAATTAGGCGTTCATGGGATGATTTGATCGGTTCGTCTGGATAGCTCAGAGGTAGAGCAGTCTGTTTGTTTATTCATTTTCGACACTGTCTGCTAAGAACATTTGGCCTAGGACCTACTGTTTAAGGTGGGTTTCGAACCACCAAAGCTACGGTATACACATCACATGAAAAAAACCAGAGGTGATAGTCAAGATTCGAAGCCGGGCTTCCGCGTGGAAGTAGAAGCCTCTATCCGCTACACCACCGTAGCTTTAGGTAGAGCAGTCGTCCGACAAGAGAAAGATCCCAGATTCGAGTCTCGGTCCAGCAACCCAACGGCCCAAACTTCTACATTTGGTGTCAAAAGTAGAATGGAGACAGGATCCGATTCTCATAAAGCCATCTTCGAAAGACGATACTACGCCGATGAAAAAAATGCGGGAAAAATTCAAGACGACGTGAAGACGGTGTTGGTCGCGGGCCAGAGAGAGCGTCCAACGACACAAAGACGACGTGAAGTGTGGGCCGAGGAACTGCCTGAAGCTTGAGCGCTCGATGACACTCACAACACGAAGCAAGACGTAGACGACGACGAAGAAACGTTCGAGGGCGAATGTGCGAGCAGGACGATCGAGTGTAGGATCGGGACTCCTCCATAACATAAATAGGCGTTCGCGGAAATGATTTGACCGGAAGATCTGGGTACTTAATAGTCAAAGCTGTCGTCCAGAAAGTAAAAGACCCTGGGTTCGAGTTCCTGTCCAGCAAACCCAATGGCCTAAATTTTTCCGTGGCGCCTATAATAGTGTAAAATATTATAATCAACGCGTGTAGATACTTGTAGTAATTATTCGAAAACTCGTATAATCACGCAATCACGATATTATTGCTAGTTTCAAAACTAATTTCTCCATAAAATATTTCCCGATGTTGCTATATTTAGCCCTTTAAGACGAAAGCACGAAATATAAGAGTCCAAATTCTGCACTATCCAAAGTCCATATCGGCACACGTATACGCGTAATTTTACCAAAATACTTAATAAATACTAATAAATTAACTCGTAATCAAACAACGAAGAGCCTAGGTGTGAGGGCGTCCTATCCTCTCGCGATAAATGCTTCTAAGCAAACACCCGGCCACTCGAATGCACGGTAAGAGGTAAAGAAGTATTCAAAGGAAGCGGTAGCTCCTTCTGACGTTTTCCTCCGTTTCCTCCCATTTTCTTGCCTTTCTCCTCGAAGCTACACACCGGTACAGAAGGTGAGCGTGTAACATAGCACAAAACAGCCGTAACGACCCAAGCAGGTTTCCAGGAATATTCATTTAAAAGACGGTGCATTTATTTCAGCCACAAAGGACACGTCTTGTAACGGGTAATTACCAAACAAGGATAATTATTCAGGAAAACTTTTAATTCTATAAGCAAGGAACGAAGCGTATCGACTAAGGGTGGATCAATATCTTTACCAGAAATATCCCTCGGGTAATATCTGGCAGCTCGCGTATATGGCAAAGCGGGCAAAAACGAAGAAAACGATCGCTCCCTCCACGGTTTTCGCCCGCTTTCTTACTTTTAGCCTCGAAAAGGCGCGCTGGCAGAGAGATAAAGCACAAAACGCCCATAACGCCTCGAATAAATCTCCAAAAAGGTTTGCTTCACTAAACGTATCACGGCCAGCAGAATGACCGCTCAGTCATTTCTCTGAAAAATCGTGCAACTTTGCCAGGGGACAGTTTCCAAGAGCTTCCATGATTTTACGACAGCGTATAAATCATTATATCCTTCCATCGTCGAGTCTTCCTCATTCCTCTTTTCCTTAAACACACATGCGATTTATTTATAAACGTCTGAAAAGCGGCTGGTCGTTTCGGCGTTAAGAGGCACGCCTCTTAGATTCACCGACGACGATTGTCCGTTGTTATATCCAAGAAAACCCGTGGGCCGAATATCGAAGCCACCAAATGTCCCACGTGCAAAGGTAGCCCGGTCTCACAATGTACATCCCTCGTCGAAACACCCGGCCACTCGGTTGTGTGGCAAAATGGGGGCACGGACGAAGGAAGCGGTAGCTCCTTCTGACGTTCTCGTCCGTTTCCTCCCGCTTTTTGGCTTTGCACCTCGCAGAGGCATACTGGCACAAAGAATCGGAGAGAGAGAGAGAGAGAGAGGGGAAGCCCGTAACTGGCACAAAACACTCGTAGCGGACGAAGTGGGTCTCCGGGAACATTCGTTTAGAAGGCAGTGCATTTATTTCAGCAACGGTGGCTGCATCTTGTAATAAGCCTTCCCATTGTGCGACCACTGGGGCCTCTCAGGACAACGCGTGCGGCTATGTTCGCACAAGTTTTGTCCCCCCACCCCTCCTGCTCTTTCTCTCTCGCTCTCACGGATTCTCTCACACGCTCACTCTCTCGCTCTCTCGAACACAGGTCCCTATGTCTCTCTCTCTCTCTCTACTCTCTCGCTCGCTCTCTCGCCCCTCCGCGGTTTCCGCACCAGGCGACCAAGCATCCTGGCCGCTCGCAAAACGAGACTCCCAGTCGCCGGGGATTCTTCCTAATGGGAACTATAGCCGCAAGCCCGTGGCGCGGCACGGTTACGGGAATTGTCACGTCATGAAATCGTTCCTCTCCTTTGCCTCCCTTTTTCAGTTCGCCCCCCTTCCTGCCGCTGAGCGCTGGATTTCCGAGCTCGAGTTCGGAGCGTCGCGTCGCCAACCGAGGAGCCGCACTCCCTTGCAACCCCTCTCTTCATCCATACATCCGACGAGGCACCGCGCGCCGGGTGACACTTTGACGATTGCAGAACGCGCCGTGAATCGCGTCCACCGCTTCCTCCTTCCCCCCCCCCACCCTTTTTTTTGCCCCACAGCCACGTTCGCGCATCGGCTTAACGTTAGCCCGAGAATCATTTCCTGCGGCGCTGGTAATAACCGGCTCTGAGATTGCGGAAGGCGCGTATTTCGAGCCGGCCGATCTGCTTATAAAATTAAACTACGGAGCAGACCTCCCATCGCGTTCGCTCGGGGTGTTCCCTTTGTGAAGGTGGATTTAGAGAATTTTGCGGATTTTAACGAGATTTCGAAGTTCCTGCGGCGCAGCAAGCTCGTGAGATTGTAATAAGAATTATGATATATGGTTGTATTACGTTATCAGGCGCGAGGCTCCGGAGGTGTTAAGTGAAATTCTTGCCGAGCTTTTCTATTCGTAGACATCTTTCAGCCTCTTTATATAATATACGGGTGAAATCGAGTCGCTGGCAAATTTAGAAATTTGTTATTGTTTAGCGAATGAATAAATGTAAAATTGAGTAAAGTCGAAAGGCTCTGTAAGGGGTTATATTTATTAGCTTGCTGCATCTGCTTCGACGAGTAAAACCATTTAATTTCAGTGCTAGAATTTAAAGTGAGTGTTGAAATACAGACTACTCTTTTATATATTATCGTATGAATAATGTAGAAATAACGGCGGAGATCGAATTCAGGATATCTGAAATATGGATATAAACCCTTTTTTACTGCGCTCGCATACCGCCAGTGTTTCCTCGGTTCATTATGTATGTCGCCGTCTTTGTCCCAGCGATAAATAAGAATCTCAGGGGAGTATTTTACCGTACGACACAAAAATGATTTACAGACTTTTTTGTACGCAGTTGGGAATTGTAACGAGCTGAAGATTGCTGGAATGAAGTCTTTAACGACATAACAGGGTAGACGTTCCCGAGTGTCCTATTTTCTGTCTATTCGAATACGCTATAGAAGCGATATATAGCTCCAGCTACAAGTTTTTTTCCTTGGAAACAATTTACCCACAAAAAAGTTGCTTGCTCTGTAATACACAAAACGGGACGATATAAAATACACAGATGTACGTTGATCATCGACTTAGGTATGCATACGAATACAAAGCACGAGATACTATTCCCATAAAGTACAGAAATGAACGTACAGTAGATGTACAAATAACTGAAAAAACATCTTCCTTCGTGTCTAAAAACCTCACTTGTTGCGGGGCTATTTTTAATTTTTCAAAAGTTTGATCACTGTTTTATATCTCATTTTAGATTTATAATGACAGCGATGCTTCTGGTAACGATTTCTTGTCACGTATCTTGTGCTTCAGTCACGTGATCGATATGGGCTTCCAAACAATACAGGTTTTTCCAATTAAATTCATCGTTTTGCAAATCAAATATACTCTGTTGCAAGTCAAGTATTTTTACATATATATTATATATTAAAAACATCAAATAATGTCAGTTACATAGTAAGAAAACTGTGTGTAGACAATTCAGTAATTCAAGAATAATAATAATTCAAGGAGTACCGTTTATAGAGTAGGTTACATATACATATGTATATATTGCATAATATGTACTATAAATATATATATGCATATGTATATTATAACCTAATCAATAAACGGTTCTCCTTGAATTACTATTGTTATTGAATGCATATCTTCCTGCATACCTTTTTTGTAGACAATACAATTTTTGATTTCTACCTATGTAATTAACATTATTCGATGTTTCTTAAATATAATATCTATGTAAACGTACTTGATTTGCAAAAGGGTGAATTTAATTTGAAAAACCTGTATTCCGGAACGTACAGGACCGCGCGTGCTTGCTTAGCTCTTCTGCCTAAGAGACAGAGAGAGAGAGAGAGAGAGAGAGAGAGAGAGAGAGAGAGAGAGAGAGATACATTGAGGCATGAGATAGAGGTCAAACGGGGGGAAGAGAGGAAGGAAATATATAGGAGGAAGTGCGTATATAGGTGAGCGGAGAATACAGGAGATATACATAGAAATCTTCGACTCGATAATATCGCGGTTAGTGGGACAATCACCGGAGAAAGTTACCGCCTCCTTTCCTCTCGCGTCGCCCAGCAACCCTCTCCTTTCTCGCAAGCCCAGAAACCTTCTCCGCCTCCATTTACCAATGTCCTCCTTTTACAAGACACCACACTCCGGAACGCTCCGCTTCCGTTTAATATGACTGATTTTTCTTTTCAAAAGCGAAAGCAAATTAATGGTAATCCTGGCCTCGAACCATGTGCCCTGGCAGAATGTTACGGACGGGTTTCTGACTTTGGGAGAAATTAGAAACCGTGCCGAATTCCTTCTTGCGGAATTTTGATACTTGAGAATCTATTAGGAATGTTAATGAAGGCAGCCCACCAGCTCGTGTTACAGCAAATGCCGGTTCGTAATTAGTCATAAGCATCTGAAATAGAAGGAATAGAAGAAACAGGCTGATAGAGCTAATAGCGAGGTTTCACCAGGAAAATACTTTCAAATCTCAAATATCACCTATGCTCGGTTGATTTTCATTATGAAGTTCTATTTTAAATAATACAAACTATGCAACCTGTGTATCACACAAGACATATCCTGAACGATCTTAGACAAAATGATCTTAACAGATTATACCTCTCAAAGAACAAAAGAACTATTCTTCAAATCATAACCACGCGTATAAATTTGTTCGCGTATATATAGTAAATTCGATGATTCAGAATCCAGATTAACTAGTAATGTATAAGCTAAATAACCTCGGCAATTTATGTCAAAAACAGAGGAAACTAGCAGGAAATATGATAAATGGGACATTCTTGAAAGTGGAAATTTCCCCGGGACTTAATTTTGCACGTAGAGTGGCTCCGTGCAAGCTTCGGCTCGGTGTAATCTAAATTGAACAAGGCTGTCAGAGAAATCGATAAGGAGCTCTCTGTTTTCTAACAGCCACCTGGCGTGCTCAAGTAGGACGGCGGAGTGTGCGTGCATGCTGGCGTACACTAACGAACGCGTATGCTGCGAGATTGAAGTGTTTTTTCAAGGGAAAAGGAAAACGATTAGCTCGGAAAAAAGCTAACTTCAATACTTTGTTCAAACACAGAATCAGGGAAAGCTATCGAGCGAATTTCCAACTAGTAGGAGGAGCTTTGATACGTACGAAAAACACACGTTCCAATATTCTCGTGTAAAAATGGAGAATCTACACGCGTGTATTAGCATAGAAACGAGCGGCGATTCGGGTTTACAGACCACCGGACAAAACTGCAATAAAATTGGAAAAAGATCATGATAAACAACGGATTGTAACGGAGTATAAATCGCAACTGCAACCGGGCTTGCGATCAAACAAGAAAAATGTACGGAGCGAATGGGGCTGCTGGCAATTTAATGGAGACTAGCTTTTTTGCGAAAATCGAACGACAGCATCGTGAAGTCGAGCAACGTCCTTTAAATGATTCCTCGAAGCGAAAGCAAGCGAGGGGGAAAGCTCCAGGGTATATACAGAGCATCGGTAAGAACGAACAAGATTTATGTTTTAACACTACTTGTTCGCCCAGGTAGAAAAATTTCAACGGCTGCTCCTTCAAATTACTCTCCGACTGAGTTTATGCAACTGTACATTCGTAACTTCAACGAAATAAAAATACAGTGCAAATTTTCGAGAAGCATTGCTTTCAATTGCTACCTCGCATCCTTCTGAATATTTATTATCTCTCAAGATCTCCTTACTTTGAAGTAGATTTTCGTATAGGAAGAAAAATATATATATTTATATCTGTACACATTTTTAATATGCTAAATATTTAATTAACATGCACTTCGAGCTTTCATTTGAACAAAGCAGAAATAAGGGGAAAAAGATCTATAGCAGAAAAAAAAAGTTGGAATGCAATATGAGTATTGTGAACTAGTACATTATCAAAAAAATAGTAGATAAAAATCCTCGTTATACAAGTACGATAATATTGTGAATAGCATTCCAGTCTTCCACAATCAAAACCTGTTGTCAAATTCTCCCCGTCATCTCTAGATTTTTCTATGTAATATGCATACAGCAGAAGAGCTGATTTAGAACTCAACTCAAACGTGCGGTTAAGAGCTAAATAACCTCAATAATCAATACCCAAAATTAAATAAAGCAAAAATACTTGGGCATAAACAATTTTAGCGGAATAAATGTGCTGTATGCGGTTTGTTGCAAAACATAAAGGTAGGCGAAAATCGCTACTGTTATTACTGTTGCTATCAAATAATTAAAAAGAAAAGTCCAAAGGAAAATATGATTGCTCCTTTATTTGTCGTATAATAATGTAAAATAGTTTCATTTTCATATGTATGTACAATGTATTATGTAATACATTAATATACATAGACTGTACGTAGACTAGGTTATTATGTACTGCGGATGTAGGCATATGTATATAATAACCTAGTCTATAAACGGTTCTCATCGAATTATTATTACGCATTATTGAATTACATACAATGTATGTACTGAATTGCTTCCACACAGTTTTCTGTATACATGTACCGTCATCTCCATATGTAATTATGTAATTGTATGAATCATAATAAAATTTTTGATTTCTTACTATGCACATAACATTATTTGTTGTTTTTTAAATATAATATATAAGTAAAAGTACGTGATTTACAAAAGGGTGAATTCCATTTCCAAAAGAGTGAATTTGTTTTGCAAAATATTGAATTCCAATTGCAGAAGGGTGATTTTCTTTTGCAAAAGGATGAATTTAATGTGAAAAACCTGTAGTGGCGCGTCGTACAGAGAGATGGCATCCACGAAAACCACTACACTGACGCATTGTGCGTAACAGGTTAATAAGGATTGCGCATAGCGGTCGAATCTTCACAACTTGTAGCATAGAAAAACTCCCATTGGAAATGGCCTATTGGAAAATACATCCAAATCGTTGTATAAAAAAACCGCGATTCTCATCCCTTTTCGGCCGTATTCTGTAGATCAGCGGTACTTGTAAATCTGCGAAAAAGCATTGTCTAGCATGGCATGCACCGCCATGAATCTCCGTCCGGCCTAATTGGAAAAGTCCACCCGGACATTGAGGCGGCCGCTCGAAATTTCCGCGCACGTAGGGCGTTTGTTTCCATGGGGAAAAATATCCCTGTCGCTGAACGTCGAACTGCCACATGTCGACACAGTCGAGAATTCTGCACCACGAGCCACGATTCGTATTCAGCATCGTAAGAAACAAAAAGAAGAAAAAGTTCGCCTATGCCCTCAAGATTGTTCGAGCACTAAACTCCAATTTCATCAAGATGGACTTTTTTTTGTCGCCATGGGGAATGGCGCAGGCCTAAGAGTTAACATACGTTGGGATAGCCGTATCCTTGGTGGCGTATACTCTTGGATTCTCACCCTCCTAGCTTCTACTTTTCACGTATCTCCCAAACACGTGCGCGTTTGAAAAGTGAACAATAAGTATGAAGATACCGGAAGGTATACCTAATATTCTGTGTCAGCACGTTGTATTTAAATGATGAACTAATGCGTGAATAATTGTTCTCCATTTTGATTTTACTAGCTTACTTTATTGCTCCTATCAAACCCGCTTTTGTATTTTGTATTTTATATTACGGATGTAGACACGTGCGTAGGCCTACGAAGCGAAGGAAATACAACACTGTAAGAATTATCCAAAGTCAGATTAAACCGTACACTTCTTTATGTTACATTATGTTTTATATGATTAAAACGATGATTTAAGTTAAAGTAGAACTTAACTCATTTTCTGAAATTGGTAACAAAAAAGTACACTGTTTTCAAGCACGCAAATATCACTTAAATGCAAAACCTTGACACAAAGTAGAATTTAAATTCGCACACTATTGCACTGCTTTGAACGGCGTTGCTCTGTCCCCCGAGAGTCACGCAGAAAATTAAACTTTAGAACTATTGTAGTTTAGAGAGATTATAGGGAAATTGCAAAACTTTTCTATTTGTCAGAGTTTACGAGTTCAATACCTTAGCATGACTCAAGGAAGAGATTTAAAAGTGTAATGGCCTACACCCGGACAAGCATTTAGCAAGTGCATAAGAAGATGAAAGAATAATGCGTCCGCATAGTAACCACGTAACTCGACGAAATATAATAATTTGACGAGTATTATATCGTTGAGCACTTAAACAAATACCTAACAATATATTCAATACAAATACAATCATTTTTTGTACGTCAACGCTTCATATTTAATAATTAATTCTTGTAATCTTCGACAAAAAAGTGAGGCATTTAATGTTATTTTTTAATATTTAATTTGATTTATAAAATACACGACACAATATTTTATGAAAATATATTCAAGATTCTTTACTTTACTACATGATTTTACTCTTTATACAGCCGTATAAAAATTCCAAAACTGTAGACCATTCAAAGCCAATGTAAATATAGATCGTTAGATACAAAATCGCTTGCATTGCAAGAACGTTTCACACGATGCTGTAAATTCACATAAAAATAACATCGAATGTATGCAAAGCAATCGACCTCAATAGCAGAGAGTAAAATCCTTCATATTTTAACTTTAATATCAACGTATAATATTCTAACCGTTCGTGGAATGTGAATTATTCATAAATAATTTTATCAATAATTAATCCTTTCAGCTTTTCCATCAAAGAGATCGCTGTAAACCATCTACTTTTTTTCGTATCGCGGAATTTTTACTTGCTTCCAGAGTATGAAATAAAAACATTTTCCATTTGTACCTGTGAGCCCATATTTACCAATAACATTTATGCGCATGCCCTAATTTAGCATTTATTTCACGACTTTGCTGTAAAGACATGTATAAATAACAATGATTACGCTGAAAATATATTGTTATTTGTGTTGTGTGGAATATTTATTTCTTTACTTATAATATCTTTACTCCATTTTCACAATTGAACAGTAGAAAGCTCTGAGTCAATTAACTACTGAGAAATATTGTTATGGACGAGATCAAAATCTCTGCTCCATCCTCTGAAACTAGATTAAATGGAAAGTTTTATATAGTGAGAAAAGGTAAAAAAGGATTGTATTGTGTATTATAAAAGATAACGGTGCGAGACGATAGACAAACGAATTTAAGAATGCACATTGTAAAATATTTCGAACGGTATCGCACGAGAGTGAATTACAAAATGTAAAATTTAAGTTTTAAACTCGAATAAAGTATATTTATACAATATATAAAAATACAGAAAAATCATAAGCAGCTTCGTTTTTTTATTCGAACTAAAATGTTGAATCTGCTACTAAAATATTGGACGACAATATGCAATATATAAAGGTATATTTATATAAGCATTCTTATATTTCAATGAACGTGCCCGGTAGTCATACAAATAAGAATATAAGTTTCATTAATGATCTTCCATTGAGGCAATAATAATAACATAAATATTATTATTATAAATATCATATTAATACGCCACTGGTCCATGAAAAAGATTGATCGGATGCTATTAATTTTTCATATATATAGGCAATCGTGAGAAAGATGATATATAAAGGATTAATAATATGACTCACGGCGTAAAGCTGATGCGCATGCGCGCACGCGCATCTTAATTAGAAATTTCGAATTCTAACCAGCCAGTCGTAAAAAGTGGTTAACGTTGTGCGGAGCATCAAACACCTGGGGAAGTCCACCGTAGGAGGTGTCGGCACGTTCAACAAACAATTCCCTTATTCGAATTGAGAATCGCGAGGGGAAAGATCAGGGGATTGGCGGATAGAGAAATTCAAACGAGTATTGTCTCGGTGACACGAGTGGCTCGCAGAGGCCGATTTCTCCTAGTTTCTCGGCTTAATTACCGCCTCCCGGCGACAAAGCAGTAAGTAATGAAGGCGAGACGTGCAGCCAGGACCAAGACAGGAGGAGGTTGAATAATCATCGCCCGCACGCTTTCGTCGCACCGACGCGGACTGGCAAGAATAGTCGGTTTTTGCTGAACCACTCCGCACCGCAGAGTCTCTTCGGCTTCTCACTCTCTCTATCTCTCTCTCTCCCCCTTTTTTTCTCTGTTTCTCTTGGCTGGCATTAGCCTAAAATCTACGAACAAGGCAGAACAGGCCCTGCGTTTTTGCCGAAACTTCCTCTTAACAGCTTCGCCTCGTGTAGCACCAGCACCGGCCCTTTTTACCCTAATAGACGTCCGCCCTGCTTTTCGTCATCCCTACACGGTCGTCCTTTTGTACAGCCAGATTACCTGTGCCGAAATTACCTGACCAATATGGATTGTGGTTATTATACATATTCCCCAGCTGCTGATGCGAGCAGGATATTCAGAGAATCCGCACACCTGCTCTCCACCCTTTTGACAATTTCGAAGAATTTTCGATTTCAATTGTTATGTTCTGATGTTATAACGCGCAAAAATGATACAACTATGTATCGCGTATTTCGTTACAGTGGCTACATTATATTTGCTTGATAATACGAGCGAATATACTATATACGCGTAGATTATTGAAATTTGGGTACATGTATCAAACATCTCTCTGTGTATGGAATGGAACAAAAGGACGTAAAAATTTTGATTCCAAAGCATTTGACAATAACAAATTAAAAAATACTGATTGAATGCAGTATTGTCGTAATGAAAATGTCGTCACATTCTTTTGTTATAGCCAAATTTATTTTGGATCATCTATTCCAAATACAGACATAAAATCTGAAAAAAATATAGCTAATGTTTTCATATTTCCAAAATTTATTACGAAGAGATCCACAACAATGTGAACAGAAATACTGTGCTTTGTATTACAAAGTATATTGCTCGATTAAGGACACGGTAGGACCTCTGCTTTGTATCACATACTGATACAAATATATAGATATAATCTACATGTACATACATATATAATTTATATACAACTCAAATTTTACCAATTTGTATGCGACTTGGCATACCGGTACAATGAAATAGCCCTATTTTTTCATTCATTTATTTATCTAATGCACGATTCTACAATGACCCAAAAATTATGATAAAGTCACAAAATTATTCGTAACTGTGTGACCTCGATTAAGGATATGTCAAAACATGCACATGAGGAAACTAAGAAAAAATATACTTCTCAATAAATTATACAAATACGCAAAATACCAAAATATAACTTAAAGATAATTAAATTTTTATTTAAGCTACAAGAACACCGGTAGTCGGGTATTTTTTGAGATTTTCCATGATTCTACCGCAGAGTGTGACTCCTTCTATCGATCTATCTACATCTCTTCTTAAAACCCTTTCTCTTTAAGAATATACGCGGTATATATAAATATCTCCAGAAAATCAGCAGCAGATTTAGTGTTAAGAAGGATCCAAAAAAATGTTGTCTAATATAATCTGCAACCTACCTACCTCCAACGACAAACATTCACACGGCGTATCGTGTTTTAATTTACCTGACGATCTAATAAAAGGGAAGCAGAAGAAAGAAAAGAAATATCCGGTTACGGACGTTATGGGTACACGTGAAAAGGGAAGAAAGGTCTGAATGACTGTACGAATGCAGACACGGTGACACGGAAAAGGAGCCCGAAAGAAATGGGGAAATAGGAAGCATGCTGGCGACGCCCGACTGACGGATGCTCCAAACTTTCACAAAATACTGGCAACGCCACCGGAAGCAAGGCGTTTCCACAAACGCCGCTTCGTGTCCCAACGTGCAGAAAGATCCGAGGTACAGTTTGCAACTGCGACAAACAAGTCTTTCGTGGAACGCGGATCGTGACCGCACGGAATGGAGAGAGGAACAGGGCGGGAGGGAGAAGGAGAGGGAGAGAGAGAGAGACCAAAGGAAAAAGAGAAAGGGAGGGCGCAGAAAGAATGATCGCATTACAGGGATTAGAACGCAATCCTCTTAACCGACCTGAAAGGCGGTGCATGCATACCGTGAAGTAGACCCTCTCCCCTCGTCCTCCCTCCTGCAAATACCCGGGTAAGTACCACTAATGGTCTCTTTAACCGGTACATAAAAGTTGCAATAAAACTTGTCAGAAGTTACACGGTAAACCACCGAACGACGGCGAAATTTTTAGCGCGAAATACGAAGTGCCATCTGTAATACGATCGTGGCATGCCTTGGGGAAGGAAGATGTCGCTCGTGAGAGAGCTCGCGGGTTCTTAATCCTTCGACTGCTATGTGCGCATATATGCGTCTAGCAGAAACTATCGATGTAGCCTATGGGCGCATATGTGCGTCCGGCGCAAGCCATCGGTGTAGACTATGGACGCAAATGCGCGCTTGATGAAGATGAACATATATTTTTTATACATAAAGTATTTATGTTACTTACTTATTATATGTTCAATTTTTCAATTTTCAATATCCAAATGCATTATAATTATCCATTTAAGGCGTTTTCAAACTTTACCATTGGTAAATAAACAATATATATTGAAAATAAAAAACGTTTACATCTATTTTGTAGTAGACAAAATAATAGCAATTGGATTGTGTACTATGTTATGATGTGTTAACTTTTTGGGGCACGGTGGGATTAAAAATCTCCCAACTTGTTGATGCACGATAGTGCATGGTGGAAAATTTGTAGATCTACTTCGAAATATTGTATTAGCTGCATACGGATAGATTTATATTTAGTCACACTTGCGTAAAGCAGTTGGTAGTATCGTCAACAAGTGAAATTAAATAATTATTATTTTTTTATATTTTTATATTATGTGCTTCCTTTGTTAATAAAACTATACCAATTTTGTTTACTTTAAAACGCAATAAAATTTCCGTGCAACATGGGCCTATTTTATTTTCTAAAACCCTGTGCCTCAAAGAATTAATACGGCGCCAATAAGATCCATATTGCGCGAAAAAGTATTCTGTCCTCAGCGACCGCCACTGCCTGTTTCAACTTAGAACAGTTAGCAGTCGAAGGGTTAAAGAAAGGCACCGAGAAACATTCCATCGGATTCGGTGTTTGGCAAAGATAGGATCGAATGTACGTACGCGTTTACCAGACATTTTTCCAATATGCTCGAGCCATGTAGAAGTACACAGCCGGTAAATGGAACAACGTTGAATCTCGTTGGTCCTGGCAATAACTCCGAAACCGAAATTTCAATCGATTCGTCAAATTCGTGATAAAGGTGATCGGTACCGTATCCAGCCTGGCACGTACACAGAGAAAAATGAATATTCATCGCATCCATAACGTGCGTGGCGACAGCTTTGTCGCCGATCAGTGATTATCGATTCGCGTCACGAGAATAAACGGTCCGAGGGAAAGGGCGGAGAACATATGGCCACGAAGAAAAAAGAGAAAGGCAGAGAAGTAACGAGGCAATCGGTGAAATGCTTGAATTCCTCGAACCAGGCATGAAATTATAGCTTATATGCACGACGAATTATCAACGAAATTTATCGTGACCCGAAATAACTCCTTTCGGCGCGAGACATTAGAAAAACAGAAATACCTCGTGTTACATAGTCTCGCGGTAGGAAAGGGTATAATTACACGAGTAAAAACTTCCTGGGCAGTTCCATTGGAAAATGAAGAATGTACGCTGAAACGCGAAACGCAGAACAGCAGTCGTGCGCTAAACTCTTTAATTTCAGCACTATAATTAATGGGAAAATCGATCATTGAAAGACGTTCTTTGGAACTGGAATTACCGAAGGGTTTAAATCAGTATTGGTAAGCCAGTAGTCGACAAATCGCAGGCTTCGCCGTGGCACGTACTTCCACGGTTGTATCGTTAAACAATAAAGTGCGATTTATAGTTCGATTCAAAGCCGCTCTTGTTTGCTGTATATTTCGACGTCAGTTTTCTCCGTCATTGTTTAAGCGCAAATGCATAACGTTCTCAAACGTAAAATAAAATTGATACGAACGTTACGTGAAAACATCCATCGTCCAAATAACTGCAACTTCCAAGATAAAAATGATAATGGATCGTACAGTAAACCAGCATGGCGCAAACGCGGATTATTTTTACATTGTAACTATACCGCGATGGATTATTATTGTATTAAACACAAAATATATTCGTAAATAAAAAACAGCCTCTTATTTTTAATTATTTACTGTCAATAATTTATTGTATAATATGTTAATAAACGGATCCTCTATAGAAAAATTATACTATAGCCGTGAGACTGAAATATTTCTGTATCTCCTCCAAAATTGCCAATGCTCCAAATGCCATTACACGGTCACTATAATATAAAAATTCAAAAACAAACTAAAATTTCAAGCAGAATCGCAATATAGAAATCAAAAGGTACCGCCACTTCAACGTCCAACATTATCGCAGAATCGGACAGCAAATTATTCTCAAACATCTCTAATGGGCCGTAACGGGAAAAACGCAAATGTTGACTAATTCACGATCCCAGAAAAAGCATCGCCCAATTTCGAGGAAAAGTCGCTCGAAACGATAAGCGATAATCCTCGCATAGTTCCAGTCCCTCCCCAAGCGCCAACTGAAATTGATTCACGGTCAATAAAGCGTCATGCGTCGAATCCCCCGGCGCCTAATTCGAAAAACCAGTCACGCCATCGGAGGAATCAAGTAAGCGGCCGTCAGTCCGGCTCTTGTAATTAGTTTCATGGGAATTCGATGCAACCGCCGCCGCGTCGAGCGCTCAAATTCGGCCGAACGGACGCCGGCCAAACGTGGAACGTGAATGCGCCTCGTAAACTTTGGCCCCGAGGTTGGAACTCAACGGGATAAAAAAACATTTCGTAAACAGCGCTGAACGAGAAATCCGATATAGTTTCCTGCCGTTACACGTGAATCCCCCTGTTAAGTTTTAACGACGCACGAGATTCGCGGGTTTTATGCTTTCCCGGCTAAATGCTGCGAATGAACAACGCACCCGGTGTAATTTCGATCGAAGGGCGGAAACAAAGGGACGGCAGGATGGGGGAGGCTAAGTTTCGCAGGGTGGTAAAGTACAAATTGAAAGTTTTATTATACTTTCACCCGAAGCGCGCCCCGAGAGCTCCGACTTTTTTAATATCGCGAGCACGAGCTACGGTGCGGTAACCTTTCCCGATTGCCACGGCACATTAAACGTTTCTAAAGTTAGAGGGAAGATACAGACACAGCGATACGCGGCGCTGTAGATGCAATAAATTCACACAGATTTCGTTCAGCCACTTAGTAGGGTTTGTCGACAGCGCCGGTCGCAAAATAAATCAAACGAATCAGAATATAAGAAGAAAAGGAAGAATGAAATGGATGGACTCGGTGTAATTTCATTTCTCACGTTTCACGCATTCGTATTATGGGTCTCAATCATTTACGCTACCTAGAAGAAAAACATCAAATGTAACGAGTTCGTCGGAAGCTTGTAAAGGATAACAGTACCGTATAAAAATACGTAAAGAATTAGGTAATTTTGTATCTAACACCGAGCAATCTTAAACCAGATAATTTAAAATCGTACTTAAAAATTTTCCAACGGAATAAACGTTTTTCTATTCATTTATAAATCGTACATTTTCCAAGTTAAATATTCAGATAAGCGGAATAGTAGTAAGATCTCTAAACATACTTAAAAATGATTGTCCATTTTACCCTGAAACTTATAACAGTAGCAAATGTGTCATAGATTAGCAACCTATAACGAAATTATCATAAAGGTGGCTCTTCTAAAATTCTATAAAGAAGAAAATGCAGCAACGTCAAAAATAACAATAATTCTATTAGACGTATTATTATTAAGCTACAAAATAAACATCTGCCCGCCAGGCGTTGAGGTTCGAACCAAGCTTTACGCGCCCATTAGAGTGCACCTGTCGCGCTGAAAAAAAAACCCATCGGTCCGGTTCGAAGTTATCTACACTATCTTCGTGTTTTTTCTCCCCGATCTTTCGAAAAGATTCGGTCCCGATAGAAGCAGATGGACAGCCCTTGTTTATGGTCGACAACATCCGCCTAGCACCTTTGAAACAAGCGTTTTTTTTGCTTAATTTTCCGGAACCAATTATCGAGGTCATTTAATCTGCAACCTACTGTTTTTACCTTCATTCATCGACGGTGACATTAAAATAACGTTCCGCTTAGAGGCTTTGTCCTACGCCAGCTTTTGTTTCGCTAGAGACTCAACGATTGTTATAAGTCAAAACGTGACTCATCATTCAGCAAGCCATTCCCTACGTGTAACTTTTTCTTCTCCCTTTAATGGCATATGGTTACTCAGAAATGGAATTTAGAGTATGGCCAGAATATTGAAATCTAAATAAAATACGGGTTACGGGAGAGTAATGTGGATTCCCAACTACCGGAACTACGAGGTGTATATTTACTCGTACGACATATTGTTTCAACCTTGGAGCTGTTGATGACAACCCAACCTTACTAATTATATTATAAATATTCACAAAAAAATACAGGAGCAAGGAAGAAAATGCTAATGAACAGCTAATGACCATCGTATTTGGTACTGTAAATTCCGAATAAACAACAAAACAAGAAGAAAATTCGACATATCCATTTAATCATTCGGATATCGCAATAATATTATAGAAATTCTTCGAACATGAATAGTTATCAATTTTCCAAATTTTTATACAAAATTATAAACATCTTAATGCGTTTCAGTAACTCAAGTCTTAAAATAAATGAACTAACAACCAGAACTAAAATATACGTATCACATAGAAAATTATATATACTTTAGAGCTGATGGACAAAGTATGAACTTGTCAGTAATGATATATTATGCCGTTTCTCTTGTGTAATCAGCGAAAATGTATTATTCCTCGTTTTATTTTTTATTATTTTGATTTATTGTTCCTCTAAAATATAAACTCGTATATTACACGTGGAAGCGCAAATCATTCTTCGTTGCACCATCGCCCGGTATGCCGTCATTCGGCAGGAAATACAACGGAAACGCGAATATCGGTCAGCAATAGCGCAAACCGGCAAGAAAGACCGCGTGATCTGGCAAGAACATTAGCGTGACAGGTGAAACTCTCCGTAGGAATGGCGTACAATCGCACCGAGAGGAAACGGAATGTCCCCATGGATTATAAATGAAGCTCCACCTTGCTTTCTCGACCGTCGAGCGATAACTCGTGTTTACTCTCCTCGCCGTGGAACAACCGCGAAGCCAGGTTATCGACTCTCCCCTGATCGATAATTACAACCGATCGCGCGGATAACCGAATCCCATTTCGAGACATGTGGGATATGCCGAAAACAATTTACCTGCCCGCTACCTTATGCTAAATCTACGCGGTAACGAATGCGCGAGGTTTGCACGGTGGTATTGATAAATATTGGCCAAAGTAGTGATGGAAGTACACAAACGTACACATATGTACACGCAAAATATTTATATAAATAAATATATAATAAATAAATAAAATTATTTATTTTATATATATACATATTTTTTTTTGTTGCTTATTATTTGTAACGATTAAAGACGCTTTCATCATGCAATGTTTACACAACGACATATAGACAACTTCTCTACTGCGTTTCTCTGCATGCAGCTTTATATTAAACACCCTTAATGACGATTTCCTTATGGCCTTTCTCGCGATAAGCTAATATTGTACGACATTATTAATTATTTTATTAATTCTAGATTATTAATTTTATCAAGTATTTTTCGTCATTTAGATCATATTTTACTATCCTCTTTGTCCTTAACTTTTCTTATAAAGGTAGCTCCCCAACACGTATACGCACGTATCATAGAGCCTAAAATCCTTAGCATGTATTTCCGTACCTACAAAAAATCCACTCAAATTGAACGACGCATTACAACACACGTTGGTTATTGTTTATACGCTTTAAGCACACCAAATATTTTATGAAATACATCGGCATTAGAATGAGAAAAACAGGAGAGTCCTGTTTTAAGAACTCTCAGCCCTTCTGTTTTGCAAAGCGGCGGTGGCTCTTCCTTCTTCTTGAAAACTCAATTGAATCAAGCTTCTCCAGAGACGTACCGTTATCCTTGGAAACGGAGATTCTCGGGAGAACCTTTTTTTCTTGGCTACGGGAAAATCTTCAGTGCAAATCCTCGCAGACCCTAGCGAGCGACGCTTATCGAGCCGTGAAAAAGTAGCTTTGGCAGCGAGAAATTTTCACGCGCGATTGGGATCGCTACGCAAGTTCTATCCCGGCGTGATATCGTAGTTTTCGCTTTTTACGGTCGTCTTATGAATATGATGAAACGTGCAGCTTTGGAGAAGCGAGGCTTGTAGAAAGTGATAAGAATTTCAAAATAGAGACGAGAAAATCCGCGGAATCCTCGAGCATTAACCTGCTGAACAGGTTATGTTATATTGTCATCCGCCAGACATTCAGCGGTGAACTTGAAATAAGTTAAAAGACGGTCCAACAAAAGCGAAGGTTATATACGATGCTTATTATAATAAAGATAAAGAACAGAGAAAACGTTTCTCCTTAACCTTCGTGCACGGTTATTAAATGTCTATATAAGTTTTATTCATCACTCCACTCGATCCCAAAGTATTTTGACGTGGCGCACGTATTCATTTTCCTCGATTAACATATCACAATCACGATAATCGAGACTTGCGTAAGTTAAAAGTAGAACGGGACAAATATACTCGGGCGCCTACTGCACGTATAATTTGAAATTAATATATACTAGCGTGTTAGACACCACATAAGAAAGCATCCGGCGTCCATTCGCTGACCGTTACTTCAACCAACCGTGCATTTTGCCAAGCTCATTATGTAGTACATCACGTCCCTGAATATTGTAATTAAATCGAGAAACATAAGCAGACAAACGCCGTAGCCACGATTATCAGAGGCCTGCGGAGCGTAAAGCAGCACACAACTGCTACTCGAGTTACGGCCCTGATTCCGAATTGCGTTTTACATCGCTAATGTTGTTTTCCAGCAAGATCACTTCTCCGCCCCGTTTGGCGCAGCCTTTGCGAATTCATGCTCGCTTATCCTGCCGCAGTTTTGTCAAAATCGTCCACGAGACTGGCAAGGATAATTTAGCGGCCGTGAATAATGCGCCATGCGATTTGCAAAGCTGATACTCCGTAAAGCGGTGCATGATTAACGACGAGACACTCCAGGACCGTCCAGTATCAAACTTTCGTTGGCCAAAAACAAAAGCACGTGTGCCTGAAAACTGATTCGTGAGTTTGTATACGCGAATGTGATGGATACTAATTACCGTTGGTAACGACGAACTTTAATCACGAGGTCGGATCCTTTCTTGATAACAAAGACCAGTTGTAGAAGTGCTCGCAATGAAGCGAATAACGAAATACCTCTTTCAATCATACAGCACATGGAACAATACGATTTTTTCCCTGGCTCTGTACGAAGATAACTTATATTCATAAACATCCATAACTTTGGCATTGTTTTGATATTAAAATAATACAACAATATAGGAAAGACCTGAAATTCAGACACTGTAAATATACGATATATTGTACAATTGTTATGTTTCACGTTGTGCTAAATATCGGTTATAATAATACCAAAGTGAATAACAACTTAGTGAAATTATTCTAAGCGTGCAAAGGAGTACTTATATCCTCCCGTCTCCGAATCCACATTAAGCAGTAGATCCTAGGCGAAATGACCTTAGTAGTCGGTGCCAAAAATAAATTTAAAAAAAAATAAGATAAAAAGAAAGTGCTTATATCCATCGTATTCTCGTGTATCATCATTATTTTCTTTCACAATTTGTTACTCTTAAATTTCACATTTGCCTCTTAATGAAATAGATAGCCGAGTAAAAAGTATCAAAGTACATTGCAACGCTCGTGAATGACGAACGATGTATCCGTTACCTTTCTAGAAATATCGTTATAAGTCTTCTATGAACATTCATCTGGCTTTACCCCAGCCAAAGGCATTTTTATACGGCGAATTATTCTTCCCTTTTCAGTTAACAAATTGAATAAAATACAACGCCGCGATGTTCGCAAGGAACGATTCCCCGGCGTTCACCAAATACAAAGATCGATCGCGAACGAAACGCGCCGGGCTGCCATGCAACGTGATACATGCGCCAATTCGGCACGGCGGATTTCGCTTTACATCACCAGAACGATAATGTATCTCTCTTTGCTTTGCCACTATAGCCGGAAAATTGTGAATGGTAATGCCAGTCACGTTGTCATTGCGTTAGCGTCAGAGTTATCGCGGAACGGCGGGTGGACACACACACATCGAAATGTTGCCGTTGCGTTCGTGCGACTACGATCCAAACTACTGGAAACAATTGTGCACAACTGCCAAGTAACAAGATCAGCCCGCATCAGGACAAACAATACCGAAACCGTGTTTCACTTTCATAATGAAATTCCGGCCGAGCGGGGGCCATTACTCGTTTATCAGTCCGACCGTGGTTCGCCAAGGAAATTGTCCTTCGTAGTGCAGTGAAAGCGTGGAAGAAAAAAAAGGTGCCGTGCAGAAACTCGGCTAAGACCTTTTTTTCTCCTCGGGCCAAGCTAATTGAACCGAACGGCCAAGCAGAGCTGATGTGCGGCGATGAAAGCACGCGCCTATATACAATGGTATACGCCTTGCTATTAAGCAGAAAACTACATTTAAGTTTCCCTCTAAATGCTTTGTCTCCACTTGTCTCGGATAATTCCACCGAAAATGTGCTTCGCGGAAGTGCGCTCGTAGCCCGGCCAAAGGTATTAAAATACGCCAGACGCGTTAAAAGTTAAACGCGACTTTCCACCCGTATTAATTTCCATTGGCCGGCAAGTACGCTGTACGATCCTCTCGCAAAGTCGTGGATACTTACATAATGATTATAAAATTAAGATAGATTATTATATGAAGCCCGCGCGTATGTAAGAAAACGGTGGCATCTGCATTTCTGTAGCAAATTAAATAAAGTTCTCGTGAATTTTGTATTAAATGTTAAACTCGATTATTTGCAATTCTTAATGACACGGTAATCCTACGTATGGTCCTTTTTTGAGCAATAAAAAAATTACAAAAATCATGTAAAAAATCGGTTGGTTTATTTCCTTGTAAATATGTGTACTATTCCTACTAGTCCATAATCGCTCATTTTATTTATCAGCTACATTGATTTCCTTCACGCAAAATGTTATTTTTTAATATGGTTAAAATTTTTTAATATGATATTAAAGTTAAAGCCAATATCCCAACCTATTCTTTAATCCCTTTGCACCAACGCTTTCGAGTGGCCTCTTTGAGTACGCTCTTCACTCTTTATTACTATAAAAATTGTCGCTGTCATTTTTAATACACCTTTCGTCATATAGCCTTTCTCTAAATATCGAGAAGGTTAATCAGGGAAACAAAACGATTATAAAGAAATTAACAATAAAGAGCCTGCATCTGTGTTAATTAAAAAAATCTTTCTATTGACAAAAAAAAGGATCGTACATTGAATTACCCTATTTGCATTAAATGATTCTGAAATTACAATTTTTTCCACAAAATGAATCTTTTGTACGATATAATATAATATCCATAAAAAAATATTATAATGTATCCCTCATACATCGCCATGTATTTTGTAAACAAGTTACTAAATTACTTTTACCGTCAATCATTTCATCACTAATTACATCGAAGAAAATAATGACGATTGTCGTTATAACAGAAGCGAATGTGTGAGTAACAGAAAGCTTACCAAGGCGTTCGAATTCGAACAGATATCTCCGGTATTCTGTAAATATTTCCCGCCAGTCTATCGCCCAGATTCAGAGAACGCGCGACAGCGAGGGAATAGAAAGTAGACGCTGCCTCTTCTCGAAACGGTTGGATATTCTGCTTACACGGACTGCTATACATTTCCTGCCATCCACCACAAAGAGCTGCGTCAACGTTCTTTACTCTTCGAAACGGTTAATCGCCCCGGCCATTTCTCTTCCATAAGAGATTTCAGGCTGAATGGTTAAACCGCGTATAAATAAATCCACAATGAGATAAAAGAATTACATCGAATCGGGGGAGGGAGAAAGAGAGTGAGAGAGAGAGAGGGAGGGAGAGAGAAATAAGAACGCCGGCCCCATGACACGCTGCGAGGAGAGAAAGGGCGGGCGGGGACGACCTTATTTAAACAAAAGCGCCGGAGATCAGAAATTCCGAGTCTCTAATACGATCGAAGAAAAAGCTCTCGTTAACCTCCCCTCCTGGGGCGGCAAGAGGATCGAGGTAGGGCGGCGGGTCGTAGGAATCGGAAAGGTTTCAGGAGAAGAGAAATGGTAATGAGAGAAACTCCGGGCAGGATAGAACGAAATTCGAACTATCTTTCACCGTTCCTCGTAGCGTAGGAAACGCCCCTTGCTTGCAGGAGCAACAAAACGTGGGAAAGAGCGGTGCCGGTTAGTTCTCATAGATAAGGAGTCTCGTTTATAATAGCTGCTGCCCACTACCTACATTCGCGTCTCTGTTCGCCGGTGTGTGCCAAGTGAATGCCTTATCGTTTGATTCGCCTCGTTTGCCGGGGCTGCCTCCAGAGAAAGGCAGGAAATCGCGTGTGGTTATGCCCGCGCACACGTGCGCACGTGTGCCGACATGACCCGGGAACACACGTACGAAGATTTGTCGAACGAAATGGATTCGACGTCGTGCCTTGCTGAATAACGTCACATTTCACGTAGTCCAAAAAATTCCAGAGTGAAACGAACGATTTCCTTTATGGGTCCGATAATCGGCGCCGCGATAAAGATGGAAAAACGTTCGATCCCGCGCCTTTTTTCTTCTTTTCCTCCGCCCCCTTTTTCCACCCCGAGTACTATACGTGAAATATTCGATATGCATTCTTGATAAATGAATCCGAGGTACGTGCCGTTAATCAAAGTCCGCGATAAATATTGAGATGGCTTGATGAAAAATAAGGTGCAATTATGAGGATGAATGTTGATATCGTATCGACCAACGTAGTATTTCAATTAGTATTATAAAGCTCGAAACTGGATAAATCGCCGGCATCATTTTGTAAATGAGTACACACGAATATTCTCGACGCGTCGGTATGTAAAACCGTATAACGACGTCATTATGTAAATTAGCGGCAATTTACCTCTGGGAAGTGCCCGCTGAAGTGATAATAAAAATGTATGCATTCAAAATGTGGAATAAATATTTATCAGAAGTTATAGGAGAATACGATGATAAGTAGGCTTATAAGAAACTCATGCCGCGATATGTGTAAGCGTTATTTTAATTTCTTGTGCCCCAACATACCGAAGAGTTATAACATTATCGAAGCGCCAAGAATACCAAGGCCAAGGCCAGACGGTCTATCCGTCCTATTTCATCGGCTGGCTAACCTCGTTCGACAAAAACGAAAGTAGTACAACCACTTAAAAACACGTGATATAACGTATGTTACACGCAACATCGAGTTTTTACAGGTCTCGAGAACTACAGGACGCCAGATAACAAGAAGATAATGTTACAACCGAAGAGTAAACAACAGTAAGTCACTCTAAACGTTCGCCATACCTTTTTTCAAAGTCTGAAGAGTACATTTTGAATTTTGCTAGGTATAAAAAAAAGGTAATCCATTTCGACACGCGATATAAGTAACTCTCACTTAACACGGCATTTTCGTAACACGACTTTGATGTAACGACAGTTATCAAATGTAATGAACTCTCGTATAACACGGATTTTTAGCAAAATTACCAAAGCATTCTCCCCTTGCATGCATAATAAAAGCTTTCACACTTCTGCCTTCAAAAATCAAAGCTGTTACCGTAAAAAGGGATCATTTTAAAAGCTTCACTCTCTATTACAGCCATTGAAAAATTAATTCAGCTGACGCAGGGTCGCAAATGCAAATGCCTTTTTATAAGGCTCGATCGTGAAAATCACGAACAACCGTTACAGCGAATAATTCCTCGTTTTCTTAAGTCATTAATTATTATTTTTTAAGTCATTAACGCACAAATTAACTTTGTACACAAACCCTACCTTCGAGTTTACTTTTTACACCGTAAATTTGTACACTTGTCGGCAAATCTTTCGAGATCCCTTTGATAAAATGCCGTTGACCCCAACTCAATGTCGACATACTGGGATGCGAATTAACCCTGTTATGCGAGAGTTAGCCGCGGTGTGCCATCATGAATAGTCGCGGAAAATGCTCTTAGGACGGGGTACGGTGACGAGAAAACATCGTGGATCGTTCATGAAGGAGGGGGGAAAAAATGCGGAATGCCCCTTAACCACGGTCGTCGGCGGCTTTGAGCACGGCGATAACTCGCGAGGGAAAACGAGCCGGTAGTTATCCTCCGTGGGCCGATTTAACGGCGAGTTTGCTCGCGGTTAATAATAGTTCGAGCAAGGAAAGTAGTCGAGGAGCCTATTGGGTGGCACGGGTCAGGTGCCCGTAGAAAGTGAACCGTATACTTGGAACGCGAGAACGAGAATGAGAACGTGAACGCAACCCGTTTGTCTGGCGAACGTCAAAACGTGTCCCACTATCGTGGCCATGTCCCGATTTTGCCGGCGGCACAACCATCCGCGGTCCAAATACTCTTATGGATTTCGCGCCAAGTAATATATATAGATATATACGATTTTCACTTTGAAGCCTAATTCCAGATATCGAGTGGATATATACGATTTTTGTTTTGAAGCTTAACTTCAGATATTCAGATATATCGAGTAAATATATACGATTTTCACTTTGAAGCCTAATTCTAAGTATTCGGAAATAATAGTGCGTGCGATTTCATTGGTTCACGTGTACGATCATTGCAGAGGAAACAGTATCGAGTAAGAATCGATACAAGATCGCAAAAGGATGAAGATAGAAGGACCTGTGTTATGTCTTTACGCACGAGATACATTGCATAGCCTCCGCTTAACGCATTTTGCACATTTTATAAACGCATTTCTGCCGCCTGTCCGACTTGTCCCCGGAGCATGTATAATGTTCGAGTTAATACATGCAAGTAGTTTTCTCATTTACATTTATAAGTTCTCGGACGTCATTACACGCTTTTTACATGCACGTTTATTATTTTAACACATCGTACGTCGGCCGAACCCAAAGCGTTTTGCATTTTTGTTATGCGAATTGGACGGTGTTATGGTCCATGTTATTAAATAAAAATAACGATACGCTAACGATACATTAACTATGTGTTAACCATACGTTCAAAATTAATCACTAACGACCTACTTTTACTGTCACAAATTTACGAACAAGTGAAAAATTGGTTTAAAGATGACTGATTCGAGGTATACGCAAAATAACTAAAACTCCTATGACGTATAACGTTTTAATACATTTACATTACAGTTATCGTTAAAAAAAAAATGTTAAAAAGGAATACTGAGAAAATAATATCGAATAATTTCAACGTAAAGTTCACAAAAGCGAGTTTCTTGACTGTCCTACACAATATGTCAGATCAGTACAGTAAACTATAATAAAAATTAAGAACAGTTATGGCGCGCATCTTTTGTCTTTCGCTACATTATTTTTAGTTACGTTTGTTATCGAGCATCATCGGAAACTTGCATCGAGTTGTCAATTCGACGCGGCAAAGAGAATGCGGAGAACTGCATTCTCAAATGGATGCTTTATCGTGCACTCGAGAAAATCGTTATCGAAGAGGGAGCTGGCCAACTTCGAGTCTTCCCGGCTGGTTTTGTCAACCGACCGGGAAAAACGTGACCGTTCATAGAGCGTGCCTATAACTTGGGTAAGCCCGTAATGACGGATATTACAGCCCCGCGATTAGAGTTATTGGCGGACAAACGGTTTCCAAACCTGTCGGGGTAAGTCGCTCAACTGGAAATCCATGGCACGTGATTTCCTTCTACGGAGGCGAAACGTATCCTATAGCTCGAGCACTGACTCTGCGCTGCTCGTTTGATAGCTTTCTCAGAAAGTCGGTACGAACCATGGACAAGGTTCGAACTTCTCATGATACTTACGAATGCTGTCTTCATATTTATAAAGCTATTCTGAGAATCTCTATTATTAAGTGAATTACGGAAAATTTTCAATTACCATTAAATGCAAAGAAAAAAATGATAATATCGTTCAAACACTCGCCATGCATACCAGGTATCACATAAATATACACTGTCTCATTTCCGCCACACCTTTGAAAATAACAGACCACGTAAACCCTCATTCTGCTCTATAATTTAGTTATATGTTATAGAGTTCAGCAGTATATTATGTTAATATATCAGAATTAATGATATATTATAATCCGTAATGTGAAAGCCGAAATTTATATTGTAAGCGTGACGCCAATGGCCGTTCGCGATATCCATGGAGTGAAAATTCGTCAATACGATTTAGGTTGGATCGAGCCCGTCACCTTAACGAACGAAGTAATTTTCCCCTGGCACGGAAAAGGAAGGAAACAAGGAAAACCGTCGAAGTTTTAAAGAGAAGTATCAGCCTAGAAGAGCGGAACGAGTTTCTTGGCTGGGAAAGTGCCATTCGATCCAAAATGCAGCCACTAAGCGCCAATGAAAAGGTGATAGAAGCAATTCGACCAATTCCATCACCAATTGTAGTACCAACGTGCATTTTCAGGAATTGAGAAAGATTCTACATTACTTCTTGTCATACTGTATCCATAATATCTGATATCTATATAACCACCTCACCCGAATTATATTTGACAAATATAATTGAATTTCATAATGAAAGAAAAAATTGTATATAACATTTTCAATTCAGGACCTTAGAATATGTGACGACAATCAAATTTTTCTTCTAAAAGACTTCCCTTATTGAAAATGAAATACGTAGAAATATGGATAGTGGCAGTTTGCCCAATTGGAACCGGCATCCAAAGCGGACCACAATCATAACTTTGAGTTGTATAAACAATTTGAGTGATATAAGAGGAGTTTTCTAGACCTCAATTTGGCTGAAGCAATCATGTCTATTTCTCGAGCATCTCGTGAATACAGTTAGAGAGCAATCGATGTCTTCTGATAGTTTTCAATTCAACATGTTCATATACGACTGATATTCCTTAGGCCAAGCCAAAGAAAATAGCATTCCATTTTGATGATCAAAAAATGAATAGATCTGGCTATAATGTGTTATAAAGTTATTAATAATTTGATATGAAAATAGTATTTCAAGAAAATGTCCACATTGAACATCTGCAGTGCAAGTATAGCCAAACTTTACGGAAAAAAAGTATACATACGCAAAAATTTAGTAAAACATTTCTCATAAGATTTTTTCTATAATGTTCACTGTTAACTTCCACTTTACACTGTGTAGTGTCGTCAGATTGTGTAGTTTTGTTTAAATTGGTGCTGAGGAAAAATGTCAAAGTCTTATGTCAAGTCAGTCGACCATTCTAAATAATCGATTGGCCAAATAGCACTAAAACCGTAATCTTAAATTCTTATCCGTTAACAGTTATAAATATTATTCTTCAAATGACAAACTACATCATTCCAACATTATAAATACTAACCATACTAACTACGAATATTTTTCCATTTCCTCAAAAGTTAACCATCACAACGAGATCAGCAGCGATGCTTCAGTCTGCACCGAAAAAAATACATACGCATATCTTGCAATAAACGCGTTATCCTGTAATAACGCAATAACTGCGAACAAGTTTCTCCGCAAAAACCAAAAAAGCCATCGAAGAACCGTCGAATTCGTGCGTTCGCGTCTGAGAAAGCGAGGGACCATTATAACGGGGTCGGCGAGGATGTGCCGGTACGAATTCGTAACGCGTGTCACCGCGATTCACGGCTCGTGCCCGGTGCGTACATACAGTACACGCCGAATAACGAATGAATCATACAAACTCACCGCGGTGTACGCACAAAGCCGCCGTTCACTTTCTCCCCTCGGCTCGTCCTCAATTACACGGAGCCGGCTCGAGGCCCCGCGTAATTACACGGGTGAGGTGGCAGTGGCCAGCCAAGTGAATCGCGCATAATTCTTTTTTTTCCTCCTCCTTTTTTTGGGCCCGAGGACCCCTTTCACTCGTCTCACCGACGCGAGACCCAGTTTTCTTTCTCTCTGGGAGGAGGGGGGGGGGGCAACCGTGGATTTTCTTCTTCTGCCGTGACAAGCATTTCTCTGCTTTCTACTTCCCCACTTTGACCGTGCCCTACGCCTAAGTGAACATATCGATCCAGCGATACATCGTGCGAGCGTCGATCGCCAAATATCGACCATGGCACGGCACTGAAATCCACGTCGTTTCTCAGCGAGCCGATACTCCATGCAGGGTTCCGCCCGGGAGAAAGCATATCACCAATTCGTGCAGAAGCAGAAACGATCGTAATTATCGCGAAGTAAAGTGCGGCCAGTCGTGGAATGGCACGGGTAAAGAAAAGAGAAATCCTTAACGGCGGGAGTGCACGACGGTATTATAGCAATCCGGGTGCCCCGAAGCGGTTAATAAGCTGATTAATTTGTAACGGATAATGGACGTCCGGCGGGAATGCGCGCGCACAGAAATCGTGAGCCAGGCTCTGTCATTGGACGACGATGTAAATTCAATCGGACGGGCGGCGCTCTTTCGCGTTAAGTAGAATTAAGATGGCCCATAAGAAAGGCTATCGGTCGGACCAATGCTCGAGACTCAACTGTGTACAAGCTTGAAAGTTCCGTCATCGCAGCTTCTGCGCTTCAAACTTTGGACGTGATTTTCTCGTTCCAGAACCAATCTAGCCATCGTGGTAACCGGTGCAGGCAAAGTTACCAGTTACAAGCCGAGGAAGTTTAGACCAATTTAGAAGGAGTTTTCGGTCTTCCATCCTCTATCGACTACTGCTACGCCAGTAACTGTACGAAATCCATGCTGCTGAACGTTTGCTCGTATATACGTATTATCACTGATCATCGAGATATTTTTCCGCGCCGATTTACTCGTCCAAGGAGAAATATTACTCGTAATATAACCTATTCCCGGATTTTAAAGTTAAGCTTGGTTAATCCTGCAGTGGAGGTAAATATAAATAATTTATTGGCCTTCGCAATCAAATTTCTCTTGAGCAGACAGAGTTCTGTTTCTGTAATTACTTCAGTACACCTACGTATATAATGTTTATAATTCGAGAAGAATACAGTGAAAGTTAATATACGCAGAATGTTTTTTCTGTCAGTACTAATTGAATTCAATTTCCAAATTTTACGTATGTACTGCTTTCTTTTATAATACGTGCAATTTTCAAGCAAACATAAGATAAATACAGAAAGCGATGTGTCCAGCCAAATATAATATTTAGTTTGTAAACACTGTTTGACTAAACTCGGTTTTCGTAAAAAAAATAAATTACTTTTTAAATTCCATGAGCATTTTCAGTGAAAACATTTAGAAAATTACTTTTCCTATTACGGAACAGAAAATGTGCAATCTGCTAGCTAAACATCAATAGAGAACTTCAACGTATTAAAGTCCAAACAATAGCGGATCAATTTACCCGCATGACCCTCCTACGAAGCTTATTGAAAGTTTCCAGCCGTCGGCTATTCTCCAAACAGCAAAGTTAGCTGTTCGGCCGTGCTTAATTACTTTACGGAATATAACGATGGCCCCAGAAATTTTGGTGTACTGAAATACACCGCACAGGCTTGTGCTAATACCGACCATTAATAATATAAATGTGATGTGAGGAATATTTATATTCAATCATAGTAGCCTACTCGAACAAAGATACTTTCGATATATGTAATACGTGTGTTTTCGTGCGTATCATTCAATAAAGGACGTATGTATCTACGGGAAATATACGATACATACAAAAGTTTATTACACTCTGTACGATGTTATTATATAATACACGTCGTTATATAGATGTCTATGTAATTATCAGCAATAGGTATCGCTTATGCCGTACAACTCAATATAACTTTTACACGACATTCCCTGTTCAAACTTTGCTGTAAATCAGATTTTGTTTTTCCATGTCGATCGAATATTGAAATTTTAGAGATTATCTTACAAATATCGAATCAAAATTGTTTATCATTGGTATTTTCTGCAGTGAATATAACCTGTACAAGAAATAATAAAAGCACAATATTAACACTAGGACTACAGAATCCATCAAAACAACAAGATTTCTTCAAAAAATTTCTTATAAAAACTGCATGACTTTATGACGGTGCATTTTGCAAGATTTTCCATGACTTTATTGCGGTATGTAGATCATTGTATTAACGTATTGGCATTATCAATTATTAAGGTATAAAAGCATGCGATGTGTACACTGTAGCTCAGGGGGTTCGGAACCCACCTTAAACAGTAGGTCATGCGCCAATTGACCTTAGCTGAAAGGCACTTTAGACGCTAAAAATAAATTTTTAAAAAAAGAAGAAGAAAAAGATGTATAAAAGACACACGAGCATCTAAAACATCACAGAAATAAGTTTTACAAATATTACTAATTCCATACATTTTCCTCCCACTTAAGCCTCAATGCCTTAATTCGCGAATCAGTACCGCTAATACAAACGTACATACAAAAATAAAGCATCGATATTATAATTACTATCAAACGCACCGCGCTCCCAGTACACAAAGCTAAAGAAGATTTAGACACCGCAAAAGTGAGCGCAACAGGTGTTCCGAAAAATTATTAATGTTCAGCAACTAAAAGGCTTTCCCGCCGACGTCGGCCCGTTAATTTCGAGTTAATCCCGGCCAACACAAATGAAACGTGCGAGAATAATGTATCAGCGCGGCGTATTCCGCAAACCTTGATCTTCGCCAATGCCACAGCCGATCTAGGCCCCGACATTCTTTCTCTCGGTATCGGCCGCCGCGAGTCCACGATTCGAAATAGACGTCTCTGGCCTTGGCCACGGTACGAGCCAGGCTTCCTGTGCCAATACTCTCTCGTAAACGACACGGCGTTTATGCTCTAAGCGTGATCCGCGAATAAGCCGGAGATATGAAAGAATACAGGGGGCGGCGGCGCAGGGGGAAGGGAGGGGGGAGGTTCGCCCCGGGAGAAAAAGAGGGACGGGACAAGCGCCGAGTGCGCAGCGGGAAATGACTGGCACGGTGCGCGGCACTGCCGAATAGTAAAAGTCGGAGAACAATGGATAAGCGGAATGGTACAGCCGAGACCTTTCAGGCAATCGGGTAACTGGCAAAAATCGTGAAACACAATGGATAGAACTACGCCCTCCCTTCGTGGCCCTCCTGGCGTCCCACCACGTTCTTCTAAGCGTTCCTTAGCGTAACCTACCCCCACCCCCCCTCCAGTCCTCTCAATCTCTATCTCTCTTTCTCGTCCACCCACCGCGCCTTGGCACACCCACTTGACCCCAAAGTCGAAAGAAATTATGTAGGCGCCAATGAGCCAGCGCCAAACGGCTTTTGCGGGCCCGATTTAGCGTCTTAACTGCGTCAATTTTGCGAAGATACCAGCAGTTTTCTTGGAATTTGCGGGCCCAATATGCAGTTCGCCGGCATCGTTTCTGTCGTAACCGTGCGTTATCGATCTCGCGGGCTCCGGCCTTGGCCAAATGAGCCTCTTGAATTTTAAATTGCCCACTTTCGTCAAATTAAACCCGCGAAAATTCCTTTTTGGCCGGTATCGCGATGGGGAAGTATACGGATGTTAAAATTGGCTGAGATAGAAGCAGTCGTTTTGGTGTTGAAAAGTACCAGAAGGTTTTGCGGAGTGAGTGCCAACGATTTGTGCCATGCTTAAGCTGGAATAATGTTTTTTATTATATAGGAAGAGCGTAGTATAAAGTATATATGTGCGGGAGGTATGGTAAGTTTTAAATCGAATTCCTCGTAGATATAAATAACGCAAAGTTGTAAACGTCTGAGTTACGCATGTTATAGATTCTAGAGAACATATCGAGACGCTGACAGTAATTGTCTACGAAACTAACGATTCTAATAACCGAATCGCCGTGCACAAAATCTCACGGAAACGGCCGCGGACGTAAAGAGAAAATTATACGTTCCTACCCTTAGAGTTAAATTTATGCTAGTTCTGTATAAAACTTTGGCGCATATAATTTACTTATTTATAATTCCACAGAAATATAGAATGGCGCAAAAGTCTTTGGTGCGCTTAGAAGTAACTCCAATTACACACTAACACGTGCCCCGTCAGACCAATTTTTGGTTACTTTCTAACGTATTTTTGGTATTCGTTCAAGCCTATTCACGCTATCATAATTTGCTTCTAACATATACCTTTCCATTTTTATAATAGATAATAAACAATGCTTCTTTAATTTTTCGTTTTGCATTATACGTTCTATACTTATCAAGCAATTTGTAAAAGAGACAATATGTTTGTGGCAAAATATACGAAAGAGTAATTATGTTTAAATCTGTAAAATTAATCTTGGCTAATGATAGTTATAACCACATATTATTGGTTCGCCAAATTTTCGGCGCAGCTGATTTTGATATAAACTTTTACGGCAATAGAAATTTGCCAGATTCCTGTTAAAAAAAAAAAAACATCATTGTAAGCATAAACACAACCAGCTTTTCTCGGATTAAGTTAAGCCACTTTACACCACAGTTGGACCAAAAATAAAAAACTAAAGGGTCATCAAAATAATCGTGAACTTCTAAGGATCTTAATCTGCTCCTAACGAGCAGCTAACATTTCGTAAGTGGTTTGGAAACAATCATTAACATGACCATGAATCATCGTTTTGCACTTACAAAGCAGCTTTCCTAACACTCTATGTAAATTCGTTATTTTTAATTACACAGATCGATGTATAAACGTGTATAGCGAGTTCACTGTCACACTCAGGTAAGGAAACTAACTACACAACCGCTTGACTTAAATCGAAATAAGTAGATGGCTAATAATTAAAACATTAGAATTACTCAAATTTTCTAAAATAACTAAATTTAAATATTAAAATTCATTTTTTTTTTTTGTAAAAAGTGTATTTCTTATAATTAAAAAAATGAATTCTTTCGTAACCGTTCTCTCGTCATCAAATACTTGTATGGCAGAGTTAAATATCGTTTATACATACCAATTGTAAAAGGAATATCCATTACACGGATTAAATGTCGATATTTATGTTATTAATTATTAAATCAAACGTGTTTAGAAACACTTCTGAATTCCCTTGCGAAGAGTTAAATACTTTATATTAAATCCGTTAAATCATTAAAGTCATTAAATGCATGACTACCGTTAAGATAAAAGAATATATCATCGACGCAAATTTAAAAAAACGATGGTACCAAAAATTCATCACAAACTCATGTGCCTGAAACATTGCTGCGATTGACGTCGCAGCCTCCTTTGCAAGGCCACGATCAGAATCTTATCGGCATGTCGCGCGTTTGCTTCTCAAACAAAACATCGGAGGTTGACATTGAGCTGTATATGGATGTTTGTTAACAACGTTGTAGTAACACGGAACGATAATACTCAGAAAATATGCGCAAAAAAGCGAAGAGCCATTTACTATCGTATCACTATACCGAAGTGCTCGGATTAGATAGAGCAATTTTCGAAGTCTTCGAGAACGGGAAACGTGTAGGTATTTCCATCTGGCGGTGCATCGTCTAAGTAGAACGACGACAAGAATCGATCGGTGGTCAGTGATACTGGTCAAAGCTTTTACCAACGTAACACCCATGTAACGAAATCGTTAACAGCAATATAGATCAATCGATCTAACAAATTAATCAATATTAGCTTAGACAAAGCTAAGATTCTGGCATGATTTTGACCATGGATAGTTTCGTAAGCATGGGATTTATCGCACGGAGATAAGACAAAATACTTTTTATTTAGTAATACATTGTGTGTCTTAGAATGCAGTTTTGACACAGTCGTTTTTTTACGGTAAAGGAAAGGTCGTTCACCTACCTTGTAAGTTGTCCAGCATGTACGACAGCAGCTTGTGGGTCCCTGATGGTTCTCCATATAATGACATGACTTCCTTGCTGAGCGGATTACCCTGAAGTCCAAGCACTTGTAACTGGAATAATTTTCCTAGTTCGTACGGTAACACGCGAAGGTAATTTTGATTCAATAACAACTCCCTGAAATACAGAAAGAGCATTTGAATGAAGAATAACGTGCGAAGAATGCGAGTCAAATACAGACAACCCTAATCCAGAGTTTACTAATACACAAATTATGCTCATGCAGTAAAAATTTATGAATGTAACAAAAAACAGAATAACGGTCACAAAAGTGGTAAGGAAATTCAATATGGTATTGTACCTGAGGTAGATGAGATCCCCCAGTTCAGCAGGCAAACTGCGTAATTTGTTGCTACTGAGATCTAAAGCACGTAGATTAATTAAGCGGCCAATTTCTGGTGGTATCCTTTGCAGACTATTATCATTGAGATACAGGGCTGTCAGATGCGTCAGCTGCCACAAGTTCGGGCTTAAATTCCTTATACTGCCTGTTATCTCCAACTCCGGCCAATAAGATTTCTTCCCAGAGTTTGCATCCTCTGTGGACATGAAAGTGTGCGTACGGCGCGGGTTGGAGTTTTCATATTTGTCCTTGTGATTGCGGGACATCTTAAATCCTGAAAAGGGACAATATGCTTCTTTAATATGGTTTCTATAAAAACTAATAAAAAATCACAAATTGTCTTGCTAACAAACCAGGTGAAAACTTGATTAGATTTTCTAAAATAATTAACGTACTGGACATTAAAACATAATACTGGAGAATGTAATAATTGATTATCATACAAATCTGATATTTAATAAAGTATCTTGTATGTAAGAAAAAATTGTTAATATACTAAGAGATATATAAAGAAATATTATGTATGTATAAAGAAAATTTAAAAATCTTATACATGAGATATAACTTACTTAATGGAAAAAGCTATTTGTATATATTGTATATGCAATTTATATTGATAATATGAAAACTTTGTATGAAAGGCCTATCATACATTTGTTGACTGAATCCATCAGACTTAATTGAATAAAATGTCGGAATTAAGAAATTAGCATGTAACATACTATAAGTAAAATTTATGAAATCATCATTGTAACATACAATGACATAAAGTATTTAAAAATTGCGTTATTTCATTTGTCCTTATTCTTGGTACTGTTTTACCGTACAACCCATCTCATAGTACGTGCATTCAAAACAATAGCAAACATTTCATTGTGAAAATTGATACAGTATAATTGGTACACATTTTTTGTACACTATGTGTACAAGGTAAATGAGCATTTTTCCATGAGAATAAACGTGGTGCACCTTATGAATTTGAAATCCATAATCTTACATTACCAAAACATGACTTATCTGTCTTTACACACGCGATTCAATGACACTATGTAAGTGAACTTATAACCTATAACCAAACGATGCAGTTTACACGGTTCGCTTGACATATAAGGGTAACTGTTGCCGCTCTTGGCGGGTATAGAGGTACGAGGATTAGCATAATATGTTAACAAAGTTTTGGAACGTAGTCTTGCAAACTGGTCCTCATTTTTTTTTGGTAGGAACAATCCTTTCCAACTAGGTTCATATGTTCTGGACGACAGGTCGTCGCGTTGTAATACCTTGTCCGTAGTGGGTACGATTTATACCCGTCGAAATTAACGTAGAACGCGAGAAGAACTATTACGCACCTTCATCTACCTCTTAGCACACACTGGACGCACAGAGAGTTGATACCGAGTGAAAATTTTCGCGTAAACAAAACTACCTTGACAAACACAAATCCTCCATTTATCAACTGCACCGATCGCGTACTACGAATGATCCTGATTGGTGTAGCACATCCGAATCTTCCCGAAGCAGCAGACGTCTTTGAACGATCGCTGGCATTATCAGTTTTGAGAGAACTAGAGTATTTCTAGGGAATTTCAAATACTGGTTACCAAAACCGTTCATCTTCAAAGTCCAAGTTTATACATTACGTTGTAATCAATGTTGTAAATAAAGAAAAATAATTTACAGGATGTAAAATTTCCATGAATATAAGAATTTTAATAAAAGAATTAAATAACGAATATTTATTTTATTACCCTAAAGTTTATAATCGCTAACTGGTGACGAATAAGCGCGTAAAGGTACAGGATCGTCACTCTTGGCTTTCGCATAACCGATGGTTCAGATCCATGCTGCAGTTGACTAGTGAATTTCGAACGAGAAATAAAGCAAAATGTAGACAATAGACTATTCTGCACGTGTGTTTCTCTATGGGACATAGAAACCTTTTTTTTTTAAACCGTTCGAATAGCTTTGTAGGTTTATACATAGATTCCTTGTACGTTGATAATTAAATAAGATTCGTCGTTGAATGATGAACACTGAGAATGATTATTTTCGTGGTAAAGGGCCCGTTAGATAATATAACCTCAGTGACTCTCTCGTATTTATCCGGGACATTTTCACTAAAAGTACATTTTTTTCGCAGATTACTGCACGGCCGAAAATAGTGAAGACGAGGAAAGTAACTTTGACCTGCAGTCACGGTTGTACGCCGAAATCTATTATACGCCGTATCAGTTGAACGAAGTCGAGATAAATTCTTCTTTCACGGCAGAGCAGTCCTGCAATAAAGACAAACGGATTTTGAAAAACAACGTAGATGAATCTCAACCTATCACTACTAAGAACAGTAGGAATCTTGATCCTTGCAGAAATTGTACTCAATACGAAAGTTATATTAGCGGTACCACTGATAGAATACAAGTAGAACCTACTTCTGAGGTATTTACAATAAGCCAGCATCGTATTATTTCTACGGATACTGAACTTCGTAATAAAAATTTGTGCCCGGATAATAATGAGATAGAAATTGGTATGATCAATAAGATAATTGCTTTAATGTTTTGTTGCATTTAACAATAATTATGATTAACAAAAACAATGTTTTATATGACAATAAATAATCTGATTTCAGATTTGGATCCTAAAAATAATTTGGATAAAAGGTTGTTACCAAGAGCAGAATCAACCCTACAAACTACAAAAATCACAGAGATATGTGATGATCCCAATTTAAGTGTAGAAAAAACAGTTGATACGGATTGTGTATTGCATATTTCTTCAGCGGAAAGTAATTCTGATAAGGACGTAATAACATCTGTCAAATCCATAAGTAATGAAATTGTAAATGAACAAATTCATGATAAGAATATTTTGAAAAAATATGAATTCTCTAAAGGATTTATTAATAATCTTTTCATAGAAAAATATAAAGAACTTATCACAAAGTTAAGGGAGGAAGAAATTGAAATCGTGAATGAAAGTATACATGCTGTTCTACCAGATTCCACACAAATGGGTACAAAGTATTTAGTTCAAGACAAGAGTGAAAAGGAGAAACAGAACAGAAGCTTTCACTGTGACAATTCAGAAAACATGTTTGAAGATATATCTGATTCTGAAGAATCCATATTAGAAGTACCGGTACCACCTAAACCACAACCTCCAATAATTAATTTACAAGATTCTGACGATGATTTAGAATCGATAAGTAGTAACTGTAGTACAATTTGTTTGGAATATATAAATATCTCTAAAGACCGAGATAAACAGTCTACATCCCTCAACACACAAAAGGATACTTCCAATACCGTAATAAATATTACAGATAAAAGAGATGCACGCTCAAAGAAACACATAAATAAAGAATTGGCAAATCAGAATCCTTCCACATTAGCTACACAGTATACTACAGACGTTGAAGTACAGGAAGAAGAATGCCTTAATGACATAGTCTTGAACTGTACAGACCTCCAAAAAGGTGCCTCAAGTATAAGAGAGATACAAGAGATGAGCAAGAAAGTTCAATCACAACAAAATTGCTCTCACATACAAGAAAAAGAAAATAATGTTAATAAGGCTATACCTTCAGCTACACAGGACGTATGCAAGAGAAGTGTTAAAAAATCAAAGAATCATTTACAAAATTATGCATTAAGTAATGAACCTTATATAGAGGAAAATGATAATGACAATTTCTATGTATGTACAGAACCAACTACATCGTATATAGTAGAGAATAATGATCATCCGCAAAGCACTGAAAACTGTACTGATATAGATTTCACAAAAGACATATCATTATCAAGTGTGTCGTTTGATAATGAGACACCAAGTGAGAGTAGGAAAAGGCGTTATGATGGTGAAAGGGAAAAAAGTGTAAGTTCTGCACAAACAGAGTCCAACAATGAAGCAAACACTGTGCAACATTATAGTCATACGCAGAAAAACCAAAGGAATACGATAAACACTTATATCATTGACAATACGTATAACCAGTTAGATACAGGCGATAAGATTTATGCAGAAGATTTTGATGTTGAAAACCTTCAAAGTAAAATGTCAAGTGAGTACTTCATGATTTGATTAGTATTTATTGTTTTATATTAATACTACTTGCTAATACATGTCAGGAGACCCTAGACTTTGGGCAATCTTGGATGAGGATTTAATGCCCAGTCCACCCAAAAGACTAAGATTTTGGAATGTAAAATGTAGTCACTGTCAACGAGAAGGTCATCAAAGATATAATTGTCCAGAACCTCGTAGACTACCTCGGTGTCATATGTGCGGTACTCAAGGGCACACAGAAACTAGATGTCCTCGAAAAATGTGCCTCACGGTATAAATATATTTTATAACGAAATTTAACGTTTTTGATTCTTATAACAAGATCCTCATCCTTCACAGTGTGGAAAAAAACAAGGGACATTTAGGAAAACCTGCGAAACCTGCAAAACGTTATTTTGCACTATGTGTAATGCTGTAGGTCACAAAGCGACTGACTGTCCAGACCTTTGGAGAAGGTTCCATCAAACGGTATAAAATATACCTATTAATACTGTATAATTTGTATACATTATCCCTACAATCATTTCGTAGATATACCAACCTCATTGTTGTCATAAGACATCATTTTTCAGACAAAGAGTTGCACTGTGAACATCCCAGAGAATATTATGGAAGTGATGAAGCCAGCAAATCTGTTATATTGTTGCAACTGTACTAAGCAAGGTCATGATGCATCAACCTGTAAGGATTATAGATGGTCACCACATTTTCCAACACCAGCTCATGTATCGAGTTACACGGATGGGCCAAGTTATATCAACAATTCAGCCCCAAACCCTGCAAAGCAGAGCGTCGAGGCACTAACGAAAAATAAGAAACGTAAGGGAAACCAAACGTATACCCCAACTGTGGACGGGGCAGAAGTATCGTATGTTATTTGCTCGTACGGTAGATTCAAAATCACCGAAAACGGTGGACAAGAAATCAAACGGGATATTTTGTCATTGCAAGACATACATATAGATAGCTTGTTGGCAGGCCGTGCTGCACCACACTTTTTGAACGAACTTCTACAAACGTTCAGCTTCGAAGTCAAAATATATCGGGAGAATAATGTAAAATTGGTATTACTCATCAGGGCGGAAAAAGTGTTTATAAAGCCGTTGCTCAATCTTATAACGCATTGGCTTCAACTTGAAGAGGATGAAAAGGAACAGCGCGTCCGGGTAGATTTGCCACATAATAGAACAAAGTTTCTTAATCTGATAACATACAGACTTTGTTTCTATTCTAGCAATTCGCAGGATCCTAGGACTCTTTATAATAGTATAAAACAACTAAAAAATCAAGTCAGCCACTTGAAGGGAAATTCAAAAAACGTTGCTACAGAGCAACTTTTTGACTTTCAAGTTAAATTGCTTTTACTATCGCACACCATTCCAACTGATTCAAAGCCGCTTAAACGTTTGAAAAATTGGATCACTGAAATTACGAATTCTAAAGCTAGCACTGTGGCCTTAACTCACTATTTACAAATCGTTGTTCTTTACAATAAATTACTCATGCCCTATACCCCGCCGCATATTAAGTATTTCATTGCACGTTATTACAAAGAAAAACACACGAAAAAATGCAATGAAAAGCTGGAAAAAGTTAAAAAAAATACTACAAGTGCAGTACGATCCGGAGCTTATGAAAAGTTCTTGGCCAAATTACGCGATGATAACATAAAGCAATCTAAACAAGCGACCAATAAAAAATCTATTCCAGCAACAAATACCTCTTCGTGCATATCGAATAGTAATTCACACTCAGCAATAGCTGAAACATCCTGTAAAGTTACTCCTCAAAATTCCAAGAAACGTAGAACATGTATTGTAACATTATCACATCACGATGAAATCGTATGTTCCGCGCCTAAACAGCAAATTGTAGAACTTCATAGTAAAACTACGTCGACCGATGTAATGTCTATTACTCCACTAGGGAATGGTTCTACAAACAGCAATGTCGATAGTGTTTCTAATGTTCAAAGCAAAAAATATGTTGAACAATCGAAAACAAAAAATTCGGACAAAACAGCTGATGTTGGCTGTACAACGAAAAAGAAAAAGAAGAAATCAAAAAAAGAAAAGAAAACAGAACAATGCGTTACAAACAAACCTGCGTTACAATTAAGCAAAAACCTCAAACACGATAGAGACAAATGCTTAATTAAAAAAGCAAAAAAGGTCATAAATGAAGCCTTGACTTTTAAGTTGCCATACATGAATAAAGCTGTTGTTGAAGTTCAGAAACGGTTAGATGACAATAGTATTGCGCAGAAACACCTTAACGTCTTACAAAAATTGGTTAACTTAGAGAAAAGTCATCAAGAACATGTAATTTCATTTTATAATTCTTTGAAATAAACAATAAATTTTCATCTAGGTTCATCTTTTTAATATAAGTTTTAACAATGAAAAAAAAATATTTCACGAGGAAGTGTTGAAAAACGTTATTTGTATTACAAATTTAAAACTGTAACATATTGTATATTTTGCGACACCAACATGGTTTATACCTCATGTTTTCATAGCAATATTTTCTTAGCATTTCCTGCGTAGCTTTATATTGCTAATAAGCATTAGTATAAATATGTATAATAGTGTAACGAAACAGGTGTGTTTATTTTACCAAATATTCTTTCACTGTTAAGCATATAGTATTTTGCTATACTGTATGCATTATCTTTTTTATATATGATTATAATAAAATTATTACTATAGGTACATATAGAAATAAAATCCAGAGTTCAATTTACTATTTTTTTATCAACACTTTATTTGGTAATTTATACAAATACTAATGTCATTACACAATCATAGAGCATTTCGGAAATTGCCTTCATATTCAATCTGTATGTTCTTGCAAGTAAACATTAATAAACATATTGGAAAGAAGTAGAATATATAAATATTTACTACTTTTTGACATGTACAATGTTTAGTATATCCTTGTCCTTCACACCATTTCTTTATCGTTAAAAAGAAGAACAAAATTATATCTTTGTCCTCATAACGCTAACTAATCAGTCATAGAAGGAAACGTTACATTTCAGTATTACATCCAAGTTTTTTCTGTACAATACAACTCTGATTACTTTACATTGTGCAATGAAGCACACATACTTTGAAATACATGTAGAAACAGAATAAAATCAGCAGTTGTGGATTCAAGAGATTTGAAAACTAAACAGCAAGTTGCCATTCGTTATTTCTTCATAGGCGGAGGTCCTCCCATAGGAGGTGGTGGTCCATTCATGGGTGGCCTCATAGGTCCCATGGGTCCCATAGGACCCATCATTGGACCCATTGGTCCCATCGGTCCCATCATTGGTGGCCTCATACCCATCATTGGTGGCATCGGCCCATGCGGTCCCATCATCATAGGCCCTCCAGGACCCATTGGGCCACCTGGATGCATACCTGGTGGGGGCATCATACCTGGAGGACCTTGTGGCGGTACTCCCGGTCGTGGTCCAAGAGTCGGTGGAGGTGGAATGGCTGCTCCTTTGCTTGCAGCGAATGGGTTCGATGCTATTTTGCCTGCTTTGAAGGCTGCGGTAGTTGCGTCGATTAAGTGTTGCGCTTGCTCCTCCATCCATTTCTGGTAAAAGTACTTCACGTTATCTTTATGCTTGCGGCCTTGGCAATGAGTTTTTCGCACGCTCGGGGAATCATGGGTTAGGTACGTATCACAATAATCACAGTAGTACTTCGGCATTGTAGTCGTGAAAAATCTCGATGGATTACTTTATAAAACCGTGCATCTATTTCACAATTGCTTTCTAGTTTAATAACTTTATGTGAGAACTATCGTAAACTTTGGCCAGTATTAGTACGGAAACTAGCGTCCATCAACAATACTTCGAGGTTAGGTACTTTTCCGAAAGTCAGACATCAGTTATATAGCAGCACGCTACTGTAACCAATCAGAAGCGCTCTTTCATTGGTTCTGTAGGACGAGATATGATTTCATTGGGTGTTGAGATTTAGGTGTAGAAGACTGGTTCACTATGTTATTGCTGATAGCAATACGCACACACATTCACACATACAAGGAATCAATAATTTGTTCCACGGGCTAAAAGGAAACAAGGAGAACATAGGATACGACCTTGGCGGTGTCAGACGACAGGGCCTATTTGATATAGATTTATAGACTTTATGATCGACACGCGCGCGATTCACAAACTGCAGAAATGTATAATTATAGTTTGTTAAAATATACATTGCATATTTAATTGTATTCTTCATAGAAACGTACAAAGACAACATTATAGAACCTAATACAACTTATCTCCTAATCACCGATTGACTCATTATAAACATAGATGGATTAGACATTAATCGGTCTGATGAAATCTACAGGAACCATCGCCAAAACATACTAAGAATATGCCGAGCAACGAAACTTGACTTTGTCTCGATTCGTTTTTATCGGATAATATTGGGCTATAGAAGGTTGAGGAAAAAGAGTCACTTATTCGGAGAAACTTTCAATTTATTGCTCAATAATTCTCAACTCAATATACAATGTTCGTACTTAACAAATATGTCCATGTAAGTTTTACAAAGTTTTGCAGCTATTAGCTCGCTATTCCCCGCAATCTTGAGAACATACTTTGATAGCGAGAAATAGCGGTTGCCCAGATCTCACCACGTACAGGTTGCTGCGACTAGAGACCCCCTATCCAACCCACCATTCTACACACGAAATTAACTAAACTAAACCCACTCATTCCGTCTTACAGGAATACGCTAAGCATTCGATCCATTCGGTCCTTCATCCAGATTTCGAACGCGTAAGCAGTGTCAAAAGGATGAAAGGTGGGTAAGTAAAGAGATGAAACGAGAAAATCGCGACGTGAGGAATTCTTACCAAGAGCACCAGTGGTTCTCATGAGTACAAGGGACCCCCGCGACGGTGATCCAGTCAGCCACAGCTGATAGTGATAACCAGGCGATATGCACGATGGGTCAGGCATTTCTGAACCATTCCTGTTAGTAACAAATTGTTGCAGTAAATAAAATTTGAATCACATAAGTAAATAATTTTTCTATTACCATTATTTTCTTTTCTCATAGAGAATGTACTGTGTGTTTTAAATTCTTGGTCTCTCCTCTCAGAAAGAGTGGCGAAAAAGTGTCGTCACCCTTTTGACGTTTTATAGGGACTGAATTACGGAAAAGAAAATATAAATCTCCGACATGTTCAACATTCATCATTAATGCATGATGAATGTCGACATTTACTGGTGTAAGTCAGAAATAAGGGTATTTAGCAAATATTTCTAACATTCACCGGTGAATGTCGACATTCTCCAGATTTCGGTTTTTCACTGTAACAATTCTATACTCCGACAAATGGAGCGCAAAACAAACGAATCTAAAGTCAAAGAGAATTGTACTGCTTATGTTTAAAATCTCGCAAATACACCTTAAACTAGATCTACTCATCCGTCTATACGTACATCTTAATGTATAGTTAATGCTACGAACTTAATACTAAGTTTGCTCTTCGCTGTTCTTTCTTCTCTCTTCGGTACCAAAGCTGAAAACTAATCAAGGGAAAAGCAGGTTATCGATATGTCGGTTAATATAATAATCAGTACAAGTAAGTTAAATCGGTATAATGGGGTAAGGGGGAGGTGAGACACGCAAAAAAATGCGATAAATGTGAAAAGGAAGGGACGTTGATTCTTCGCTCCGACTGCGAAGAACGATTCCTGGTCGTCCGCGAGAGCGAGCGAAGGGACTGACCTTTGAGGTCGTTCAAAATTGAAAATTTTCATTTTGTTAACAGTTATCTTGCGCCAAGTCAATGTTCGTACATTACTCGACGATTCATATTTTACCGAATTTCACTCGCGATGCCTTCGCAAATCTTCATTTTTCCCACGCTCACAAAGCATCCGCAATGCATCTTTCCCACGCTTCGATTTAATCGATCGGGAAGAAGATCGTACGTAGTAATTCTTGAATTTAACTTTTTTTCGAGCTGTCTGCAAAACGGTCCGCAAAGTCGGTCTTCGACGTCTGCAAAACGGTCGGCAAAGTCGGTTTCCGACGTTTGCAAAATATTCGCTAAAGTCAATGTAAAAACCCCGATGCCATTACAAGCCAACGAATTAACTCTTTGCATAAATCTTGCATCTTAAAAAATTGCAAAATTATAATATCCGTATTCAGAAAAATTTTACGGAGGTGTGCTCAATTCCCAAATTAGAAAGAATCTCAAACAAAAAGTTCCTACCGCGGCAGAATCTGCATTTATTTTTGAGGAAATTTCAACCGATTTTTAAAAACCAGCATTCAGCGTGCCTCTCGACACGTATAAAGCATCTCCAAACAAAATTTAATAAGGAATTATTGCGTTTTCGCTTCAGGCGCGCCGAACAACGAATTTGCTAGGCCCGATCATCCGTATCTCCTGTCCTTGTCCCAGACGCACATGTCGTATCTATTTGTCTCTCTCTCTCCGAGGTTTCTCAATTTCTCCGCGAGAGAACCCTAAAATCAGCGACACAGATCAGGGGTAACAACAAACTCATTCCTGCGGATCCTTGAGGGTTTTTAAAAATCGGCTGTAATTTCCTCAATGTTTTGTTTGAGTTTTTTTCTAATTTGAGCGCTGAGCACACCTCCGCAAAATTTTACTGAGTACGAATATCACAAATATTATGTGTTTCTCTCGCAATTGTGGCCAGGAAAGTTCAAAAACGTTTACCGTAAATATAACGAAATTAGCGCCTCTATCGGAGGCAAAGTAAAACACAAGCATGGTTACAATTATACTTTTAGAGACCCCAGATCCAAGAACAAACTTTTTTTTTGTACATTAACAAGGGAAAACCACAATAATCGTAATATTCATATCCAGGAGAATCATGCTGAGCTCGTTTAACAGCGCGTTTAGGAAAAAGTTGTAAAACCCACATTTTTCTACTATAAATGCTTACAAATTAATTTCATGTAAAATTCTAAGGACCAAACTGCAACATCGGGCCACTTGACATTATGCGTAATTATACAGAGAATATTTAGAACAAAAAATCATCAGAAAATATTGCACCTTTACTTGAAACATCTTCGTAGAAGTACAATAAATGTGAACTGTTTCAATACCATCATTGTTGCGTGGTTTCGCGCTGATTTTCTTCCTCCTGCCGCTGTTACATCAAGGCAGGCTAACGAGCCATTCCAGCTTATTCGAATGGCCACTAACGTGAAAGAGACGTCGATGTTTTCATCACACACTTTTATGTTTTTTCATTTACTTGTTTTTTGTTAACCATGGTAATAAATATGTTTTTGTATTTATTCCTTAAATTTAGAAAAAGTACATTTATATTCGTACTTTTTTTTATGATGTCATATATATTAAAAATGAGATAGATTTAAATATATTATATTTGATTGTATCGTTCTACACTTTTTTGTTTTATTTTTTTTACACGCAAACATAAAAATAAGATGTTTCGCCCGTCCCCTATCGCATCACCAGCCTTTCGATACTTTGTTACTTCTTGAGACATACCGCTCGACAACATTGTTGCTGGAGACAATAGTGCAATGACCGATACTAAACCGACAACGGCGCTGGGACTATGTTATTTATAGCTGAAGAATCAGTCGTAAATGGCCAGCCAATTTTAACAAAACATATGTAGTTTGAAACTCTTATGATCCGACATATGCTGTGAACGAAACCATTTATCTGAAAGCTTCTGTAATACTGCGGGAAGCATAGCAGATTAAAAATGTTTTGACCATACTTCAGTTCCCGTCAGTCAGTTCTTTATCGTACGTTTAGAACAATAAATACAGAAAAATTATTTCATTTCTGTCATCCGCGCAAGTAATCAAGACTCTGCTTGGCATTAGTAGATTTTATCACTGGCATTTTCATGCAGCTTTACGCACGACAGCAACAGTGTGTCACTGGGAAGTAATGTTCTTCTTAGCGATGGCACCATGTTAGTGTCCACGGGACGGCATTTACGATATATTAGCAAAATATACGACATTAATGTAAACATATTTTATTTTTCGGCCATTAAATCCATGCTGATGTTAATCGTTTATTGCTGAAATTTTTTTTGTTAACATAATCAATTTTGTGTAACATGAAGCCGACTAATATTAATCTCAAAATACAAGTTATCGATTGCTTTGCTATTTTTCATAATGCTGTTCTTTTATAGGTATCTTTTTACGTGTATTCTCCTTTTCCAAAATTATAACAAGAAAAAATCTTCACTGAAAATCATTCGATACGATTTGTTCTAATATGTGTGTACAATTTTTCTACGATCACATATTCACATATACAGTAATGTCCGCTTAGCAATCTCCACTCTGGATTTGCGCGCAAATTCTATCGAGGCAAGGAAGCTTGACAGGTATCGCTTGGGTTTATGTTTCATTAGCAACGTCGGAAGACAACGTCGCAAACTAAAGCGAGATATATCAAGTGCGAATGAGACACGTTGAGAGCGAGAAAGACGCGATAAGAGCGAGTGAGATACATTGAGTGCAAGAAAGACGCGCTCAATGTAGCGAGCGAGATACATTGTGAGAATGACAGAGCGTTATAAGAGCGAGCGAAATATATTGAGATGTCGGTATGGTGGAAGATTAGCGCGGGCGATTGCTGACCATGCTACGGCACTATTTGGCCAGCACGGGCTCGTTCTCCGGAGTTTCTTGATTTCTTCACCCGAGGCCCTCAAAGTCAACTCGGAGTCTACTAGTGCCAACTGCGCACTCTTAAAGGTCCCAGCACTGACAAACTCCTAGTTGACTTTGAAGACCTCAGGCGAAGAAATTGAGAAGCTCCGGAGAAATGAGCACGCGGCAACCGAATAGTGCCGTGGCATGGTAAGCAAGCGTCCGCACTAATTCTCCACCTTTTTTTTTTTTTGAATTCAGTTTCAGCCCCGACTGCTAAGGTCATTTGACCTAGGTCCTATTCTTTAAGGCGGACTCCGAACCACCAGATTCTTCACCTTATCGACATCTCAATGTATTTTGCTTGCTCGTATCACGTCTCTTTTACTTTTATTGTCTCACTCTATCTCCATGCGTCTTTTTCGCACTCAATGTACACATGGAATCGTCGACTTGTTCCCTTACCGCTGAAGAGGAGCAAGGAGAACTTGTAATATAATTGTGCGGAATTCAGATAACAGAGACCAATTAGTCCGGATGTATAAACTGTATGATTAACTCGTATGCTATTTACACCAGCGCAGAAATGTATAATTATAATTGTTACTATAAACATTGACATTTTTAATTGTATTATTCGTACAAACATGTGAACTCAACATTATACATACTAATTTAACTTATGGCTACTCCAAGAAGGCGAGAAAAGAATGACATATTTTAAAATTTAAAAAATGACCTTTAACCGTTTCGTGTTTGGTTTTTTTTTACAAAAATTATATTAAGAACATCAGGCTTAAACATTTTTTATTTAAAGAGTTTACATAATTTCATATGATTTGGTTAAAAAAAGGTTGGAAATAAAAATCAGAAGCAATAAAAAATGCAAAAAAATCTAATCTAATACAAAAAGTTTCGTAATATTAACATCAAACATTTTGAGATAATTTTAAAACAAAACTAACTATAATAATAAAATGAAAAAGTAATAAATTATACAAAAATTCCTTTTTGTTGGAAGAACATTGGTTACTCTGGCATTGAAATGTCAATATATTCCGGATGGTGTCGCAAGGGTAGGGTTCTGTGGCGGGTTTCCCACGATTTAATTAATTTTCACCTGAGCAAGTATTCACCTGAGCAATCGGTATTTCTCGCGATCCACGTATGTTTTCAAGATCACGAGGAATAGCGAGCTAATAGCTGCGAAACTTCGTAAAATATATTCGGACATATTTTTTAAGTACGAACATTGTATATAGAACATGAGAATTACTGAGCAATAAATTCAAAGTTTGTTCAAATACGCGACTTCTTTGTCAACCTTCTATATCCAAAATTATCCAATGGTGTGCAATATTTGGGTACAATATTATAATAAATGTGAAAAAATGTGCAATACAATGTTATACATTTTAAATAAAAACTTTGCACGACAAAAACAATTTCACGTTTGGGCAATT
>JBCFXI010000153.1:0-197500 GCA_038496175.1 Ampulex compressa
AATTTTAAAAGGTAATTCGTTCTTTTCTCACCTTCTTGGACTAACAATAAGTTATATTAGGCTCTGTAATATTGTATTTGCACGTTTCTATGAATAATACAATTAAATATGCCAACGAGTATTGTAACAACGATAATTATGCATTTCTGCGGAGTTTGTAAATAGCGCGTATGTCGATCACAAAGTATGAATCAGGACCAATTGGCCTCAGCCGCCTGACACCGCCACGGTCGCATTCCAGCTTTTTCTTGCCCCCCTTCAGGGGTCGCGGAACAAATTATTGATTCGGTCTCTACGTATAATAATTTTCTATCGTTGGTTGTTTAACCGATTGTTCCAATGTAAAATAAATAGACGATCTGACAACCGTGCCATAGCTCTGAAAAAAAGGATTTAATAATGGATCTTTACGCAACTACTTAATTTAATCCTCTCAATTAATTAATGTTATAAAATTGTTATACGTAATAAATGTTATGCAAAAGTTTCTTCTTAAAGGACAGTTTTTCCATTTTAAAGAATAATTAATTCTTTTCTCACTTGCTTGGACTGGTAATAAGTTATGTTAGGTTTTATAATGCTGTGTTCACACGTTTTTATGGATAATAGAATGGCATTTGTGAATTAGTATCACAACTAGCATGATTATACTTTTGTGCGCAGTTTGTAAATTGCGCGTATGTTAATCATAGAATCTGTAAATCTGGACTAATTGGTCCTTGTCGCCCGATACCGCTACGATCATATTACGACTTCTCCTTGCCCCCCTTGAGGGGTCAAGAACAAATTACTGATTCCTAGTGTAGTATCCAGAATATTCTCGATCGTTCGCGAGCCGCAAACTCACGGAATGGTCGGACAAAATGTTCAACAGATTAGACAACTAGTAACCGCAGTGTTCTTGAAGCATACACAATCCAACCTGAAAGTGCCATCTGTTATCGCGAAACAGTGGCCGTTCTTCTCGGCATTTCCGTATATTGATGCGGCACTCCTGAGACGATTGTACTCATTGGTCCTATGTATGAATTTCGTAGTGTACGCAGGTTACGATAAATCAGACAATTTTTCAATTAAAGTTCCACCAGGATTGAAATTGTAGTGTAGTGCGCAAAAAGTGCTAATCGCGAGGCACGGAATCCAGAAGCGTTTAATGGATCCGACTATCGGTTGGTATCAACCGGAGCAGTTCGGCCCCGCTAAGGAATTGTGGTTAAACATTTGGGAAGCTGAGAAGGGTCTCGATATTTTAACGTTGAAGAACGACTCTCCGTCGAACGTAATGGGTGTGAAACTTCAGCAGGACTACATATCCCTGGACTCCTTGAATGGTCGTGGTACGGATCGGGTTCAGCATAGCACTTGCAACAGTTATTACAATCCATCGCGTAGGAAAGGCGATAATCGCGCTAGTACATACGGCATGAACTACAATCACGATGCCCTTGTCGGTGAATACGGTGGATGCCCGTGGCGTGTGCCGAACAAGCATTATTCCAGAGGGGTTATCGGGTAAATATCACCTCGTGCTAATCCTCCTTTCCCGTGCAGTCATTCCTAATTTCGGGAGGGATTACGATTATTGTCTGGTATCTCCATATGGGCAGGATTAAGGTTAGGTTTCCGAGAAAAAAAAAAGGATAGCGCTTGCTCCCTCGTAAGGAAATCAGGATTCATCCTCAGTTTCCAATGATCTTTTTAATCTTTGTCTTGCCTTACGTACGGTCGCTTTCCCGTACGATTGTTTTGCATAAACGACCAAAGGATGGTTTTGTTAGTCTTTAATCAATGTTTTTTTTCCTACAAATGTGGTTCTCGTATGATTTTTAACATTGAAATTTGTATATTTTGTAAACTTACTTTGTCAAGAAGGTTTGATTTGAAGTTACGAAACGTAATTAATTAAAGGGAATAAATAAATAGGAAAATATGCCTATTTGACTTATTCCACTTTGTAACAAGTGCAAAATTGTAGGATTCCACATTGTATCTTGAACCCTATGGTATTAAAATAATTGTTACAGAGGGTTCACGAAAATATCTATGTTGGTTAAAAACTATCTCTTGTAAATCTCTATGTTAATTGGAATTAAAACTTTCTGACATTTTAATGTTTTAATGGAAGAATTGTTGCTCGTTTTTCTTATGTTTATCATGCTCGAAGACAAACAAATAATCTGTATAAATATTGCCTACATGATACTATTAGATGTATTGGGAAGAAGTACATTCATAAATCAAGATGTCCAAAATTTTTCTTTCAATATCTCCTGCGAACAATTAGTCTTTATATAAAGGATGTACAATGATGATAAAGATTTAAATGAGAATTGACTAAAATTTATTTTAAAGCATTCTTTCATGGTGCAATCGTTATAAAACTATTGTATGAATATTTTACGCTTTATTTTGCAGCGTATCATGTATAAGAATTATTAATTGCTTAACATTATTGTTACACATGTAAGTCATCTGTTTTATAAGCATGTATACATTTTTGTAAATGCTTTCATTTTGCATGTAGTTTGCACGAAGAAATAGAAGATTTCTTTACCTACATGTGCCCCTCCAATGAAGAACACAGTTTGCGGATGCGGGTTGTCAAAAGAATAGAACAAGTCATATATGATCTCTGGCCAAACTCTAAAGTAGAAGTATTTGGTAGTTTCCGAACTGGTTTATATTTACCAACAAGGTACGTGTAATGTTTCATTTTTTCTCCATTTATAAGTATGTTGTGTATTCTGTTTATCACATGTTAATAATGAAAGCCATACATGTTTTAATGAACATAAGTTTATGCGATTACATTAGTAAGTGCATAACATAGATGAATATTGAAATTATCTGTTTTATTCATATAACTTGGCTTTTAATGATGGGATCCAATTGGATTAAAATTTAATAACAATATTGTACTTAACGTGTATTCTGAATTTTTAATGTTTTCTTGTTACAGTGACATAGATCTGGTAGTAATAGGTATATGGATGAATCTTCCTCTCCGTACATTGGAACGCGCTTTACTAGATCAAAATATTGCAGAACCGTCTTCTATTAAAGTTCTTGATAAAGCTAGTGTTCCAATCGTTAAACTTACAGACAAGGAAACAGAGATTAAGGTAGACATTAGTTTCAACATGAGTAATGGTGTTAAATCTGCGGATTTGATAAATTCTTTTAAGAGGCGATATCCTGTATTAGAGAAATTGGTAATGGTATTGAAGCAATTTCTATTACAAAGAGACCTGAATGAAGTGTTCACTGGTGGAATTTCTTCATATAGTTTAATTCTCATGACCATCAGTTTTTTACAAGTAAGTTAATTTCTCGAATATTCACATATGGTGAAATATTATGTATACATCAGAAACGTATCTTGCAATTAAATGTAAATTAGCATTAAGCAAAGCTGTGTAAACTTTCAATGGTTTATTTCATGTAATTAATGCATTTTAGTTACACCCTAGACAAAATGCTTATTCTCCAGATGCCAATCTTGGGGTACTGTTGATTGAATTTCTGGAATTGTATGGCAGGAAATTTAATTATGTTAAAACTGGTATTCGGGTAAAAGATGGCGGTACTTACATATCTAAGGAAGAGGTAATGTTAGATGTCAGCAAAAGATTTCAAATAACATAATGTTCTTAACAGTAGAACGCATTATGTTTTTCATAGCTAAAAGAATTTCTAGGAAGAAAGAAGAAATTTATACGAATTAAGATGATTCATTTTTGCCTATCAATAGGTTCAGCGAGATATGATTGATGGGCATCGTCCCTCTTTATTATGCATAGAGGATCCTTTAACTCCTGGAAACGATATTGGTCGTAGCAGTTATGGTGCCCTATATGTAAAAGATGCATTTGATTGGGCATATTATATCCTTTCACAAGCAGTCAGTCCTTTAAATATTTTAGTTAATGATGCAAACAAAGTAAGGTGAGAATGCATAATAAGATGTTGTATATCCTAATTAACAAGATCAATTTCTACTTTGATATTTTACATAAAAAAAAATTCTAGTTGCTTTTTATTGGTTATATCTTAATGTAATATTAGTTAATCCGAAATTTGTTGCATACAGTATACTGGGAAGAATAATTCGTGTAACAGACGAGGTGATAGAATACCGTAGATGGATTAAGGAAACATTCCCGTTACCCTTAAGTGAAGTAGATTCTTTATCAAGTTCAACGGGCTCCGATGCATCTACTCTTTCAGCTCCAGCCAGTGATACAGTATGTTATGCATATATACATATATATATTATATAATGTTGTACGTATTAAGTGTTATGTTTGATATTTTTGAGCCAACTTTGCATCTAAATTGAATAATACCCTTAATGTTGGCAAATGCCTTTTCTTTAGAACATAATTAACGCTTGTTGAACTTTTAGTAGAAATTTAACATTGTAACTGAACAGGGTGATATCAAAAATGTTCATCACTATAAGCATATATAAATTAATATAATTTGTCTATTAACAAATGTGTAATCGATGGAAGTTTTGGCATATTTTATATGGTAAATCTAGGTATTATATTACTATAGAATAGACCTTAATAATGTAGTATGTTTATTTAAGGATTCTGAATGCAGTCGTGGCAACTCTCCAAACGTCGGTGGAAAAAGCGAAGATAAGAGTAAAATCAGGCACATATATAATAATCAACTGGCGCATCATATGCATTCGAAAAAACCATTCAAAGGATCCACGCACAGTATGATATTTTATCATATCAATTTTTCCTCCAGTCAAATAACATGATAAACAAATATAGCAACTATTTCAAAGTATCTATCTAATTATGTGTAGTGATATTTAAAGATTGCTTACCCAGCATATCCTTGCATTTGACATATGTATTTTATTATTGCAAATGATAAAGTGCAGGGACAAATATTAATCAGTGTTACTCAGTCCAAAAAAAAAGCAAGTTGGCCTAGGTATACGCTTTTTCAGATATAGATATTTTGGAATATAGTACATTCATCTTTTGCCATATAAGCATATACAGATATATGCTATGATACACAGATACGTTATGTCAGTTTGAAATCAAAATATCAAACCTGTAAACTTATAGGGAATGTGTATGTAGTGAAACCCCCATACATTGTTTCAGGAACCATTGTTTTTCTTTATTTATCGTTTATTTTGTTTAATTTTAAAAATTGCATCACATTTTTTTATTGACATTAACACATTTCCTGCTATCATACTGTGACTATTATGCACTGTCCGAACTGTATCTTATACTTTTCTCACTGACCTTTCACTGACCTATTAGACATAATATTTTGCGCAACAGAAATAGGGGTAATGTACCTTGCAGATCAGATCTAAGAAAGCATGATTCTTTCTGCAATTTAACGTCCTTTTCCGTATCTGATTAGTTTTTCATACTTATCATAAAAAGAAGGTTTGCGATTTTATTGTGTACAGGTGTATTTACAAATCGTATTTTTCCACGACAGGTAACCACCAGTCCAGTTCGAGAACAAGCTTACCACGGAGCACAAATAACAACATAAGCGGGCAGAACAAAGCAAAACATGCCCTCCAGAGTAACGGCAACAGTAGCGGCAGCAACAACAATAACAATAACAATAATAGCAGTAGCAGTAGCCACAGTCCAAGCACGAAAATGCACATGGGAAAGCGGAAGAAATACAGCGTAATGAACCGGGGTACGGGAGACTGTGTACGGTGATGAAACGCAAATGATAATATCGTACTTTGCTTATGCCATTTAAGTAGCGAGCTCAATATCATAATCGTGGGATGGAAAGGACAGTGATTTTACTTCCGTCACGCAAAAAATTCCGTATCATCGATTTCAATTAAGGTGTACATAAAAGGCGCAACGTCTATAAGTTTAAGGACTTGTAATTAGATATTTCGTTATTCTGGTCAATGCAAGATATGCTCCGGAGTAGATATGAACAATTGTTCTACCAGATGTACTTTGATCTGTACGAATGTTTTTACGCCAAAGACGTACAGAAAGAAAGTGTAATATAAATCGTCGATTAGTTACATTTCACATTCGCGTATTTACGCCCTAATAATACGCGTCATTCAGCAGCGACATGATTTGGAGGTTTTTGACCGTTTTTTCCGGATCCGTAGTTGTGGACCCAGGGTGAATAATAACGATACATTTGTAAGACGATCGGAATTGCAGCCCAGATAAACGGTGATATGTGTTTCATCGTTGAATCCCTCCCGTAGCTTTCGATCGCCTTACTTCCCAATTACGTTCTCCCAAACTATTGAAGGTTTAACATTAATGAATGTTTAATATTATTTTATCGATCATTATTTGAAAGAGAGAGAGAGAAAGAGAGAGAAAGAGAGAGAGAGAGAGAGAGAGAGAGAGAGAAAGAAAGAGAGAGAGAGAGAGAGAGAAAAAAGAAGTCTATAGGTTTATCGCAATATTTGAATAGTGATTGTGTTCAAAACTGCGGAATATAAATTCATTGTAATACATTTATATAATGCGAATGGTATATACAAAGGATTAGTTGCAGTAAACGAATTTCTTAACAACGTCACAAAACTATGAAACACGCTCTAGTAACGATGATAAAGACTTAGTTTTCTATATGAAACTATATTCTTATAATAAAGGGGTGACAGGATCATTGGTGATATCGGGACTTACCTATTGTAAATATTGTAATATACGATCATCAAAGCATAGAAAAATAAGTCTAACAGTTACCTATTAAATTTTTTTATTTTGTATGTATCTAAAAAAAAATAGTTTGTTACCGTAATTTTTACCCATACGAGGCCACGGATAAGTCTGTATCTGTGCGAAAAAAAAATTATATATATTTTTTTTTCCTGTAACATGTAATTCCAGTACAATTGCCGAAATGTTTTGGTATATTTTTTGAATTTTAATAAAGCTATAACTCAGTGTGCTGGTGATAAACAGAATTTGAATAAAAGTATTTTTAAAAATATTAATTTATTATTGACGGAGTAACGTATATTGTACGTTTACATTATCACTTTGACGTTGTAAACCGGCGGCATTACTTTCTGTGCGATATAACTTTTGCAATACATCTCGGTAATTTTTATTAATAAGTAGAACGTTCGTTCTTTTTTTTCTTACATTATGGAAATACCGTTGCGCACTCACATTGTGTTTCAACAGAGAAAACAACATATTCGATAATAAGCAAATTACGCATTGCATTTAAAACCAAATTTCGAGAAACTTTAAGACAATTGTGTACGTAACGATGCATAACAAATGCCTTATCATTTCGAATGTATCGCTGAAATCTTTTAAATCCTATGTAAAACCAGAGGGGTTACATTCCGTTAAAATAAATTTTTAATCTTCCCAATCAAGAAAAACATGAAAATAATTGGTCATGATTAAACTGAACGATCATTTGGTACCGATCATAATGGGTCTACTTTTTTTTGCTATTGCATTTTCTATTAAACTTGTATGCGACTACCGAAAGTATTCGATATTGAATTTCTCGGAGATTCTACGATATTTATTTAATTTGTATTTTTTCCTAAAAAGTAACTCAATGTCTCTTGACTTGAAAGCATGTATGTACGTATGTATTTATGGAATTCTAATAACACGATTATTCTCTCATTTCTTAAGACTATTTAAATCTTATTCTTATGGAGTATCGATATGACGTACGGCAGTTTCTTTTTTACACGTGTAGTTTTCAAAATTGTTAAAAAGTTTAATTTATCGCCGCTTAAGTTGATCGAATTCCTCTGTATTAACAGTGAAATAAACTTCTGTAACGTTATTCTGATTAAATGGCTGTTGTATAAAATTTAACCAATTATTATCGTACATCCTTAATCGTATTATTTATCGTTTATTTCTAGATTAAATTTGACCGCATAGTATATAAAATGATTCTGGCGTCACTTACGTGAACAGATATTCAACTAAAGGGGATAATGAAGGCTTTTCAAAAGAATACGATAATATTATTTAAATACCATTTATATATTGAATATAATTTATTTATATATTGAAGAAATAACACACAATATTGTGCTTCACATTCTTTTCTTCTGGAAAATGTTTTCTCGATCAATGCAAATTTCTTTGACAAGTTCAGATTTCTCGCATAATGTAACACCTTATTTTTATACATTCATCGATCGTCGAAGAGAGATAAAATACTGTAATATAATTCTTAATAAAATCAAATTTAACGTGTTTTATAATTTACGGAAACGATTTACTCTACAGAATACAAGGTTATAAAATGTTCGAATACATTTGAGATCGTGCTGTGTGAATGTAATTAAAAGAGTAATATTCATTCTAAGTAATTCCTATTTTATTACGAACAGGACGTTCCTTGAGACTGAAACAATTAACTACATAGTAGTGTTTTATAAATGTCAATTACAATCTGTTATCATTTCTTTTCAGTAAGATACAACTCCGAGCGTGCATCGTATTTCGCTAAACGATATAAAATCTTCGTCTCACATTAGGTATCGGCATATTAGGATTTTACTACATGCATCTATATAATTTAATTCTTTACAGCGTAGAAAGATTCGGTTATCTACACGTTACCCCTTTGCGAACGATCGACGCACATATACTTCAGTGTGGATTATAAATGTACCCGATAAACTCATGTATATGTTCAACGAAAGCGATTGATAATAGCCAAAAGACGTACATATGTTCAGTATATATGTTTAAAGCATTCAATTTGTGCTTTTTATACAAATAAAATATGAAAAGTTAATTCTTTAAAGTGTATACACGGAACCAGGATTTGACACACTGTAGCATTACCGGCGATTCCAAAAGGCTATCGTTCGCAAAGAGATATGCGATTCAACGCCATCAATGCCTTTTATGCGTTTTCGAGGTGCGGGAATTTGTCGACTTGCTTTCACTAGAGTTTTGGGCAATAACGATGCGACCTGTAGCGATCTCGTCCCTGTCAACAGACTTTTCAATCTCTTTTTGGGCTTCCAAGAAAAACATTAAATCTCGAATCTGCTCCCGCAAATCCGTGATTTCGGCCTGCTTCGTGGTCTTAAATTCCTGCATCTCGTCCTGCAACTTCTTGTATTTTGCTTGCCACGACGTTTGATTCAATTGCAACGCCTTCCTCAATTCTCTTTCCTCTGTCAATTCGGCTTGCACCTGGATCAATTTACTGGAGGCATGCTGCAGGCGTTTCTCCAAAGACTGTTTATCGCGAGTAACTGTTGTAAATTGCTCCTAAAAAAAGAAAAAAATTGGATATCGCAGATTGTACAAATTCAATAATACAATAAATTATATAATTAAAAATGTGACAAATAGTATACAGAGTACACACGTTTGCATCATATATACACTACATGTGTGTGTGTGTCTAGCAAAATGTATAATACACTTATTTACAAATCGGATATAAAAATTCTTCATGTAAGCTTATTTTTGTGAAAATTATATAAATGTAAGATGTCCAGGAATAAAAGAAAACCGAGCTTTGATTCACAATTTACCTTAAATTGTGCAGTTTCCTCCATCAATTGGCCTAGCTTATCCCTCAATTCAGAATTTTCGGACATTAAACGCTGTTCCGATCTGTTGAGTCTGTCTTCGAAGTACTGTCGCTGAGTCTCAAGTTGCGACGTTAACAAGTATGTAAATTCTAACTGTACAGAGTCCACTTTCTCCTCCATCGCAGCTCCTTCGCTTTTCGTCGCTGCACGACCACCCTCCACCATTTTCCCATCTTTATCTTGTAGTAAACGATGAACAAAATTGTCCCCAACATAATCCCAAACTCTATTGTTTCCAAGCTGCATCGCGTAACAGTGATGTGTATCACGGTAATGCTCAAAGGCATGTCCTTGGTGGTATCGCGAACAACCAATGTGTCCACAGATTAAGCAAATCCACAATGCTTCGTTACTTGTACCTGCAACTGCATAAGAGGATTGCTTACACCAATATCTTTTCAGTTTTATTACAATCATGCTTGTTTCTAAAAATTTCTTAACAGACAAGACCTTTAAAAAAAACCTTTTAAAAAAAACCTTTTAAAGATTATTGAAGAATAGGAGAAAGAGGCAGTAGAAAACATTTACAAAATATATTCGCTAAATGTAATTAATTAGCAAATTCGTACCACATTCCATACAATGGCTATCTGCCAATGGTTCTGGGGTTTGAGCATAACGACAAACTGGACAAGAGGTATCACCCCATTTTCCGAGACAACTGGAATGAAATGTGTGATTACATAGTATAGTCAATATTCCATCGACACTCTCATCCATTCTTTCTAGGCAAACAGGACATGATGGCAATTCAGTATGACCAGCCAAAGGTAGACCATTCTCTGCAGTTTCGACTCTTGATACAAACACCATATGACAAACTACGTCAGGTTCTAAAGAGTTATAGGGTGCACCGTTAAATGTTTCGTAGAACTCACTGGCAGCAGTCTGAAATATGATTCATGTAGTTAAAATATTATGGCACAATTGTACGTGATAATGCATAAAAGTTATTTTGTATTTACCGCAGATCTAAAAGTAATTAACGCCATGTACTGGTTTGGATTTCCATCTCGTATTATTCTAAAGTACTGTATATCTTGATGACATGCCGCAGTGAATGTCAAGAGGTCATGGCAAGTCATTGTTGCCGGAACAGATAAAATACATATGGTATGGCTACGATCTGCCGCACAGTGCATCTCTGTCAATTCACTGTGAAAATAATCAATTATTACGTATCAATATACACAGAATCAAAAACATATAGTTACTATACACTTGCATAATTAGTATTTAAAAGTCAATATTAATTTCACATTAAGTCTATATATTACATATAGACTATATATTACATTAAAAATAATAAAATGGGACTGCTCTTTCAAATGATATCAAACAATAATTTTTGTAGATGTCCATAAAAAATTCAAAGTGTAAAGAATGTTACGTACTCTTCTTTAAATAAATGTAGAATCCCTTTTGTAACTTCAACAAATGGATTGCCCGAAAAAAAGTTGATTTGATCAGGTGCAGCGCTAGCTGTAGCACCAACTATTTCGCCTGATCCTGAAGTAGACAGAAGATTTGGTGGTGTAAAAGAAGATTCTTCAGAACTACCCTTGGACAGGGAATGCGATTTGCTGGTACCTTGGGAGGATAACAATGGAGATGGTCTTTCCCCACTGCTAGTATAGCTTTCAACGCTAATCTCCCTCGGTTCTCTGCAACCTCTCATCCTACGAGCAGCCATCATACCTACGATACGAGATTTCAATGAAAATACATTTTGTACCATTTGCTTAAAAATCAGTGAGACAGCATTAAAAGGATTCTCATTAAGAAACGCTAAATCATCAGCAACTAATGTCATACTGCATTGATAAGCGCTTGAATTCCATTAAAAATAACATCGACTATATTTTGTAAACAAATATGGAAGGCACTCACCACCGACCTCCTCAGGATCCGTATTAACAATTTCGATGCGAATGACGCAGATAGATACCAAAATAGCAGAAGAACTCATCCCACATAATTAAAATCGTTGTGCATTATTTTAAAGTCGCCGATTCTTTAACTCGTTACAAATGCCATCGTTAGTTACTCCACATACACTGTCGTGGTACATTCATCCGTAACAGGATAAATTGTCAGCCTATGCATGTTTCTTCAAACAAGCCAAGACGTTGTGTAGGATACGCAGCAGCGCTTTCGACCAATAAGATCCTTCGTTTGTCCATGCGCTTGACGATCAGGTGATTAAGAAAAGTGCATGTTTGCACATAGAGGGGAAAGTGATCCAAATCTCTCCAAAAATAAAAAAAAGATCAAATAGTTCAGAAAAAGATCAAACAGATCAAGTATTTTTGTACTTTTTTTTTCTATTATTGCTATAAACAGCATATTTATTTGAAAAGTAAATTATATATTGTTATAATAATAGATCTTATTATATGTACAATATTGAATACAGAATTAAACTGTTAGTCTGCAAATAACGTTTTTTTAAAAAATAAAAAAAAAACTGCTTTCATCATTGATATTATTGGACAAATAGAACTTACGTAAAAACGATCTAATGCCAGAAAATTGTAGGGATGCATATCGCGTATGAAACTAGAATCACTCACTAACCGATAAAGATTGACATAATTTACTAGACTGTTGGTTCAAGATCATCCAAAACGCATGGATATCGATTACCTTCGACTCAATCGAAAATCCTCGATGCATCTTTTATAGCTAAAACACAAGTCTGGACTGTAATAACGGACAAAAATCATTCTGGAGATACATTAAAATAACCAAATACAATGCGATCGTTTACATGCAAAATTTCGGCCATAGTAGATGTCTCCTTGGTTGGATGAAATAGACGAACAAACCATAGAGGTATGAAGCTCGATATAATGTTTAACTTCAATGCTGGTAACTAAAGCATGTAGTTTTCCTATCCTCCGCTCACCGAAGAGAATACTTTTGACAGCTCACCAATTTTCCTATTCATTACGCGATCCTAATCATAGATGTATATGCACGTATGTACGTGTATGCCCACATTATTTTGTAAACATTTTCAACCAGCTGTGTCTGATTCTCAAATAACGCCGATACTCAGAAATTATTTATTAGGACACACCAAATCCATCATTTTCAAGAAATTTGAGAGCAAAAAAAAATTGATCCATTCGATGGCGTTTCGTCGAAAAGATATGCCCGGAATTTTTGTTATTTTCCAAAAATTACGTCCGAGTAGAATTTATTCGGAAACACACAATTGTCATCGGTATTACGACATCTGATTTGGCGACTAACGACGATGCTTTACGTTATTTGCATAGATACACGGTCGGTCGATGGAAGAAGGCGATTTGTTAGATCGAACGTGTAATAACATGTCAATCTTGATCTGTCAGAAAGCGTTTATATGTACGCAATTATTTGGGTGATACACTCGTTACTAAATGATCGATGGATCGCGCTATGCTGATGTAGTTGGTCTTTAAACCTGTGCGATAACGACCGAAGGATATACGTGCACGTTATCGAGGAATACGTCAGGTAAAATCTAGGCTTTGATATAGAAAATAATGCACGAATTACGCACGGCCGATTGAGGTTAAGCGTCCGCCCCTTGATTTTTCCTCGATCGGCAGATCGTAAGAAACTCTGTTTTATCCTCGTTCTGTAATGATTTAATCGAAAAGAGAAGCAAGAAGGAAATGTCGATCCTCTTTTCATTATTATTAGCCACGACAAAGTTGCCGCAAATAAAATAACTATCGACATTTGTCGTCCCCTTATATTGATCCTGAACCAAGGATGTCTTGGTTTCTTATAAAATTTTGTATCCAAAATGAAACATTCTATTGGTTGAAGTATATGTTGAATTAATGACCACAATGATCATAATGTTTTAAAGAGTTTTTATACAAGGCATAATTTTATAACTAATGAGGTATAATTTCTGTTTTGTTTTATGAAATTTTAAATTCCATGCAAAATTATTGATCATAGTGGCATATGGTTGGCAGAAATTTTATCACTATTTCTGGGTTTCAGCCAAAGAAACGCAGATTATTCAGCAGTCAAAATTAGCTCACGCATTGAACCAAACATTTCTTTGTTTTCGAGTGACTGCTAATATAAAAACCTTCTGTCTTTGCCGCTCTATTTATTTTTTACAATAATGCAAAAAGTGCCTATATTTCCACAAGAAGAAATGTTGCAGGACTGTAAACGTTTTATTTGTCACATGTACATGTTAAGAATTTATTATATATACCAATAACTTAAAGATACAATTCTTCATTCCTAATTAAACGTTAGAAGATAAAGCTGGAAAAATTTTTAACTGTTAGACCAAAGATGGATAATAGAATATTGGTTTTTAGTGTTGTTAGTATCATAATAATGTGTTATTTGCAAAATGCTCTGAGCGAATGTTGTTGGCATCATGTTTCACCTCAAATTTTACTATGTTGGTTTAGAAATAGGTAATCCTAGAAACATCTTTCTCATACGAGTATATTTATTTTGATGCAGGTGTAACAGGAAAATGAAAATGAAGCGCAGCAGATCTTTGTCTCCTAAACCATCCAGTAGTGATGATAAGAAGCACATAAAACTGGAGGAGGATATAAAGTTAAATGGTATTACAGAGGGTCCACACATATTAGAGTTCTCGGATGATGTTCTGTTGAATATTCTGAAATATCTGAGTCCACAAGATTTAATGTCACTGAGCCTGTGAGTGTTCTAAAGTGTTAATAAGTGTGTTGTGTAATTTATTATTTTATCCAAACTTTACAGTTGCTGTCAGAGACTTTGCCAAGTGGCGCAAGATAGGACTTTGTGGAGAAGAATTGATTTCCGTGAAACACCTGTCCTATTAAATGACTTGAGGAAATATATTAAATTTTTGCAGCCAATGACAACCAGTCTTGCTATGCGTGGCAATTTGCGTTCAGAGAAATATTCGGGTCTCACTCAAAAGTTTTTTAATACCATTAAAACTTTGTGCACACAGCTTAAGGAATTAATTATGGAGGAGTACCACATAAATGGAGATAAAGTATGTTTTATAAGTCACATTTTAACGCATACATGATTATTGACATTTAATACTCTAAATATAATATATGGAATATTAAATAAAATAATTCAATACTTTGTTCTTTGTTATATAACATTATTTATATATTTACAGATACAGATAACTGACTTCCCACGTACAATAGAAAAGTTTTCATTAAAAGGATGTGAAATGGGCTATTTGCAGAGTAATAGATCATATTTTTATAAAATGCATCATCATATGCCTAATTTAACAGTAAGACATACTTCAGTGGTATCCGCATATTGTATCTTTAATTTAGATATCTTCTTAATAATAATAAGTGTAGACTACAAAAAAGTATTTTACAGCAATTCATCATTATGTTCTTTTACATAATTCTATAATATTTTAATTTTTGATAAAATAAGCGACATCCATATCTTATCAGGAACTAATGTGATGCTATTATTCTGCATACTTTTTCTTTTTAGTGCTTGATTTTAAGCAATTGTCAATGGTTCACTCCGCATTCACTATTAGTTATTAGTAAAATGCCAAAACTCAAAGAACTTAGGCTAAACTCTTGCCATCGTCTGGGTGAATGTGTTGCCTATGCCAGCTTAGCGACAAGATTTGGTTTTAAAACACTGGAGGTATGTCGCGACAGTCGACATTTTTCTCTAATAATATAATTTCAATCAAAACCTTTTATATGTGCATCGTAATATGTAAATACTGATATTTACATAAGAAAAAACTGTTTTTCTTATTTTAGATTTTAGACTTGCGCGATACTGCGCTTGGGGACAGTGAAGTAGGTTGTTTTAGTAGCACTAAAACATTAACACATTTGTATCTGGAATGTCCTTCTAATCTAAGAAACGAAGAAACTCCAGAGAGCGTAGAACAAAGGCGGCAGCAACAAAGACAGGTACTGCAACAACCAGTCTTTGAAGATGGAAACTTGGCACAGGTAAAATATATAACATCTTTATATATGATTAACAAGCGAAATACTGATAAACTATTCCATAATTTGTAGTTTATTGTGGAGGATGGTTTTCCTTGGCAGAATTATGTTTTTCAACGTTGTTTAATATCAGATAGAGCAATATGCGCACTTGGAAGCGATACCTGTGATCGCAGAGTGATCAATAACTCGGGTCAAAGACTTATTGTCGTTGAGGAGGATAAACGGATATTTAATAACCCACATCTTAAAACGTTGGTAGTTAGGTAGGTTTCAGAATGTGATTTTTGTCAATAGGATTGTAAAGGTGTCATTGGTTATTATGTTGCAGAAATTATCCTAATGTAACAAACTCGAGTCTGGTGCATTTGGCTCTAAATGCATCGAGTCTCGAATACCTAGACGTAACAGGTACTTCTGTTACAAAGGAGGGTGTTGAGACGTTTAAGTTACAGAAGGCTAACGTAAAAATTGTGTCTACCTTTGATGAGAACCAGCTATAGCCATGGTTTGCCCGCTCAATGTGATTAACAAATCAAATGTGCAATAAACGCACGTTTGAACAAAAACGTTTCATCGCTTTATAAACAGGAATTCTCCACACAAAAACCAGTTCCAAAAATGTTTTGAATATATTTGTCATTAATGAGGTATTGGAAATGTATATGCATATATGCATATATACATGTATATATACATACATATACATGCACATATGCATATCGCATTTTTAGATAGCACAGCGCATTATATAATATTATGTGTAAGTTAGATCCATACAGGATCCATATCCTTACGTATGCGATAATGTGTTTAATATATTTATTTGATATTGTTATGATGCAATTCTATTGTAAATATATATGTGTGTATTCAAAGATCATATCTCATTTTACAAATTAAAATACTTTCCATATTACACGTGTGTGCATGGTGATCTTTCTATGTTGTAGCAACAAGATCATATTACTTTGTAATGAGTCTGTTGTGTATAGAAGACATTCAAAAATAATGAAGTTAAATATGGATTGCAATAATCATGCAATCATGCGTAAACTTACAGATTGTAAGCTTTATACGATGATAACATTTCATTATCATCATTTTTCAATATTGCTGTAGGCAATAAGACGGACTCCTTTACTTGCTAAATCTTGAGTCACAAATCAAGGCTGCCAATATTTTTCTGAAAATGTAACGTAGCAGTAGCGATTAAGTCCTAAAATGTTTTAATTTGTATTAGATGTAGTTTCTACCTTCTTTACAGATTGGATGTACTAGTAATTAGAACGTACCTTTTCTCTTCTGTAATTATAAAATAATATTAAATTCTTAATATTGTTTATGAAGTTTTGTATTTGCAAATAAATAATTCCAACATTTTGTAATTGGTCCAAGAATTTATACATTTACTATTACCATAACTGTGAATATTAACACGTACATAAGCATTACTAAATTATTGTAATGTGTGGCTTATAATGACACAGAGTATATAAAGCTCTATATGATATTTTTATTTCTTGTATTCAGCTGTTTGCTGCCATTATGGGTAATAAACTATATGATTTAAGAGTCTAATAGATTAAATATCTTACCATTTACATGTAAACAATGTTGCAGAATATAAAATACTTTCGAACTCTGCATAGATACATTTTGGGCAGATGGAGTATAAAAGTATGAGTCTTATTAATTATAAAGAGAATTAAGGTGATGATAACATAGATGTTTATTTTTGAGGTACAAGTTTTTGGTTTTCAGCGCTTTAGTGAGAGCACCCATTGCAAGCAGAGCAATAGGTTTATGACAATTTGGAGAAAAATTCATAATCACTTCCACGTTCCAGAGCGGACAATTAAATCATGCTGGATGAGTAGCGGCATGCATTTAGTGTGTGAGAGCAAGGATTCATGCACAGTCACCATAGGCTGTTTCCTTCCAGCAGGAGCAATGTATGAAAAACTAGAGGAACGTGGTAGTGCCCTATTTTTGGAACATTTATTGTTTCGAGTGAGATACATAGTGTTAAGGAATGGAAAAGTACACTGATGAGCGAATATCATTCAGAGTGTAACACATTTCCCTGTTGTCAGAGAACAATGCAAAGAAACGAGGAAAAATTATTGGAAGAATTAGGAGAAATAGGAGCAGTACTAAATAGTTTAGCTACACGGGATATGTTTCTCTTTTATGGAACAGTGCCTTCATGTGGCATAGATAAATTAATAGAAATTTTTGCAGATATTATCATAAATGGTGTAATATGTACGTATGTGGATTTATTTCACAGTAATTTGGATAAAGACTAATTTGTTCTATTTTTAAACATAAATATTCGTATTGCATTTTATTCACACCTTGCTCTATTGATTATTTTCTAGTATTACTTTAATCAATTATAATATGTTCTGGTAATGAAAGGGAATTTAGTAGGTGAGAAAGCTATTCCAGGATTGTTACCACCATTTAGGTAAAGAAGATGTCAATGCGGAGAAATGTATTATATTAAATGAACTTGCTAGCATGGAGTTTGATTACGAGAAGGTCATTATGGATTATCTTCCAACTATAGCATATCACGATACGGAGCTTGCAAACAGCGTTTATACAGAGAGCCAGATTGTTAGGTGTGTGTATATAGGACAATTTCTCAAATAATGTTTAATTAATATGATTTAATTTTCTCATACAACCAACTGTGCAGAAGCTTTTCTGCTGAGACTTTAACCAGCTTTAAAAACCGGCAGTTTAAGCAATGTTTTATGACAATGGTCGGCATTGGTGCCATCTCTTTGCAAGAGCTACAATGGCGAGTTTGCCAGCACTTTAATATTGGTATTTTGGATGAATGTGAATCACGGTCAGGAAATCATGAAATGTTCCATACCTTGCAAGTGCCTAACTTTAGATTTTCAGGTAATAAATATGTGTAGGCAGCCTATAATATGAACTATCTTGAAATATCCTATTATGTTTTGCAATGAATAACAAAATTTCTACATTATTTAAAATATTGACAAATTATACTAAAATTGATGTAGGTGCTGATTTGCGTTTGAGAGATGATGATGAAGAATTAGGATATGTAGCGGTTGGATTTGAGGGTCCATCTTATAAACAAATGGATGATCATCTTGCATTGACAATAGCTAAGCAAATTATAGGTTCTTGGGATATGACATATGGTTTGATTTGTCTTTCAATAATATTTTTTGCGGACCATTAAATCTATAATACAAAATATATGAATAGTTATCAAAAAAATATTTATATCTAGGTGGTGCAAACCACAATGCACCATATTTGGCACATTGTGCTTTTAACTCAGATATGTGTTATGAGTACAAATCCTTCATGCTCAGCTGGATAAGCACTAGCATATGGGGTTGTTACTTTGTATGTGACAAATTAAAGTTGGAGGTATATAGATTGTGTTTAAATTTTTATTAATAATGTAATGTGTTATTTTCCAGAATTTTTAGTCCAACAATGTGTAAGAAACATTACTTTTTATAGGATATGATTTATATGCTGCAAAAAGAATGGAGAAGATTGTACACAACGATAACTGATAAGGAAGTCACACGTGCTGTTAATCAATGTATAACACAAGAATTGACAACTTTATCAAATTCAGAAGCTCATTTTCTAGCTTTAATTGATGTTCTTTTCAAACGGGGTTATCATGAGCCGATGAATGAGAGACTAGCTAGATACGAAGTAAATGAATTTTCTATACTCAATATTTATTGTACCATCTTCGGGCATAAAAACTTACTGCAAGGGCTGCTTAAAATTAATTTGAAGCCTTTTAACGAAATTGGATCTAAAAAAATATATATTTATGTCCGAAAAACCTTCGCCAATATTATTTACGATTTTACGGCACGTTTCCAATAATCTAAAAAGGATAGAGGTATATGTACACAGCCCTACACATATGTAAACACAAAACTGAATTGCGATTGATTTCATGTAAAGGCGCCAAATTAATTTCTCTACCTCATATAATCATATCTTTCCATTTACCCGCAACATGTTACAGAAGGTCACTGCGAATAGAATAAGAGAAGTTGCCGATAAATACATCTACGACCGATGTCCTGCTGTGGTGGCTATAGGTCGTATCGAAAACCTGCCTGATTATAATGTTATACGCCGCGGAATGTATTCTTTGCGTTACTGAGCATCTTCTGCTTCGTAAAGATACCAGCGGGTAAAGAGTGTCGAGGATTACGCTTGCTGATAATTATTGAAGGCATAGTATCCAAGAGTTCACGGGATGATCGCTCAATTATTCTGTCCCTCATAAATGTACAATATAAGACCTTTTTTTTAAGTCTAGAACTTAATCAATGTTATAATTATTTGGTTTATGCTAAACCAAACTTACAAACCATTATAATCCTACAGCTGAAAATAATCTGTAATGGTTTATATTAGCGCGGTTCAAATTTTTATCGTTCAAGTGGAAATCTGAGACTTTTATTATTACACCATGAATAACTTCCTCTACCTTGGTTTATTTCGATATCGTTCTACTCTGATTCTATTCAATAAAAAAAAAATTGTTTGTATATTTTTCAAGATATAAAAAGAACCAATTATATCGATTAAATTAAATTAGTTTGATTACATTTTCCGATCATCGATGTACACAAGAAATTAATAATTTGTTCCTTGACCCCACTAGGGGGGAAAGAAAAACTTGGTATATGGCAGTGGCGGCGCCTTGCAGCAGCGACTAATTGGTCCAGATTTATAGACTCTATGATCGACATGTGCGCGGCTTATAAACTACCTAGAAATGTATAATTATGGTTGTTATAATACACATGGACATATTTAATTGGATTATACATAAAAACGTGGGAACATAACATAATGGCACCTAATATAATGTATTGCCAGTCCAAGAAAAAAAGTTAATTATATTTTGAAATTGATAAAGAAATTTAAGCAATTTCGTAACAATTTATTGAAAGAATTAAATGAGATAGTTGTTTGACACGGATGGTGGACCGACTATTAACTTCTTCTTTTCAGAGCTGTTTTCAGGACATGTTTTTGGGGCTGTGGAATAGTTCTTCTCAAAGCTATGACTCAGTTCTTGTCTGAACCATAATTTGTTTTACGTTGAAACAATCGGACAAGCAATTAGTAGCACGAAATCGTTATACGTAATAACTCTGAGGAAGTTTCTTTTTAAAGGACATTTTTTCATCTTTTAAAGATAATCCATTCTTTTCCCGCCTTATTGGAGTGGCAATAAGTCATATTAGGCTTTCTAGTGCTGTATTCGCACGGTCCTATGTATAATAATGTTAAATATGTCAATGTGTTATAATAACCATAATTATACATTTTTGCGCACTTTGTAAACTGTGCGCTGATAGATCATAGAATATATAAATCTGGACCAATTTGTCTATGTCGCCTAATACTATCACGGTCGTATTTCAAGTCTTCTAGCCCCCCTTGAGGAGTCATGGAACAAATTATTGATTCCTTGTGTACATAGCATATGGATCGTGCGTTCGCAATAATGTGTGTGTATGATATGTTTGAGGGAGGTATTGTGTATTTACGAACATCCGTTTATAGTAATTTTCTACGGTAACGATGATTTGTCGGCACGAGCAAGATAAAAAATAACGATGATTAATGTAGAAAAAAAAACAAGGACGGAGCCTTGTTTAGTCATTTTCAAAAATGACCGCCTATGATCGAGCAATTTTTGTTAATTCTAGCTATGACTATCATCCTCTTTTCGGTGGATACGTACGTGTGTGTACGTGTATATACGTGTGTACGGCGTGGTACGATCGGTTATGCGCGCGTTCCGCGACCGTTAGAAAATTGCGCCATTTTTTAGTTCCAAGCAGAATTGTTTTTGGACGTTGCGCTTAGAGTGTTGCGTTGAGTGTGCCCATGGGCTTTGCTCGTCGTGGGGTGCCGCACGTGTCCACTCTGAGGCCGGTGCGTGAGTGCGAAATATCCGGTATTCAGCGTGCCACGGTAAGACCAATTGCGCTTTACGGCTTAACGCGCAAAGACTTCGCGCACGAGGTCGCACAGAACGCGCCGTGGTACACCACCGGGCTGTTTTAAGATCGCGGTTCCATTTCTGTAAACAAAATGTCGGTGGATGCTCTCAGTGATTCAGAGTTACGCAGTAAGCTGATGGAATATGGGTACCCAGTTGGGCCGGTGACACAAACCACTCGTAAGATACTCGTGAAGAAGCTGAAGAACCTTATAGAGACTCGGGGCGGTACCGGATCGCGGCATTCCCTGGCTGCTAGGTAATATGTGCTTCTACAGTATTTGCTCTTATACATTCGGTATTGAACCTTTTATTTACATAATTGTGTCGTGATGTTTTGTCACGATGATGTATGAACAGATATTGTTTTGGTTTGTGTTATGCCCGATAATCTGTGAAAATATCCTTTCGAGATCAAACGGGTGTATGGTTAATTTATGCGTGGGAGATACAAGATCGATGTTTATGTATTACTTATGCGAGTTTCTTTCTTTATTGCATCTTAGATACAGTAGTGAAGACACCGACGATGACTCTGCGTCGACGACAGTCAAGAAGAAAAAGCCGACATCTAGCTCTCGGCGGCAGACATTGGCCAATCCTATGCCTCCGCCTTCTAGTATTGCCATGCCATCGGAGATTATGAGCAAAACTCCTATAAAGGAAAAGGCAACTGTGCCTCGCTCAGAATTTAAAGATCCCATAGTGCCTGACTACGATCAGTCATCTACATTTTCCACGCGAACAGTAACTAAAAGTACGCACAAGAAGTTTGTTAAGAGTCATAAAGCACCAGGCATAACTGATGGTCTAGAGACAGGATCAGACTCTGATGTTGTAGAAGAGACTGGAAAAACTTATTCTCAAACTAAATATTTGTCAAATATTCCAAAGTCTTACGATGGTATAGCAATCGATCATGTGAGCGATCATGAGCAGATTTCAAAACCTTATGAATCAAAGCCCAGATCTATTCACACGTTAAAGGATAATAAATACGCAGAACCTCTGCTGTCACCTAATCTCTCTCCCATACAGCCTGTCAAGGAAGATATATGTAGAAGGGATAATATAGGTCAGAGAGATCTTCTTGCCAATTACGAAACTCCGTTCTTGTCTGAATTTACAAGGAGGCTTAGTTCGCAATCGGGTGTCAATGTGCCTTCCACATCTCTAAAAAGTAAGTGTCAGAGAGTAATAGTTTTTAGTATACTACATGGTCTATCATATTTTGTGACCAGTAGTAATAAAATGGATACAGTTTTTTTTATGACTTAGACATATACTTATTTTTTATTTATGTGTGAACATCATGTACCTTTATTTTAGATCAACCTTTGAGACATACCACAACGATATTACCAGAAGTGAAAGAAAAGGATTCAAATGGTCACTTCTCCTCCTTGAGGTCACTGTATTCTTCTTCAAGTTCAAGGTATGCGCAATATGTTGATAGTAACAGTCTTAAATTATATTATGACATAGGCCAACATTATTCAGTTCAAGGCACCCAACTTCATCTGTTGATGGACAACGAGATACTATAACCAGAACTTTTAAATCACCCACTGCAAGGGAGGATGTGCGTAACAATCAAAACATGGTATCGGTTATTTTGGTAACAGTGCTTGCGCTATTCTTTGGAGCTTTGGCAGTAATATACTTGGGTCTTGGTGGAAAGGCTGAGACTTTCCCCTCAATTTCAACTGGTAGGTATTCAGAGATATAATTTAACGAAAGTAAAGATCTGTTTATGTACCTTTAGAAAGAAAGAAAAGGAATAAGCATGATTTTTTAAGGGATTGTAGACAATTTTTATAGTGATTTTTATTTTTATTAACATTTGTTAAACAAGGGTAAAGCATATTATCTAGAAGTGAAGTATCTTAAACAGATGATTAACAAAGTTTTACTATTTTCAAAACATATAGGCTTAATTAATGGTTTATGACTTAATGCTTTTTGTTGTTATAGTTTAAACTGAATTATGATATATACTTGCAAAATATTACATGTAGATTACGGTGTTGTGCGACTTGACAGAGTATTTTTATAATGCTTTAAATTTACATTTTTTTGATATTCTATTCATTATTAAAATCTGTTGTTCAAGGTACATGACATATTTATTATATAATGTTAAGTATTTTTTGCATTATAAACATCATAATTGTGAAAATGTTCTAAATTATATCAAGAGTCAAAAAGCATTGGACAATCATTATGGTAAATGATTTTGTTCTTGCAAGAGTTATTAATAAAAAGTTTCATCCACTTCTCAATTTTTATGTTTTCCAAAATCTAATCTTGATGTGCAAAATTATCTCTTTAAATGTGTATTCTTTTTTTACTTATATAATAAATTATTACATATTGTTAATGTATTAATTTTCATATTTGATTTCCTTTCCCTTTACAAATGTTCTTATCCTGCGAGTGTAATGATCCTTGAGTATCAACGTATAAGCATTGTAATAATTTAGTATCCATGTTAGTTTACTTTCCTGTAGAGTACCAAGCAAAACTCCTTAGCGATTTGTAGATTATATATTACAAAATGGAAAATGAATGATCAAATACAGATGTGTGTCCCTATTTATAGACAGCAATATACCACTCTGCTTTCTCGGAACTCCGGATCGTAAAGCACCTGGAGTAAATTGCTTAATGAAAGAAAATGTAGAATCCGTGTTACAACTGTTAAAGCGACTTCAGCCGATATTGACCCGAAAAGCTGTATCTGCAATATGTGACAATTCGAGCGAAATACCATATCTGACGGACTCCGATATCATGGGAATGTTTACAAGCAGTAAAGTGGTAGGTTGACAATATATGTACAGTCTTATTGCAGATATGATATGACTCAATTTTGCAGACAAGTTTGGAAGTAAAGGGTGATCTACAGAGTGCTCAACTTCTTGTTATAAAAAATCCTCAGTGGGGCATTTCTCTGGTAGATATTAGCGACGATAGCAGAGCTGCAAATGAAGTGATAGATTCCTTGGTAATGGACCTTTAAATACAATATATGTACAGTGTGTAATTAGCAGCATTCTTAAGATTCATGGAATTATTTTGAATCTTCTTACAGGAGAAGTTATTCTCAAGTCGTATAAATGGAAAAGTCGGCATGGTGATCCTAAATCCAGATTTACCGATGCAGTGCCACATTAAGAACAAGCTGTTCACAATCTTCTCCTCCTTACTAATAGTGTCAATTGGTAAATTTCTAACTGATTCATTATTGAACGTAATTTGTTAAAAATATTAGCTTGAAGATCATATCTTTAAATCTATATGCGTTGTGATCGTACGGCGAGTATGATATAACGTGAATTGTACATGTATTGCATATCAGTAAATTAATTTGATCTCTCATGTAGTTTTCTACTTTGCGCAAAATATATATTTGTCAGTATGATAATTATATAAATTTGTGTATGTAATATTACGATATAATATAATCTGCATGACATTTGGTATATGTATTCTTAGGCTTGCTAGCAGCTGTAGGAGTGCAGAAATTATTCATGTGGTACATAAAATACAAGAAATGTACGGAGAGGGAGGTATTTAAACTAGTTAGCGAGATTATAAGTATGGTTGAGATGCATCACCAAAATACTAGTGTAGCATCACCAGGTGGCATGCAGGAAAGTTTTCTTGCCATAAATCATGTACGCGATAATCTTATTCCACCTAAGGATCGTAAGAAAATGGCTGGGCTCTGGGAGAAAGCTGTTAAGTTCTTGGATGAAAACGAATCCAGGTAAGAATACTTTACTTACACAAAACAAGATAAAATGTTAGAAACTTTTGCATTATAAATATGGACTCCTATAATATTAATATCTTGTGGTCGAATTAAATATACTTTTGTGAAGGTTAATACTAAGATAAAAATCTGCAGGTTTATACATATATTTAGTAAGATCCATTATAAAGCAGTACTTTATATTTCCTTTATGTTTACGGTATAGAATCCGAAGGGAGGTTCAGCAAGTTGCTGGAGAGGAATTTCATGTGTGGCGTTGGTTACCAAACAACACTCTCAACAAATCAAGTATGCAAAACATTTCTTTGAACAAAAAATCGAAGGTTTGGCAAGGTCAGGCTTTTGAGACTATGGAAGGGTCTGTTAACAGTCTAACTTGCTCCCCTACTCCATGCTTAAAAATACGACATATGTTTGATCCAGATATGTAAGTTATTTGTTTGCTCTTTCTGCTTGACAATTCTCTTAATATATGTGTCACAAAAAGCAATGTAATTGAATGTATAGCGAATTTGAGGACGATTGGGAGACAAAGGTGCAGGATGCCATTTTAGAAAAGTGCGGAGAGAGTGTGAAAATACTACATATACGCGTTGATCGTGGAAGTCGAGAAGGTTGTGTCTACATGAAATGTGTATCACAGGAAGATGCGGGGAAAGCCTACAGAGCATTGCATGGTTGTTGGTTCGATGGTAGGTATACATTAATGTTATTCTCCGATAATCTATTTTTACTGTAATCATACACATATCATCAGTGCCACAGCATTTTAATAATTGCGTTTTAAATGCGTTTTAATAATTTTTAATAAAATAGCATTTGTAAATAATATAGTATATAAATACAAAATATATGTATGTGTATGTAAAAATAGATTATGTGAGAAAGCAGTTTTCTAATATAAATTGTAATCAATTGCTGAGTCGATTGTTGAATACATTATTTGTTCCAAGCTGTATAATTAGTGGCAAAGTATTACTCTATGAATACGAGGATTGTACAAAAATTTGAGTGGTTATACTACATGCACACTGGTATAGAGCAGCTATGAATATAGTTGATATCATATGTTGTATTACATTCCTTGCCCATTCCTTCTAGGTCATTTGGTGACCGTAAAGTACCTGAGATTGGAAAGGTATCACGAACGCTTCCCAGACGCGGTTCGTTGTACGACACCTTTGAAGCCAAGCAACAACCAGCGACTATCTATGCAGGCACATTACTGGCAAAGTCCACTAGAGGCAAATTAACACTGTATGCCTCTGCTTGCATCCGATAGCAAGCAGAAACCAGATCTTTGCCTGTAAACAATTGTCCGTGGACCAGAATTCGCAAAATAATTCTATTTTCTGCTCTAGAATGGAACATCTTATACCTGATGGAAGGATATTGAGAGATAAGGGAATTTTTAAATGTGTGATAACATTCAAAGGACTGAAGACGAGGAAACTTTTTATAAGCATTTTCATTTAAATTTTATAATGTGTATATTATATTCCATTTTTTTGTCCTTTCATAAAATGGGAAAAGATCTTCTCAACGATTAGATGTATTTATAGAATACTGTAAAGATACGATTTCGAACCTTGAATTTTATAGTGTTTTCAAGTAGCAATATACGGGTCGAATCTTATCGACATATTTGATCGTCGAACATTCAAGGTGTATATTGTTAACAGTTACTGTGTCGCAATAAATTTTTCTATAATACTGAAATACACTTGTTTGTAAAAGTTTTTAATAGGCCATTACATACATTTTTTTGGAAGACTGTAAAAAATGTGTCATCGCTTTCTTAGTGACATTTTCGCCCTTTTGTTTTTGTTTAATTTACAATCATTATTTATTGAATCTGTTCATGTTTAAGAATTTTTGTAAATGAACAATTGTGATGTGAATGTGTTTTCTGACGAGGAAGGTACCAGAAGTAGCAGCCAAAAATTGTAATGCAACTAGAATTTTTATGACTTTTCTACCATAAAAGGTATTCTATATAGGATGGGTTTAATTTATAAGGCAATCCATGAAACAAAAATAAGACAGCAGTATATATCTATTGTGAGTAAAAATGTAAATGCAAATTAACACTGCACAAAGCTTGCAGAATTTGGTTAATGAGTTTATTAAATAATCCTTTCTTATTTTTTACCATGGTTTTATACCAGCACAGAGTACAAAATAGGTTCCATTTTACAATGATGTAACTTTTATTCCCATATGACAAGATCAATTCATAGCAGTTCATATTTAAGTGTTCTATTGTCTAACACGTTATGTATATTGCTACTTAGAAATAGTAGGCTAAAGAAATTTTTCTACTCTGCTTTATGTATTATTTTATAAGTCGTATCCAAAAATGTAGTTGCATAAGGCACGAATCTTTAATTACGTCCAGGAGGATTCAGTAAAATGCTGTCAAGACACATTTTTGTGCATGTATGTGTATGCGTGTGCGGGTGCATGAGTGAGTGTGCTATATGGGACAATTTATTTTAGTGTATTTAATAATAAATTGTGAAAAAAAAGCGTATTGGTAATGTAAAGACCACTGTAGGTATAAATATCATATGCGCTGCTATGTAAAAGATTTGTTAAGGTGAATTACACACGACTGGAATGATAAACTATGTCTTTGAGATAGAGATGAATATAATTTTATGAGAAAAATTAGTACTGATACTGTATGAGAGAAAAATGTAGAGTTATCAGAGTAATAGGATACATTTGTGATTTCATTTTGACTTATGTGTTCATACATGTTGTTATACCTTTTATAGTGTTCGGCGTGTAAGTATTTTAGTTTCGCTATATTTTTGGAGTTTAAAAAAACTTATCACGGTTAAAGAACGTATCTTTTTTTGTTTACTTAACAACAGAAATATAAAAGTAATAAAAGTCAAAGGATCATACATCGTTAGGTGTATCAAAAGTAAAAACATAAATAATCTTAATCATAGCTACCAAGTAAAATTAACGACATTGACAAGATAGTAATTTGCTTGTATTAAATTTCATGAATTACTAAATTTTGAACATACTTTCTTTCTTGTACAACAACTGAATGCTATACTGAACTTAGATTTGTTTTTAGAAAGTTTGGAGTATCCATTCATATCATACACAGCAATTTTTTTTTCTTAAAAATAGATTGTTAGTTTCTGCATATGTGATACATGATTTTAATAACACTGACATTCAATAAAAACTAATGGGAGTAAACAGAATCATAGATGTCAAAACTATCCTTTGTTAGTCTGTTGTGCATAACATCTATTTTAAGTATATTTATTTTTTTAAATATATCTGTAAATTTGAAAATGGATCTTAAGAAATTCATAATAAATCATTTAGATTAGTCTTTATGTACATTTATATATATTCATAGTATCAATCGTAATCTTTATAAATCAGATACAAAGCAAATACATTAAGAGGTTAAGAAAACTATTTCTTAGATATTTGAAGCGTAATTTGTACACTTACAACATTATTAAGATAAGAAAGATAGGTTTTTACAAGTATCAGCATACAAGTAGATTCTTCCTCAACTTAAGTTACTTTTTATCTCTAACACCTTTTTTCCATTAATCCAATTCTCCCAATAGTCGATGCGCCTTAAGTACCTTCTTTAATTTCATAAGCTTATAGTTCATGAGCTGTACTATACTTTCATACTGAGATATACATTCTCTTTGCTTTGCGATTTGTTCTTGTAACTGAGCTATCAACAGATCCTTCTCGTCACTTATATTTTCTGTACAAGCTGACTTCTTTGCACCCTTTTTAAATGGAAACACATCCTCTGATAGATCCTGCTTCATTTCAACCTTTGCCACATGTGGAGAGAGAGATTCTTCCCTGGTGATATTATCCTCGCTGGATGTAGTGATGTCTGTATTCATATTAATAAAATTCATGAATTCCTTATCCAACGCTTGGCACCCCTCTGAATAAATCTATTTTTCTGTAAGGGCATACAGGTCTGATCCTTGTCTTTTCAACCAGATTTTTTGTTTTATTTGACGATAATATTTTTAATACATGAATGCTCTTGGAATCTTCGAAGATTTCAAGCTATATGTGTTCCCCTGTTACCAATACTGATCTTCAATCAGAATCTAAAATGTACAAACTTAGCTGGGAAAAATTTCCATTGTCTTGAGAGAAGTCGTACATTTCATTTTGATTAATGCAGAGAAGAGAATGTATGGTATTTCTCTGCCAAGGTAAGACTGTCTAAGAAAAAATTAATTACTTTTTACATATAACCCATATTCATAGGTTTCCAGTGGTCGTTATTGTATGCACGTGGTGGATTTTTCTGCGGCTGCAATTTTTGGGAAATCTTCCTAAGAAAATTCTTTTTGACTGTGTGCTCCTGCATCTGAGAACTGTATAGCATATTAGCATTTATGTATGGTATTGCATATATATTTAACCATGTACACAAGTATTGTTAAATATGTGTGTCTAATTATTGCTTAATAACTGGAAATAATTTGATATGCTGATTTTAGTTTTTTATTATACAGAAGCATATCAATGACTTTTTACTTTTTTATTATTTTTAGTGGTTATGTGAAATATTTCTTACTTTACATGTTATTATAAATAATTGTTAACTTACTATTGGTAACGATAAATGCGAGTTAAGACATTCAACAGACCAGAATAAATGTGTTAACTTTGTGCAACATCCCACTATTATTTAGATTATACATAGAAAATGAATGCTAAAATTGTATTTTTTTTTCTACTCACAACAAAGTACTCCCAATGTGGCTCGTTAAAATTATTTGTGAATAAGTCACATTAACAATTCCTAGTTTAAGGTTATGTGGAAAAATAAACATATCCATATACATAATTGCTAATTGACATTCTCATAAGCTATGAAGCCTCATATTATTGTTTGCACGATTCTAATAATATAATATGAAATAATTCGCTAAAAGAGCATCTATAAACCTTAGAGATATCGAGCTATGCTCAACCGAAGTTATGTGCAATTTTTATCGGCGACTATAGTCACCAGTAGGATATGGCGTGCGTTGAATGATGGACAGCTATAATTACAGTCAAGAATAAAAAGGTTTATTGGGGTGTTGTAAATATGCTGCGTGAATACTTCGGCTATGTCAAGTTCATAAGAGGTTTTTCGAGAGTTAATAGCCACGATGACGTCACAAAGTTCTTTTTGTTAACGTAAACAAAAACTGATAAAAATAGGCGATGAATGTATAACACAAATAAAAATTTTTACATTTTGTGGAAAGATCACTCGGCTTACCTCGAAGGTGGGAAAGACGGATCTTGGTTTACTATTCATCTGTAATGTTTATCGACTCGAAATTCAAGTGTACAATTGATTACAATGTTGTTATTGGTTTTGTAAAAAGTCGACGGTACATAGGTTACTTTTTACGAAAAATCTGTGTTTACATGTCGTTGAAAGCAATAAGATACGCTAATGCTATTGATGAGTTTTAAAATGAAGCGCGGGATGGTATATACGAATCGTTTACGAAAACTACTAGCACTGACTAGTTACGGTGGTAATCGAACCGCCATTTTGCAGTTGAAGGTCGTTCGTGTCATGAGGGAAATTACCAAAGAATATCGACTCCACCATAATTTCTTTGAAACCAATTCGTGATTATCTTACTTTCGGGTTAGATGCACTAATAACATCGTCTTTGGGACGATACTCAATCCAAGATTTAAATTCATTTAAATTTTTTTGTACGATTATCGACTTTTAAGTGTTCGCAGAAGGCACTAGCAAATTCCGAATTGACTTGGGGGTCTCGAGCGGAGAAGTCGGGAAACTCCAGAGAAACGAGCCACACTCACCGAATAATACTGTACAGATCGAATCAATAATTTGTTCCGCGACCCCTGCAGGGGAGCAAGTAGAAGCTGGAATGCGACCGTGGCGGTGTCAGGCGGCTAGGGCCAATTGATCGAGATTTATAGACTCTGTGATTGACACGCGCGCTATTTACAAACTGTGCAGGAATGTATAATTATGGTTGTTATAATACACATTGACATATTTAATTGTATTATTTATAGAAACATGCAAACACAATATTATAGAACCTGATACAACTTATTGCTAGTACAAGAAGGCGGAAAAAGAAAAATTTCTTCTTAAGATTTCTTTTTAAGATAATTCCTTTTAAAATTAAAAAAATGTCCTCTAAAAAGTAACTTTTATTTCCAAGTTATTACATATAACGATTTCGTTACATCCATTGATTGAAAGGATTAAATCAATTATACATTTCTGTGCAATTTGTAAATAGCGCGTGTGTCGATCATAGAGTCTATAAATCTGGACTAATTGGACTTTGTCATCTGAACTGCCACGGCCGTATTCCAATTTTTTCTTGCTCCTCTTCTAGGGTCGTGGAACAAATTAATGATTCTGAGTGTACATCGAGAAAATTAAACAATCAACGATCGGTGGAATTGATTATTTTATCGTACTTTTTACGACTATTTGTTGGCTTGTGACGTCATTTCTACATTACTGTCACTTTTTTACTGTTGACTTTCCACTCTACCTTATTTTACGTTCTGCATAACAGCAGACATGTTTTAACGGTGCTTCGGTCTTTTCCGGTTATCGTATAGCGCGTGTGAGGTAAAGAAATCTGAAGTAGTACTCGCACCTCGAAAATCTGAAAAAATCCGACGATGAAAACGGCTGAGTGTCGTGTCATCGACAACGATCACAATCGTATATACGTATTTGTTTACGGCTGGGTATTATTTTCGCAGAATGCAAGAATTTTTCCAGACGTCTGGCATAACCTACGAAATGCTTACTGTCAATATCACTTTTCTTTCCTATCTCAATTTATGATGTGACTTGCAATCATTTTCTTCATTCCGTTAAAATTCCTCTATTAACGTGCAATTTTATCAAACGAGGATTTAAAAAAAATGTTTGTAGTCACAATTCCTAAGATGCTGCTGCAGATTAATAGAATCCGAATCTCTTCTGTACTTCGTAAAAAAACTTTAAACAATGTATTAAGATGTGTATCCAAATAAATGGGAATTGATTAAACGTGAAAATTGATTGTTGTTGTATGTTAAGACGATAACTGAATTTACTTATTGTTTTTCTTGTTTACAAATAATTCAGATTAGTTTATATTGATTTAAGCATATAAGTGAGACTACATATTACTGTCCAATAAGTATTTGTGTGAAAAGTGTATAGAAAAGAGCCTGTCCACAAATGCGTATACATTGTGGTAATGATTTCTGAATGTAATTTAATAAATTTTCTATTCTAGGATGAAGCAAATCGTGACAAATCAAACGGTGAAGATACCTCAGGGTTTGACTGTTACAGTCAAGTCCCGTTTGGTAACTGTCAAAGGACCAAGGGGAGTCTTAAAACGTTCATTTAAACATTTGGCACTTGATATTCGTGTAAGTAAACTTATAACATAATGTACTTTTATTTAATTTTGTATTAACACTTTTAGTTTTAATTTTGACAACAATTACATTGCACATTTTTTTGTTCAATTTTGGGTTTGATGTTGTATGTTACAATACATGGGATGATACCTGGATTCCCCTTCATTTTTATAAATGATAAATCTAATTCTGAGCAGAATTATTGCTACATTTTTACGCATAAAGTTTCTGTACCTTTTCTTAATCATGCAAATCTTTTAAACGCAGATGGTAAGTCCACGATTGCTCAAAGTAGAAAAATGGTTTGGTACCAAGAAGGAATTGGCTGCCGTGCGTACTGTCTGTTCGCATATAGAAAACATGTTGAAAGGTGTTACAAAAGGATACCAGTACAAAATGCGAGCTGTGTATGCTCATTTCCCCATCAATTGTGTAACTACAGAGAACAATACGGTAATAGAGATTCGTAATTTCTTGGGTGAGAAATATATTCGCCGTGTGAAAATGGCTCCTGGTGTGACTGTTACGAACTCTGCAAAGCAAAAGGACGAACTGATCATAGAAGGAAACTCATTGGAGGACGTCTCTCGTTCTGGTAAACGATTCATATTATTCTATTTGTTTCTACTCTGTAAGAAGATTGTATTGCAAGTTGTACATATTTATGGTTAAATATTTTTCAGCTTATATTGAACAGATTTTAAGTTTACTCTTTCGCTAATGGGATTGTTGTGTATCGTTGTGTCTTCTACTGACATACTAATGTGCATATATGCATACAATTTTCCCTTAAATGTTAGATAAATATTAAAATTTCGCAGAACATGTGTTTGTGAACTAATTGAACTATGTCGAAAATTTATAAAGTATTAAGGGTAATTTAGCATTTAAAAGTATATTTTGATTACAGCCGCACTTATTCAACAATCTACAACAGTAAAGAATAAGGATATCAGAAAATTCCTGGATGGTCTCTATGTGTCAGAAAAAACGACAGTTGTACAAGATGATGAATAAACATTGTTCACAATACGAAAATTATCCCCATTATTTCATAATTTGTTGTATGTATATAATTGTTATAAAATCACGGGAACTGCGAAAAAACCGTGACTGGAAGAGATTAGACGATATGAGATATTTATAAAATGCTGCAGTTTTGAGTTATTTCCTGACATGACCTTTAATTTTCTATGAAGCCAAATTCCAGTCTTAATCTCTGGACTTTTTGACCTCTTACATATACCATATTCCTTGTAACGCCAAGTACTACGACTTAGAACTTATAATCAACAATTCGATTTTTCGTTTGCTTACTTTTTACACTTTGTCTCTGTTGATTTGTTAGAGGTGAACATTGATTATTTACTAGTCGTTGCTATTTACTAATGTTCGCCTGCCGCTCTTTATTAGACATACACATTTGTTTTATATAGTTCTTTGAAAGAAAAACATCATTAGTACCAACATTTTGTTATGGACATGTCATATTTTAGAGTGTAGTATCATGTTCCTTTGTTTAAGCCCTTTCCTGTCCTAGACATTATATCTGCTTCTCGTTGATTAATTCACCTTGAAGCTTACATTCAAGTTATACTTTAAATTATATGATACTTTCCAGGTTGCAAAGCATCAATAGTACAAAATATGACGTTATAGCGTACTTGGTATAAGAACTCTACAGGTTAAATCATTTTTGCGTGTACCGACAGTATGTACACCAAATATGTAAATTGGGTGGATAAATTAGGTATATCGCTAGGCGCAGAGAGTACATATGTTATTTTTCAAATGGATCTTAGACCTTTGCTTTATTCCACCCACGATAGTTATATCGTGATGCAAGTTGGTAGATTGATCTACTATTTTTTTTTTTGGAAATGTTCTCTGGTGTTATGTAAGAATAAGCATTTTTTGAAAAATAACGAACGTATTTCGTTTTTTCCTATGTAAATATGACAAATTTGAGACGAGGTCTTTGAATTATTTTATCTAAATTCATAATTTGTTTATATAGACTGAAGGAAAAGTTGTAACAATTTAAATTCAGTCTTTAGCATATCACTTTTTCGATAGCAGTTTTTTAAGGAAGTTTCAGTTTGCTCAATAAGTCTATATGTAACGACTTGCAATTTATATCAATTGTAAATGATACGAATATTTTCGGAGTTAGATAAACTTTGACAGTAAAGGCAATCAAAGGCAATTTCCATTTTCATAGTCCAATAATATTCTATCAATACCCCTTCGATAACAAACGATCATTTAAAGCAAAACTTTGAAGTAAAGTTTTTTTTTTTTTATCGGCGATAATTAGTTATCTTTCACAAGGCGGGCGCATGTATCGATTCCAATGAGATTGACCGGAATAATAGATCTATATCTACAATCAGAGTGGCCATATTTATAGTAAGAGATATTCAATCAATGATGAGAAACATATGTTTACATAGTTGAAGCAAAATTATAGAAAATAATTTACATGTTATTAATTATAACTTTGATGTAACTGTTCCTCTGAAATTGTGACAGAAAGAACTTTCTCTGACGAAATGTGAATCGGATGCAGAATACTTCTAGGCTTCACGCTTTGCTTTTATGCCACAGCGATTATCGAATGAAGCACTTCATTACCCGAGTTATTATATATTGAACTAAGCGACTCTTTGACATCTTGCGTACGTATGTAATTACGTATGTAATTACGATTACGCTTATTGCAGAGATAAACCTACTTATCTTGTCCAATTTCATTGAAATCGGTGAAAACCATAGCTGTAGCTTCTTTTGTCATTTTGAATACAACCAAGGTGCAGTGTGAAAAGCACGTGGGCAAATCAGACAAAGACTCCAGGACGGGTCAATGGTCATTCTGAATCATGTACCTTGTTGTGATAAGTACATCAGAATCAACGAGTATTGTGTTCAGGCTTATCGAATCGCATTATTCCACTTGACTTTCCTGTACTGAACGATAAATTCTCCCCGGACGATCCATCGTTATCTTGGTAAAAATAATCTGTACTAATTAGTCTTTTACATCCTCGACCTCATCCGTAATCCTGTGTGAAGCGTGGACATTGCTTTATCTTCTTTACACGATTCTTGAACAATGCATTCAATCTTTTCTTGGAAACTTCTTTAATGGATTGTATAATTTTGGAATAATTTCGACTGTTTAGGTTAACATTGAAATTCACGCGTATTTAATTTTTTCTCTATCTTCCGAATGCTTTTAAACAAAGAAGTTAAATTAAGAATTTGTATTATTTTGAAAATAAAAAAAAAGCTGCGTTATTGAAGGAAATAGAAGTGTTGAAGCTTTCGAAAAACGTGCACTGTTGAAGATTCAAACAGCAACGATATTTAATTAGAGGAAATAGTATAGCTACTTAATGAGGGGTAGTACAGTTAAGTGTTTCCTAAACTAGTGATTGCGACTATTATTTACGAATAACTGGTTTTCAGGTTTTCAAGCGAATAAGTATTATAATGTTTTTATGGAGGCCGTGGGATCTTTTTTTCAGCTTTAAGGAACGTGGAAAAGTTTGAGAAGCGCTGTTCTTGTCTACAGTATCTGCTCTGACAATTATCGTGAATTAGAACATTTAAATTTTTCTGAGATACGCGGCTTTTGCGTGCTGTAGCGTACTTAAAACTGCGGAATACTTAAAAGCACGGATTATTTTATTTGCAAAAATATACAATCGGCGATCATTTATTTTACAAACGTCAATACTGTACATTTCAAATTTACTTTAAGATTAGTAATCAAGTTAATTTAATTGTAATATTCTTAGGATGTTAGAAGTATTGAATGTCGAGATGTTTGTTTTTCTGAATCAATAAATCAATACATTGGAATAGAATTATTACATTATACGAAGAATATTTTAGTAGTAATTTTATTTGAAAAACGAGTTTATAATTATTTAAGTTTTGATTGGATGTTAAATGATGCAAGAACAATTCTACGCTGCTCAACATCAAAATGCTGAAGCGTTTTTAGATTTTTCACAGAATGCAATTAGAACTTTTTGACTCGCCATTCGTGCCGTTTTTCCAGAGCCGATTGAATCCGGGCAATTGGCGACATCCGCTTTTATGCGCGTTTGATCAATCATCAAAAAAACTCGCGACGGTTTTATCAGCCGCGACTGAGTTGTAGGTGTATTTATAAAGATACCTTTGCACCAAGGCCGGATAAGATTATACTTAAACCTGCGGTGTAAAATCTAATGCTGCGCGACTTTGCCCTTTTTTTTCAACGTCGAGGAACTTTGAACGTCTGTTTTTGCAGAGAAAAAAATTAAAGCGCTCAGAGTAATGTTTATTATCTGCCAAACGATACCTTAACGACTTGTGGAGCATTACGGTCGCATTGTTAGTTATAATGAAATAAATTAATTAAATACCTCCGATATGCGCGGTTAAGGTCGTTTTGTGTAAAGTTGCTTGAGTTATACAGTGGTAATGAAGAAATAATCGATGGAGGAATCGTGTAAAAGATATTGTTAAGCAGAACGTAAGTTTTATTTCCGATCATGATGATCAAAGCGATTATTAATAAAAATATGGTCGACATGGATAGTTTGATCACTATTAGATTATAGCGATTAATGTTAATATTTTTTGCATAAGCGTTAACATATGTCTTCTTTTGGTAATATTGCCCGTAATTTCTTCATATTTTGAATTGTACTAGCCTGATTTGTACAGATGATTATCTAATTCAATTCGCAATGATTTAATGGCACTGATCGTACGATATTGGTGATAATTCTTCTTTAGAGTAATGAGGTTATCTTTAATACACACTTTCTTTATCATCCCGAATGTTTTATACTATAATGAACTCTGATCATTTGAATTTATGCGGTAGAGACATGAATAATTTGAGTAGATCGTATATTTACATCAGATGCGGAATGGATCTGCCCATGATTAGAAAATTTTAATTCACGGAATCCTAGACAACTTCAAATCTTCCAAATCGAAGATGTATCTAATTATATAATTATATAAGGATGAGAAAAAAAACTAATTGTCACTCGAATTTGACCTTTATTATTCTGAAGTGAAATTTGCAAATTTAAATGTAATATTACAATATAGAATTGTGTTTCCTTACAATTGGCACATATCATCTCCAGAAATAAAGATTTCATTGCGATCATTCTACATAAACGTAAAAGTCTATTTGTATTTGTAGAGGTAAGATTGATTTTCGTTCTTGCTATGCTTTCTGTGAGATAAAATTGTATACTCCTCAAAAGTTTCGAAGCCGCTTCTCGGTACTCCGTTTTTGAACTTTAGTACGGTTTTTTTTCCAACTGCATTTGACGCGTGAAAAAAGGAAACACGACGATATTAATTACATTATGGCAGTTAGGAATACGCCTATTGCAAAGTTGCGAAACTTTGTGGCTTTATCTGTCGTGTATGCGACATGGTATCTTCGGGATAAATGCGTCGTGGTCGTTTATAAGTACTTTGAACATTGTCCAAATGATTCACCTACCGCGAAAATGCGGTGGCTCTGCTGTTTGTAAGCAGCACCTTCACCGACTCTCTCTAATATCATCTCTGTCTCGCACTCTATTTATTTTTTATTTTTCACACCCATTAGCTGAGCGATAAAATTTCGTACGTTCAATTTCAGGAAACATCTTTGCTTTATTATGTTCTTTGGCTTTTGGGAGATTGTGTCGGTTAACCTACAGAATTTCATATGTCCTTATTATGGATCACTCGCCTGGATTCGCGGGTCATTGTGAAGGTTTTTGATCACAGCAACGATGACGGAGGGAACGAAGAATGTTTACGCTTTCCGATTGAAATTAAGATACATTTATTGTGTATAATGAGTTTCTCTATTCGGTGTCATATTGGCTGTACAAATAAATTCTATGTCTATAGAGTAAATCGATCATGACTCTGTTTTTTATTGAAATATTTTCTTCGTCGTCTTTAGTTATTTGAGACATGATAGATAGGCGTTGAAGTTGAAGTGGAATGTAATAGGAAAGTGATTAATATGAAATGTATTTTTAAATATAATTGAATACTATTTTACTTGAAGTATTTTTATATGCAATAATCACCGTAGTTATTCAAGTCATTTTATCCTGGATTATATACGAAGTGCTTCTTGGAAATTCATTGTATTTATCTGTATAGCTATTATATCGTTGGCGTTAGTCTTCCTATTACTTATTTACTATTGTATAGCAGATTTTCTGAAATGCGTGTCTTTTATAAAAGACACTGGATAAACAGTATCTAAATCGGAAATTTCTTAAGGAATACGGAGTCCGAAGAAATTTTTGTTTTGCCATAATTGTTTTTCCGAAAAATATATATGTGCATAAAATACACATATGTTATACGCGAAATTAACATTTTTACGATGCATGTCTCTAAGAGAATATCAAAGAATACCTTTTCGAATCGTAGGCCCGTGTAAGTTATTGTACTCGGACTGAATAAATTAAAATATATATATTTTACCTGAATAAACATTTTCACATGTTGTATCGCGAGATTTTGTATCGAAGACCCGAGTAAACTGTTGAACCCAGTGTATTTTTACGCTAAGTAGGAATCTAGAGATTACGTTTGTCCATTGTCTTTCAATGCAACATGATTTTTCACGTGTAGTCTAATTTTAGATATTACTCGGAACGTTCTTCTGCCTTTTTTTTAATATCAGGTGAATTTAGTCATGGCACCTTATTAAATTTTGTTGGTGCAAAAGGCATGCTTTCTGTTTACGAAATGGGAGATAAACCTGTTTGTTTTTATTCAATCCTCGAGTTCTTTTTTCTTTGACGGTTTACGTCGATACGAAGAAAAACTCGTGACTCTTGCGTTAGGCATTAAAAACATATTTAATAGCAGATGTACGTTTCCAGTGAAAATTATATTGTACCCATCATAGGCAGTTGTTTGTTTTCTTAGCAAAAAAACGTAGGACTGTCTTGTCCTTGGCACGTGACTATCATTCGTGAAGAGGGGCTAAAATACTCTGCCAGCTACGGCGGGAGTTTTATTCCTTTAATAGTCAGGTAAATTCCAAAATAAAACATAAAAATACCCAAATAATTTAAAACATCTATGGATAAAGACTAATAATTTGTTGTAAACTATCGTAACGTTAGTTTGTTCAAAAATTGATGAACGTTTCGGCTTATTATATCTGTTTGGAAGAATTTTTTAACAATAAGTCTTTATGCAAGTAGTATAATATTTTACATCATCGTAAATCTTATAGTTTTATCTTTAATTTTTGTATATTCATTTTTCGATGAGTTGGATCATTTTTGAAACTTCATTTTTTCAAATTTTTTAAAAAAATGTTCGTATTTTTTATCGTTATAAGGTTTTTCTGGCTTCTGATGCTGTACCTACTCCCTAAAATTTACTTAATATTTCTCGTTTATTCCATTTCGTTATGGACGAGCTTAAATTTGTGAAGATAAATGACACGGATAATATTCAGGATTTGACGCGGAGTCAAATGTCTTCGTTCATTTTTTCTTAACTACACGACACAGCCAACGTGCTCAATTCTTGTTTACTGTATTCTCATTTCCAATCGCGTGTGCTACATATAAATTCTCACATCATAATCAATCAGTGCGAAACTTGTATTTACTGTGCATTAGTATTGATATGCAATTACCGTTATGTAATACTATAATTAACTAGTGCATAACATTCTGTAGAATCCTGTATTCTTCTCAAAGCGAATCAATTTCCGCTTGAGATTGATACCAAATTTCGTACATCAATTTAGAAAAGCAGAACATTAAACTAAGCTGGAATCAGAAGAAGTTGCCTGGTCGGAGTTAGTCACCTCAGTTTGAAGCGATCAATTCATTTATCTCACCTGTGCTCAAAGGTCGGATTTTCTTCTTAACGTGGCAATAAATGCACACGATCATATGTGATATGTTGCTGTTGCTGCATGTGTCACCGTATATTACAGCATATTTGAAATGCCGCGTGACGGCCTATACTTTATTCACATTCATAGATACAAAGTTTATTTCATGTCGCCCTGGTCACATCCGCGTGTTCAACGCATCGTTCAATTCTAGCTTCCAAACCCTCCGTGGCAAGAGGGAATTTTCGGTGACCGCCAGACCCGAGGAGTAACGTAAAAAAAATAAAGAATACAATGGTGCGACGAAGAGAAACCCGGACTTTCCCACGGAAGATCCAAGTTCTAATTCCGCTCATCGTCCCTAAATTCCCTAATAATATAATAATATCTTGATAAAAAAAATGTTACGCGTAATGCTTCACGCATTTTTCAATAATCCAGCTTGAAACAACAGGTTCTACACGAAACCATCCCAACAGTCGATGCCAAAAATCGAAGAAATATGCTGCGATTCAAGCAAGAAGCACAGTACTAAATTCAAGTCGATTTATTCTTAAAACGACTTATGATAACGGTAATACAAACGCCTCAAAGACGGATTCAAAAAGATCAGCGCGAAAAGAAGTGCCCGCAGCGTGAGTGATCTGTTGTGTTTATAAAACCTTGGTATCGGAAGGTAGGCCAAAAACGCGTATCCGAAAAAATGGGCTACCGCGTGATCAACGCTACACACATTGAACGTCTCTAATATCTATACGAAGCTTGCCAAGCACTTTTGGTGTCGTAAGCGTTACGACAGTTCGTTACTTTTAAGGATAAATCGGCTTTATTTTTGCGCGATTCTCCCTGAATCGCGCGGTGCAGGCGTAAAAAAGGACTGTCGAACGAAGGAGTGGGGAGGGGGCAGGAGGGGGGGGGGGCAGTGGATAACCGGGACCACCGGTCGTAAGTATTTGCCGGAGCCAGAGGGCGAGAAGAGGGGGTGCGAAGTGTCTACCCGTCGGCAGGCAGAGCGGTGAGGGGATGAATAGAGATAGAGCGAGGAAGAAAAGGGAGAACGGCTGTCTTAGAGTCAGTATTCGATCGTCGGTAGTCAGCGGTACCGCGCATGCCACTCAGTTCTCATCGTCATCGTCGTCGTCCTCCTCGTAACTTCTTGTAAGTGTCACGTTTAACACACGCGTCTTTTCCCGCCTCGAGGATCCTTCCACCTCGCGCTTCTCTCGGTCTTGCTCGCCTCCTCCGACCGTGGAAAATCGGGAGGCGCCTTTGTGTTATCGAATACAGTGCGTGGAAAAAGAAAAAGGAAACGAAGATGCTGGCGAACGCAGCATAGAAAGTCCGCGATCATCCTTTTTCCCGTTATTTTCCACTCACGAGGAAAGCGAATGACAAGAGTCTCGCTGATCGGAAAATTCCCAGGTGAAAACAAAGGCGGTGAGTGGAACAAGCCGTCCTGCTATCGCGATCAGAGTTCTCTTTTCCTTTTCCTTTTTCGGAGTAAGGAATCGTGTAAGGGGGCTTGCGATTCCTCAGGAAGTGGATTGCCGCACACGCTCGTTAAATATTGCAGACGAATTTTTGGCTAAGACACAAATACTGCTAGTGACAGTGGGAGTTAGAATTTCGATAGAAGTACGGGGCCGGCGTTTAGCGGGAAATTACGGTTAAACCGATGGATCGCTCGGGGCTATCCTTCGTGGATCCTGCATAAATTATTCGCACGAAAGTATTGTGATAATCCACCATGAAGTACACGTGATTCTACGACAAACGCTGTGTAATAAATGTTAATAATTCTTTTGACGCAACGATTCTGTAAGTAGCCACATTACGAAACGTGTCGAGCAACTTTAATAACGGATTCTGTATATAAAAACGCGGTTATGCACTTTTGTCGTTGCAAAGCAAGGTGTAAAATTGTTGGAACTGAAAGCGTCACAGAGCTGCTACGTACAGCGACATTTCCAAATAAAATTGACGATTATAAGAATTCTAATTTCGACATGAATATTTTTATAATCTCATCCAAAGGCGACGATACGAAAGATTCAATTTCATACAGAGAGACCAGCTTGGCGATAATTGTGTACCATTAGTACAAAATTTAAAAAAACCAAGCGGAATTTTTTTTTTTGCGGAATCCGGTTAAGTAGCCACGACGAACGTCACTGTGATTTCTTTGGTAGTGTGTGGAAAATCGCGGACACCGGTCTTTTCCTTTTAATATCATTAAGCCGATAAAGAACGGTCGAAAATTTCCACCTCGAAGAGAAACACCCGAGGAATATTTCTCTGGAGAAATATCTTTCGAAATTCTCCGCGGATCATCGCACGTTACTCGAACATGTTTCAGCCGAGTCGACAGTTCGGAGAAATGCTTGTGACTAAAACTTGTGCCCGCATAAATCAACGGCAACGTAATTCAACGAGAATTGCATCAGAGACGTTAATTTATACTCCTGTCCATAAGTCACCGGACACGTACTCTTTTCAGCAAAAACGTTTACTACAAAACAAAAGTTTCAGTTTTGTTCCATTATTTTGCGGTATTATATTCATATATTTCACGTTAATACCCCAATATGGAACACAATACGCATGCAAATATGTACAATTTACAATAAATTTAATAAGCCTTACAGGCAGTTCGGTGAACAAAAGCTCGGACTGGAGTACAAATATCACGTGAAAAATTTTGTGGATCATTGCCCATGATATGTATATATACTGTAGTTCTGCGGTATTTAGAATCAACGTTAAAACAGAAGATCTAAAGCCAGATGATATTAACAGCCGCTATGGAAAATAACACAAGCTTTAAGTTCGTTACAGAATAGGTCCTTTCGTTATATGAAATAGTGCCGGCCCTGATTTAACCGCACGTCCAACGGCTTATGGACGCGAATGTTTGAACTTGCCTCATTATTTATTTCATAATATTTCTCCACGAAACATTCGGTATTCGACGGAGTATGGTGAGAGGATTTATAGCGCATGCGTAACAGTCGGGGCAAAAAGATGCTGGAGGCTTCGTACGGATCAGTGCTGGGTCGAGCGAATACTGAAGGGGCGTCCGATTCTCCGATGTTTTGCTAAAAAATGAAGGCCCATCGAGTTATAATTAAACGCATAATTCTTAATCATCTTCATTTTTACTCCTTTAATCCCTTCATTGTACAAAGCGATTTGACTTGATATTGGAAAATTCCCGAACTCTGGCAAAACAAGTAGAAAAGAAGAAATAAAGGCTCGATCGTGATGTACTTATTATGGAGTTCTCATATCTCTCGTATATCTCTCTACCTGATATGTATTTCATGAATTGACGTATGGTCTTCATGGCCGCTAAGAAATTACTCGATTAACCGGTTAACATTGGTCACAGCGATCGATGTAAGATCGATGTAAAGAATGCAAATATGACGGCCTTGTTTCATGCTAATACCGTCTAAAAAATGTATTCTTCTTTTGCGCCATTATTGCAATTTGTATTAGCGTTACGTAGTTACGTTTTTAGGTGTTACGACAGTAATCGCAATTCATCAATGATCTTTGCTACCTTTACCCGAAAGTCATTGTACATAATATGCTGCCGCAAAAGATTAAATCGGTAAACTATCTTTGATACGCTTTAATACTAATCTATAAGATACACGTGTTTAATCGTTTTTGTATTTGAAGGATGTTCCATATACCGTGGTGCTAACTTGGCACTTTATTTCTGCACGCTCTCATAATTACTATCAAATGAATGCTTGTTTGCACATTTCTCAAAAAGTTTCAAATGATTCAATAGAATTCAAAAGCTAAACTTTTTGCAGTGAAACGTATACTTACAGTGAGCATTTTTTTTCTTGCATAATGGATTGATTCGTACAGACGTTAGAATATGTCGACCAATGATAAAACCAATAATGAGAATTCCTTGTGCCAACGGTTGACAATTCTGTGATTACACAATTATATTTCGTACATGTTATCATTTCTATCATTGCTTTGCCCTCCGAAACAAACTAGTATGCTACGTTGGCTATACTCCTTTTTTTCTTAAATTCATGTAACGACTGACATAATGTTTTGTATAAATAATGCTCAAATATTTCAAACGGCCCTTTTCTTCACGTCATAGAAATCCGTTATAAGCAACGGTTGTGAATTAAAAGGGTAAATAAAAACTGAGCTGTGGAGAAGTACCTCGGAGCGGTTGAGCAGAGAGTTAGCGGAGTTGTCTCTTAATAGAATGGTTTGTGTAGTTATCTATTGTGCAAAGAGTTAAGCGAGTCAGACCTCACTGAGTATGGTCAGCATACAAATCAATAATGGAATTTGAAGATGAGCTCACGATCCAATGAAAGTGCTAAGCTCTTTACCACGGCTTTTGAATGTCCAGTTGCATTAGTTAGCTTCCATTTAATACTTTATCGCTTTTGCCGTACTTACATTATTGCTATGCACGCACTGGCCGAGTGATAAATTTTTGCAAGCTTGCAAACTTCAATGTGCTCATTTAACGCATCTGCTGGTTTATCATCTAAACAGTTTTATTATAATTCCGTACAAATGTAAACAGTTATGCATCAAACTGTTTCTTTCTACGTAAAACCGCGGGGCTGTTATCGCAAGCATTTAAAAGATGTATATTTATCCTTCGATTGGAGTTTCACCGATGAACAAGGCATGGAGAACTGGTCAGTTGATACGATGTCATCTTGGATTTACGTAAGAGACGAGTCCAACCCAGGCAATCCTGCACTGTACTCGGTGTACGGTGAGAGATTAAAGTCGACTCATTTTTTACCGTATGCTTCATTGACATTCTGTGATATTTTTATCGCATTAATTAATCAGTCCGCTGAGAATTTATTGGCACATTGATTAAAATATCGCTGATTCTCATCGTTCGTGATTTGCTCTGGAATCTATAAATGTGATGGTCGTTATTATTGCTGAGTGGATAAGAACGAAATCTAGTAGTTTTCTCTTATTTTAAACGCTGAAAGACGAACCTGACAAAAATGCAAGCAACATGATAATCGATAAGACTGCAGGAAACATTAATTGAAGTTTAAAAGTTGACAACGAATGACTTTACACATTTAAGATATCACATAAAATAAATGAATTTAAGGCAAAGCAGTCGCATAATGCATGTGCTTAATATAAATTTACGAAGAGTTAACAAAGAGGCAGTATGATTTTAGATTTCTGACCGTAATTAGAAGCTGTAAAAATAGATATTCTGGATTATCGAAAATATACATTCGAAATATACATCATTATTGAAAAAGTTTCTTTAATTTGGTGAATGAGTAAAAAAATACCTTAGAAACTGTGCAGTACTTGAAAGTGAAAAGGAGGTTTAATTACACGTACTGCAATAACGGGTAAGAATAATTGTTCAGTGCTTTTTTCCTCTGCATTTTGAACTTGATGGAGTCCAATGGGTATCGAAATTCGCAATATTCTCAATTATACGTTAAACGCAGTTCTATTTGTAACTTGTATCCTATTTGTAAGATTTATATGCATGGAATTACGGTTTATCGTAGACTCGGCGAGGTTTTCAAATCCTGCGATTGAATATCAAAACGAGTCATTAATCATATGCGGTTAAATAAATCACTCGGTTTTTTGCTATTAATGCAGTAGTGTAATGGCTATTTGGAGTCATTCTGCGATCGTCAACTCGAATAGGTTAAAATGTAAAACGCCGGTTGTATGTTTGATAGCAGTGCAAGTTACGACAACTTGTTGCCGGACAATTCTCTTTTGCTTTCACTGTGGAAAGTATGAAGCAGTACTATTTAATTCTTTTTTATGGCTTGTTATCCTTTGTGTCCTTGAAAGTTATTCATATATGTCTTACATACACTACATATATTATGATTATTATGCAATATTTATAAAGCACTTTATACAAAATCTTATAGTAATGTAAATTGTTTAGAATATCTCATTCACGTATAGATTCCATGGCAAATGCAATGTCAACCATGTCTTAAATATGTATTATATTCCTGAATATTATCCTTAAACAATGGTTTAAATCAACTTGTCACAATTTTAATATTATATTTATCTGAGTATACTAAATATTTTGATCACAATTGTATAGTATCATATTACGATCATGCGATTTTTTCGTAGAAAGAAAGTCAAATAGATTTGTTGTGTTTTTTACGTTTGGTGTTATTGAATCACGATAAATAATTTCGTTGGTTATATATCTCGATTATATATTATATAGATGATATGTTGTCAATGAGACGTTAAGGACAAACACGAATATATCTTTTCGCCCTGAAAAATTGGAAAAATCCGCGGAAGTAATCGGGAAGAATATTTTTTTTCCAAGGGAACTTTGTGAAAGTCACGTACATTTGACTCTCGTGGTTGTGAGACTGTTCATGACATAAACTCGTTTAAGAGCGAGATTAAAGACCGTATCTATAAAGGGCGATTGGACACGTACGTTGGCGTACACGAATTTTCGTATCTCGAGTTGTTATGATTATCAAAAAAGTATGTCAGAATTTCTTAGTATCGTGGTTACTACAGGCCAGACGTTTCAAGTAGTTTCAAAAGTAATGCGAAGTTAAAGGATATATAAAATTCCAAAGATCTAGCAATCTGCAATTCGAAAAACATTAAAGTAATATGTACAATACTATTCTAAGCCCAATTGTAGCAGCTTAGAATTATATTGATATTTGACACAATAATCACCAAATCTTGTTATACACGGTTAGTACGATACACGAAGTTTACTCTATGTAAATTTTGAACTCTTGTAAACCTGCGATTTCTGCGTTAATGTAAAGGATAAATATAAATGTAAAAAGCTGGTTCGAGTCGCTCACCGAGCGAACAATGACCTTTCCTTTCAAGCAGCACAATATAGGTATTCCACGCATTTGTGCTAATCAATGTTTAGAGAATGTTAAGAATCATCGGATATTATTCTTGGCTGGCAATGAATATTTATCTCTAGGATTATCCAGACTTTGATCTTCGAAGGTTTTTTGAACTTGATACGGTATTTCGAGTGGTATGAAACTTTGGTATCGTCGATTAGCTCGAAGATTTGCGGGAGGAAGATTTTATTGGTTGTCAGCCGGGCCGATTGGACTTTGCACGTACTCGGTTATCTGACAATACTAGCTAAAACACGATATAAATCGGTGTGAAAAACTCGGGATAAGGATGCAACGTGTTTTCCGAAGTTACGAAACTTTGGAGGGGGCACCGTGCGTAATTATATGCATCTTTTTTTACGCTTTTCTCGTCGGCTAGCCGTATTTACCGCCAGAAACTGTTTTTCTGCTTTATCGTTGATTTGTCATCACCGCATACCACGTGTCGAAACAAAAACAGCCCATATTCGTACAACATAGTGTCGCTGCAATACGATCACAGAAGGATATTTGTGACAGGCACAAAATCAGCAAAGCGATGTTTTTTTGTCTTTCGCAATTCCATTCTCCTTTTTTGCTTATTGGACATTTCCGTTTCAAAATAAAATCGAATTTTTATTTAGAAAACAATTAAACACGCGACATTGTTGACGTTTTACGAAGATGTGAAGAAATGATTAAAAGTGTTTATGCATTTTAAGCAAAGCAGTTGAAGCTTATCAAAAAAAGTTTGAGCGATTAAATATCAGATATTATATTTTTATATGGGTAGTTGATATTGGCGGCGTGTGTCTATAAATTTATGCTGCAATAGAACGACATAACTCGAGCAATACTCACTGTACAATTAATATTGAAAAAACGGGAAAGTGTGCTAAAACATTTGAGAGTCGGTATACAACATGACTCTTCCTTCGTTCGTTCATTGTCCAGTCTCTGTCTCGTCCGCCGAGACTTTTGTTGACGATTCGGTTTCTACAAGCTCAGAAAAATAAAAAAGTGTTTGTTTCTCGTAAGAACGCGAAACATGTACCGAAGCGATTTTCTAAAAACGCGTATGCTGATAATGAGCCACTTATCCGTCAACTTCTGTAATTACGGGTTAAAAGGGAAGAAGGGAACGCGGTCGGTGCTGCGCCTATTCATTGGTACATCATGAAAGAAAGTCTGCGAGCCGCCGTTCAAAACTTCAATCATTGTATGCGGAGAATCATATACGTAGAGGCTGTACTCTTATGCATAGAGATATGGATATCCAAATAGAAGTTAGATAAAGATATTTTCACTTGGGCGGTATAATTATTTATATGCGAGTTAGAATGAACCACGAATTATTTTCGAAATTCCGTACGGTCATAGGTGACGTTCAGAGAAAAAAAATGGTCTGATAAAAAGGGAGTAATTCTTGCGCAATCAATCTCCGTGAAGAATGTGAAAATCAGTTGTTGGCAGTGAAATATGTATTCTTCTGAATCTATTTTGGGCACCAACTGTTAAGCTCATTTCGCCTAGAACCTACTGTCTAATGTGGCTTTTGAACCACTAAAGGTACAATGCCCATATTATATGCAAAGAAATCAGAGGTAATGTGTGGAATTTACATTCCATCTCCTGCGTAGAAATCCGGGCCTCTATCCATTACATTACAAAATACGTACTTTGACAACACCTGGGAATTATTAATGTGCGGTATATACTGTTTACAATCTTCTTACGTCTTACGATTTCTACTCATGATGCCATTAGAATTGTTGATTGCCTTATTTGTTCAGTTTAATGTAGTTGCCTGTCGTCACTCGTGACTCGTCTATAATACTTTATGTATATAATTTTGATAGTATAAGGACTAATTTTTCTTTATTTATTGAAAAATAGCAATACATAAGTATATTACATACTTGTCCATATACATATTCTGCGTTATTACGCTGTACCTTTGACGCAAAGTCTCAGCAAAATGAACGGCGATCACGATAACACATAAGTCTGTATTACATTCTTTTTTGAAAAAAGTATTATTCTGATGTACACATTACGATAGAATTGTTATTTCTAGATAGCAACTTTTGAAGAATAATTTCCCGAAAGAATGTTTGAAGTTCAGTGTGGTGAATGTTATTACGATAAAACAGCATACAATATTAATATTTGGTAATTGATGTCGTGTAATTGGCTTTAAACATTATGTGATATCCGTACTTCATAGACACTGGAGAAGTTTCCCATACTTTGTCTTCATGCTTTATTTCTATACCTTACACTTGTTCATTTCTGTACTCTCTACTGCAACGTATACGAGTATGCGCGTGACATATATCGGAGATATCAAATATTTGCGTCATAAATTTAAAAATTTATTCGATTCCATGGAAACATATTTTACGATTATCTTTGCAATTGCTCACGTCTATGCAGGTACAACCTTGTCCGGACTTTTTCAATGACATACAAACATTTTTTGTGTGTGTATCGTCCTGTTTCCCTATACTTCATGGTGGTGTATAAAGTTTAATGTTGTCTATTTATAATTTCCACATGGGTACATATAGATTATTTTTACATTACCGTGTTTAATGGAGAATTTCATGCAAGATTTATACTTTAGTAAAAACCTTATGGACTATACAACCTTAGATTTCGTTTTAAGTAGTGATTCATTTATGAAGATCTGTGTGTTGTGATATAATTCACTTTCGAATGTGTGTCGTTGATATTTGTGCGCGCTGACAATTTTCAAACTCACGGTATGTATGATAATCTAGGAACATCTTTTAAATTTCAGTGGGAAAAGACTGATGAGGTCTCTTTCATGGATAATTGGAAAAGGATCATGCTTGATAGTCTTGTTACATCGAATATCTCTTGAATGTCTTAATCTGATTTAACTCACTTTCTGAAAATTGATCTATAACCTGATTTTATATTTTTAGTTTAATCTGTTCCTTTTTCACTCACTTGTCACTCTTTTAGAAATTTTGTCCATATCTTTTCTTTATTTTCGGCTTAATGTATTTTATTTCTATCGCCAAGCGACTTGTTGTGGTTTTCATTTCGTTCTCAACGATTCTTTCTTCATGCGGATGATGTTACATTTTCAAATATGGTTCTTTGAAAAAAGCTCGGTCGCTGTGTAAAATATACCTTGAAACAGTAGAAATTTTATTAAATACGTTTTCCGTAGTTCGGAGTACATGAATGTTATATAATTTACGTATTCAACTCTAGCAAGAGATTTTGTTGTCATGTGTTACAATTTGATGCGAAAAGCTTTACCTAAGAAAGAGCAGCTTTACATTTTCTTAGATGCACTAAGCATTAAATATAATGAGAGTTAAAAGATAAATTATTCAAGAAATAAATTTGAATACGTAAACAATGATATCTGCAGGTTTGACAATGACAATAGGTTATTGCGGAGTGATGTTGCCGATTTCCATTTCACATTTGACGTGCTGTAGCGCATAATAACGTTTGGTTGAGATGTATCTGGAAAATACGAGACGTGCAAATTATAAGACGCAGTGTGTACATAGCGAGTTTTTGTTCTCGATCTTGACCTTCAATACGTTCAAGTTTCAGGAAGCATTTACGTGTCACGTAAATCAAGGAGTACAAATGACAGATAGAAAAATTCTCGTATCTTGTCTAAAGGTAGTGCGCATTTCCGTGGAATTGTCCTTTCAAGTATACAGTTGGGAATCACGGGGATCAAGAACAATTTTTCACGCATAGATCATCTTTGTCTAAATGCGTACTACTCAGTTTTTTTTAGAACTTTGAATTTATAGACGCCCTGTGCTGATAATATCCTTTGTTAGGCCGAAAATATACTTTGAAACCTCGTTTCTGTATGCAAATATCAATTAGATGTTTTATGGAATTTTTCGATAATTATCACTCTAAATGGATTCAATAATGAATGTCTCCACTATTGCATTATGCATTTGTACGATCCACTTTACACAATTTAACGCTCGTCAGTATGCTTTTTTTTTCTGATATTACTACCTGTGACACGGGTTATTTATTTCGCAATTATACGAGGATCACCTATAGGTTTATTGAGAGAAACTATAAGCGATCGATGTAAACAATTTAGTAATCGTTTTATATAAATAATAGAGAACACTATGTACAACTCATTTTTGGGTTATACATGTGTATATGTATATTGTAAAGCATAGTTTATACATTGTACCCAATGAGACAATACTAATTTAATAATGATAAGATCTACAGTACATTATAATACATGGATATTTTTTTTTTGGATTGGATAGAGAGGATTAAAAATTTTACCACGCTGTGACAATGTAGTAGGGACACCTTTGGATTTCTCAACACCAATGATATATTAAAAGAATGTATATATATATATATATATATATATATAGAGAGAGAGTGAGAGAGAGAGAGAGAGAGAGAGAGAGAGGTGTAAACAGTAGTGCTTCCTTACTATGGTTTGGCAAAAATTGTCACTTTTTAGGATTTTATTGTTTTATAGGAATTATGTCCGATTATATACATACACATATAACTCTGAATACATTGATTATACTGATTGTGAATTTGAAGATTGCCAATAATGTATTTATAAAGAAACGTCAATCTTTGTCGAGCGTTGCATTCATATATCCCCTATGTTTATTACTAATTTTAATATATATAATTTTTTCTATTCAATATATTTTCTTTTGTGCATTACAATTTTGTGAAAGTAAAATGTTATCACATTTAACGAATTACTCTCGAAGAGTATGTTTTAAGCGTTCAGCATTTAATCGTACAAGGAGGAAGTAGTTGGCCATGACACCGAATTCTAACGAATCAGATTGTATCCTCAAGGGCATCGAAGATTTTTTGCCTCGCTATCCGCAAATGTGAACTATGCTCATTGCAATAATTATTATAATTAATTTGCGGAATACTCCTTTGTTGAGTAGACACTCTAACGCTCTGCGGTTTTTAAGAATTTTATCCTTGCGTAACTATTCAAAACAAATATCAGTACGTGTTGTTAAGCACAAGTTCGTTTCAATTTATGCTTTCAGAGTGATAGGTGTTCATTTGTAAGGATTTAAACACTTTGACTTAATTGTATGTTAATGATTTTTTTTTTAGTGCCATTTAAGAAAATTATACCCCCCCATTACCGAATTAAGAAACTTATTTGCATTATGACAGTCTAACTAGTCTCACGATGAACTAACTAGTTTTTTTTAATTTTGTTTCCCTGTTGAGTAGCTTCCGTCGATGTAAGTTGGTATGTGTAAGCAAAAATTTGTCCGTTAGGTATACTGAAACCACACAAATATTACGTATTGTGTTATGTTCTCTCAAATAGATTCTTTCGTGTTTCATTTTGTAAAAAAAATAAAATAGGAATTTGTTAGTGCCATCGGCTCTCTTACATTTTAGCCATTGTAACCCGTATTTTCTCGTCATTACGGAGTATTTTCTTATTCCATAGAATACATCATTATTTTTGTATGCGTAGTTAAAAATGGATAATCACAGGGAACATTTTTAACATGTGATTTTGCAACGCTTTAAGAAACACATTAGAACTGTGGAAACTGTAAGTGAAATTTTGGTGGACTTTACATCGTCGGATTATAACTTTTTTCTTGAATTAAAGAATTCCTTGCGTAAAAAACACAGATTCCTTAAAGGATATATGGAGTCATTGATGAGTATTTTATTAAGACATCACAAACTTTTTTAGAAGGAAAGTGAAGATTGCAGAAATTTGCCAAATAAAATGCAATGTATATTTCTCCATAATATTCTGCCACTTTAGTCAATAATATCGTTATTTCTTGTTAAAACGGAAATGGGAGAAACTCCTGGAATAGCTCACTGTAATACTCAAGGTAAATGGTCAAAGTCACAGTTATGTAACTCTAATTTATGGAACGTTATAAGAACTTAACATACCTCGAGCTTATCGTAAAGTAGGTGTATCGACTGAAACTCAATACTATCTTGACATCTCCACTCGTTGCTAAAGGAAAAATCACCAGTTCGGCGTGTATGAAATTTACAAATCTAAGGTGTACAACAAAACCACGAATATTTTCAATCTGTTCGATTTTCTTGTAACCGCAAGAACAAAATCATTGACAAGAGAGAAATCAGTTTTGCAGTTCTCTGAAACAATGATCGCCGTTTAATTTCATAAACAAGATTACACTTATCTCTTTGCAGATAGATCGCCTTGTTCCCTTCGAGGAAGTGTAGCATACGATCGATGGATTTCAATGTCGTTGATGCTTTTTAACGCTGAAACGATGAAATTCAATAAAAATTATGGACCGCTGATTTTTTTTTATAAAAGCATACCAAGTTTATGACGACACCTTTTTGGAGATTCTTTACATTCTTTTTCTCGATATGTTAATGAATAAATCGATCTATTTAATGTTCTGCTTTATTTGGCTTTTGTGTACATTTGCAAAAATGTGTCTGATGTTTCGTTTCTGTTGAAGAAGTATCGATTATCGAAGTAAACGGCGCATACTGTTGTTGATACGTGAATGTTATTTCATTTACGATTGCGGCATCGATGGTTCTAAATGAAGTGCTCGTTAGGTTTTCTCGATTTTGAGGCAATGCTTCTGATAAAATGGAATACAATTTTGAACGCAGATTTATCAAAGATATATTATATCGATTTGCTTTTGATAACTTTGCATATTATGCAATTACCTTGCTTATTTATTACATTTGACTCGTGGAATATGTAGGAGCTTGCATTTACTTATATAAAAACTTATATAAGTGATTAATTGTTGGAAACACGGGCTAGAATCGAATTAAGTATTTTTAATCCATTATTTCCTCTTAAAATATCATTGGCATATAACATAGTTGCAAGATGTTAAAACATACCGATGATAATTTCGATTTGTAATCAAGTGCACAGTATTGTCCTTTGTCAGACTTTTGCCCCCCGAAGAATAATGGTCGATAAGATTCCATAAAAATCGCATCGAATTTCAGCACGACTTATCAGGCTGAATAACCAAGTCAATAACTTCATCTGCTCTATTTAAAGAACGTTGACTAACGGAATGGCCGATATAATGCGATCTACATACAATGGCGTGGAGAACAACGGTTAATAACGACAAACTTAGCGTTCCCAATTTGTCTACTAAGAGGCTTTATGCTCAGCACATTTGTATTGGATTTAAAAGCGTCATCAATCAAATTAGAGTCATCGAAGAAGGTTCAAAATTATCACTTTGTTATTTTCTATCTGGTTTCTCCGAATCTATATGGATCATTTTTCCTAGATTTTCCGTTACTATGTTTCACATATCTTAATGATTAAGTGGATCTGTTTATCTTCCCTTTTTGTCCCCCTTTTTCAAGCATGATGTATCAGAGGAGCTGCCGTTATTGCTAGCACTATGAAATCATTCGGTACATTGCCTCGACGAAACATCAGCGCTGCATAAAGTACATTAGATAATGTAAGAAAAATCTGGGGCATACCACGAAATGATATATTTTACGATTATGTTCTTTCTGACGCAATAGTTTGCAAGGAATACGCCGTGAATAATTATGCTGTATGCGGAGTGGCTGAAACAGAATTATGTGATAGGAAGAAGCTTGGATTTGTTTTTGGAATAGCACACCTCACGATTTCTCTCAAGACATGCTCTGTAGCAGCTATATTACTTTTCCTGGATTAAATATTATAGATTCAAGGAAAAAGAATCATATTTTGGACAAAATAATTCCAACATTGGTACCAAGCGTAAAATGCAAATAGTAGTGAACAGTTCTCCGAAATAATAGTCCGTATTCTCAATAATAATCGTCAACTCCTAGTTGACCATTGCGATACTAATGCAAGCAGCATGTCCCGCTTTTAACTCGTTATCACTTTTAAACAAAGTGACGTGCTGGTTATTCGTTATATACTATTTTTCCGTCAGGCTTGGGCATTGGCCCATGCGTATCTAACAACCATGTTTCAAAGCGATGTGGGAAATATCGTATATCAGTGTTCCGTCGAGAAGACGTGAATGACAAACGGTCACTGTGAGCAGGTAGAGTGCTCCTGCAGGTGGAGTTTACCTGTTCAGCGCGACCATCCCTTATTAAGTCCTCATCATCTTCTGCGTGCAAGAGGAAGGAAAGGGGGCGACACGATTCGTCATTCTATAACAATGTTAGGGAATGGGCTCAAAATAGTTGGCTATAATAAAAATCCGGTTATGATAATTCGCCTTTGTACCTCGTCCTGGATCTGACCAGGAGCTTCATCCTTCGTTTGTCGTGACCGACTTCGGCATTGTGCCACCATCCCGATCGTGGAGCGCTGTATCTGGACACACGTAGAAAGTTCCAAGTCCAGTAACCTTTGTGTTTTACGATCGGTTAATCTAATCTAATCGCAAATCGAAGAGCGGTATCTGCGGCCTTCCATTTAGTTTTTATTGGATAGTAGCCATTATTAAGCCGCACACGCGTGGGGATACCGTCCCAGACCGCGAAAGGATTTTGTATTCCTCTTTAGGAGCTCATCTTTGGTGAACGTCAAGGTTGGTAAAATTCTGTCCAAGGACGTTCGGAACGAAGGTACGTCAGGGAAATAATCGACGGGCGTGCTGCTCTTTTTTTTCCCCTCTTTTTCTTCGATGTTTTAAAACTCACGTTCGGAAAGTGTCGTTCTCGAATCTCGGCCGTGTTGACATTAAAATCAGTACCTGTGTCGTTCTCTTTCGAGGGCATGCGGATCTGCGCTCTAAAGTGTTAGGACACTTGCTCCTTGTTGATGAACTTTAATCATATGACATGCACAAATTACACATCAGACATACGTTACACAAATTGTGTATTGTCATACGTATTTATATGAAATATATAAATTATAATACGAGTAGGTATGTAAAAATAGGATATTTTGTTATTCGTAACATTATCTAAATTTAACGATTAAATCAAATTCTATGATCAATTTATTTCATCATTTATTCCATCAGACTTTATGGTACCAGCGCGTCTCCTTGTTACTAAGCAAAGTAATAAATCATCGATCCTAGTTTGCATACTTTTCCCTTCACACCATCATAATCCATTAGCCGGCGAGATATCAAATTCATTTTTCTGCTAAGGAAGCAATACTCAAATACATTTTTCTTATAACCTTCAAGCTGTTTAATACATAATATAAGAATATGTTAAAGTTTATGTTATCAGTCCCTGATTAACGCGGCTCAAAGGTAAATTACACGTATTAGTCACCGGTGACTGACATGGCGAATAACAATGTCCCACCTCTCTTCTGCCGCAGGTCAGTCCGCCAGCTCGCCTATGCAGGCCTGATCGGCGATCGCTCGAGCGTTGTCAGCACCGTAGTTAACCGAGCTCGCACAAAGGATCCGACACGATGGAGGTGCTGATGCACGAAGCGAGCAGCGGGCAGGAAACGAACGTGCCAGGGTATGTGAGCGCATCGCGGCCGATCGCGAGGGTGAAGCAGGAAGAGCAAGAACTCGTCAATTCCGCTAATTTCGCCAAGTCGAAGACTCCACATTCCGTGGACATCATCTTCGAAAATATCACTTACACGGTGTCGCTGGGATTCAGGCGAGGTAAGCGCGGAATTATTTTTCCACCACATTGCGCTTTTTCTTAGTGCTTCTAAGTTTCTTATTGTTTTGTTATACATTCGTAAATCATTATAGATCACAAGGGTACTTGTCAACTTCATTGCCGATATTTGACTACTTTCCGTCTCCTGAAAGGCCTAAGATTTTCCTTGGCAATTAAATGGGACGGAGTTTGCGCCGTGGATATTCACACGGTCGCATTGTACTATATGCATTCCACTTTCAATGCTTCGCTTATTCAATACCATGTTTCCTATTGATAATGTTTTAAACATTATGCTCTTTTTGCTAAATGGCTTCCTGGAAATGTAATGCAATCGGGCAATAATGTACCTATTGCACTGGATTGATCGGTAATGAATGTCAGTCCAGAATCCGGTTAATCGAGGTTTGCATTAAGTTACGATATGCAATATTCCGATCACGGATTTGTCGTCCTAGATTATTACATAATTTATATCAAACTTGCTGAAAGATTGCACTTTGATTTCGGACGCCTAGATAGATAATCATAGGTATTCATTACATTCATTGCTTAATGACGCAAACGTCTATCTGATGAATAGCAGGGCTTGCTAATACGGAACTCGAATGATTGATAATAAAAACTGGATAGGTTGTGAGAACTAAAGAAGGAATATTCATGTTTAAATGAAACATACATTAAACTCTAAGTTTTCTTTTATAATTGCTCGATAACACGCATACACACACGCCACTATTTAGAAATTATTTCCTAGTGTCGTTTCAAAATTGTTTTGTGTTATATTTTGCGTAAAATGTATAATTACCTTATCCAACTTATAAATTATGAGTATTACTTTGTATTTGTATATGTTGAATTAGCCAGGAAATGAGATATCAGAGGAAAATAGCAAATACGGTGCAGCCGCTATTAGATAGTCGATATGACTCTTCCAAGGAGAGTCTCAGCCATGCCTCCTACCGATTACAATGAAATTACTCGGGGTAACAGATCTGGTTCTAATACAAGCGCTATTACGATTATAGTTTAGTATGCAATCAGTTCTGAGAAAAATATATTTAACGCTTGAAAAAGCCCCCTATGCGGGTACGTTCGAGTAATAAAGTATTTCATCTGTTAACTGTCATGGTATAGTATCTAGCATTGGAGATCTGAATTTTTTAGTCCTGTATTGACATTCCGCCATTAGCATTTTTTTGCCATATTCTTAGAAAAAGCATTTAATGAAAAGTTGTCATCATAGAGACGTGTTCTTGTGCAATTTGACTTAATTGTTTGTACGTACTTTTTGTATTCTTAGCTGGATATCATCGGCTATAATTATGGTCATACCGATTGGGCACATTATACCTTGGCCGATTTAATTGAAATCGATTCACATATTTGAGATGTACTACGTAAGTCGTAAGCTAAACTCTTCAATTCACGTGTTAAGTTATGCCCATGAAGAAATTCTTTTCCAGCGTTTAACTCTCTTGAATTTCGGAGTCTTTATAGCAATGTTTTATCGGATACGTACCGACATTTAATGAGCTACTGTTACATTGTAGTTGAGATATTTTTCTTTTTGGTCCAGAGTGGCTTAGTTACATTCTTATAGTGCTTTTCACTTGCATACTGAAAGACTAACACTAAAACTGCTGAAGCAGTCAATAATGACCTCTAAATTCATAACGGGGCATATTTTTCAAAATCATTTCCTATGAATTTAGTGCCGCTTGTGGATCATTATATTAACGTATCGACATCTCATTTTTATCCTCTCATTTTTGGAAGATATATGTAGTATGAATAGGTATTAATGAATCGTAACCTAATGATTTATCATAGATAAATGGATGCATTAGAAACGAGTTTACTTTTATCACAACGTATTACATTTCAATATTGATCGAATTTCTCATAATTTCGATACTGAATGTGACTTGACACAACATTATATGAAACATGTGTCGGATGTGGTTGAGGAGTTTAATGGGTTTTATGCCAGTCGCTAACGAGCATGGTACGTGAGCAACAAGAATCCAGAGTTGGTCAATGTCGTTTTTTAATAAATCAACGTAAATTGTTTCGTGCCCCGCGGGCATCGCTTTTTTTTGTACACATCGTCAATTTTTTATCGCAAACCCTGATTTGTGTTATGTCGTATAAATCATACTTAATTCACATAAAATGTAAAAACTGGTGACTTTTTTTACACGATTGAGTGCTTAATAAATCATATTTGTGACTTTAAAAAGAAAAATATACTGTATCGTCAATATTGTATTAAAGGTTAATCGATCTTTCCTTTCTGATTGATTTGAAGTTACTGTTATTAGAAATATTTGGCATTTCTACTTCAGTTCTATCATGAACGTGTTTATTTCTGGAAAACCTCTTTCGTAAATTAGTTTTGTATCGCTTATCATTGAGTAATTTATTATTGCTTAGTCCAGTGGTTCTTTGAATCTTATTGGATTTTCATGACTTGTCGGTTACTCGGATCAGCGTCTTGAATTATGCTTACCAATTTTATAGTTAATAGGAAGTGTAAATATCTTTTTTGTAGAATGATTCATCAGATTTGTTAAGGCTTGTGACATTTGTTGGTTATAAATAATACGATAACTACGACAAAGTAAACATTTTTCGTTTGTCTGATGCAAGAAACATCACAAAAACGTATCTTTTATGATGTTTTTAGCATGACCGCGACATCGTATAAAAATTGTTCCGCAAACGTAAGCACTCATTATCGCGCGTTAAAAAAAAATCGTCTGTATCAAGGATCATGTAAATCGAAGGACGAGTAACCCCACCTTTTATGCGTGCAATTATAGCATTGTATAATGGCGTTGGAACTATGCCGACTGTGTAATGCTATCTCACTCATTTATGCAAAACTGCTTCACAGGTATTAGAACGCCCGATCGTCTCATTAAAAAACGATAGTTTGCATAGATCAAAAGAATATGTGCCATTTTTTATTTCAATATCATAAATATTAGCAGAAATGTATAATGAAATACGCGTATACCACGCCAAAAAGTTATTTTAATTTAAGAAATATGTGATTATATTCCGGTTTGTAAAGACATTTTTTAATCCTCGAAAGTCTTTGATAGTTACGTATGTCGCAAAATTATGTTGCTAGCGTAGGCCAGAATAAGCTTTTAAACTTCAATTCAAACATCATCCGAGAAATCGAAAGAGAATTATAACAAGCAATAAGCTTTTACGGCGACCAAATTCGGAATATTTAAAAATGATCCTCTACAGTAATTGTAATTAATTTTTCTTAAAAGTGTATTCTCTGTTCGCAAGTCTACCATTAACTCTGTTCTAAAATTTAAGAAACACTTCTGACTAGAGCTTGTACCTTATTACCCAATACAAAAAAAAAAAAAATATATAAATCACTCGAATCAAGATGAAATTAATAATCATAAGCATTAGAAGCTCCAGACATGAGATAAACACGTTGCAGAAAAAGAATATAAGAAATATAAACGAGGAGATCACGATTAATCCATTTTAAATCAACAGACGTTACTCTGCTCTATTTTAAATTGACCTCTCATTACTTCATATACATGAGTTAGTCAAACTTGATTCATTATTAATATTGCCTCCACGATTACATCACCCGATTCATGTGCCAATTTATTCTCAATTCCTCCTTGTTTTTTGTGCTCATGAATAGTGATATTTATGCATATGTAATTTCGATGATTGTAGGACACAAGGAGATATTACATGGAGTGAACGGGAGACTTCCGTCGAAACAGCTAATTGCTTTAATGGGACCGTCCGGTGCAGGAAAGTCCACATTGCTGGACGTTTTATCCGGATTCAGGATAACAGGAGTCGAAGGTCGCGTGTTCGTCAACGGACGGAATCGGGACCTTGATTCTTTCATAAAGTAAGATCCAGTCGTTTTTCAAGTTAAGATTAAACTGTTTGTCCGACTTGAAAATAGAGACACATTTCTTTGAACCTAGAATACGCGGGTTTTATTCTATGTTAACGATTGCACGATAATTGAATATCGAATATTTAGTTTTATATCGATTCGTCTGCAGGTCGAGGAGAATATTAAATTTGACATCCAATGAAAATTCATTATACTTTACGCACGAAGATAGCCACGCTGGGATAAGAAATGATCGAGTAATAAAGAGAAATTAAAATTACGCATTATTGCGTCTGCATAAATCGCAAATTCCTCCTGATTTAGAAAGGCGGATTTTCTCATAACTTTCTTATGCGAAGTATCGTAATTAGCGGAAATCAGTAACAGTGATAAACATGAGGTCAGGTCATGGCAGGACGTAGTGTGCCCGGAAACTGAAGTACAGTCCGGGATGGAATGCAAAATCCACTCAGAATTTTAGTTCCTTTTTAATCCGATTTTCTACACGTTTACGTATACTGGGATGTATAGATTAAACATCGGATATATTTTCTAGCATATATGTCCAAAAATAAAAAAGAAGTTGACTACGTTACCATTTTGTGCCAGATTGTAAGAAACGAGTGTTTCCTTTAATACAATATGCTTTGCTCCTAATTCTTTTTGCATTCTATACGTACATTATATTCCCATTGCACGTACAGATTCTTAGCTTAACCCAATATCGGCCACGCTTTGGTAAAAGTGAATTCGACTAATTATTCAATCAATATTTTATCTACACATATTGATTGAAAAAATAGCCAAATTCACTGGCAACAAATAGCCACACTCGAATCCGCGTGGGGACATGCGCCGTTTATTTAAACCAAGTTCAATTGTAACACTTACGTGTGACACGGGTTGACCCATTTCCAATATTTTTATATCACTTTAAAATGGCGTCCCATAAATAGGGCAATGGCGCATATCGGGTTAATAAAGTCAAATATAACAATCACTCTCGATTATATTCGTGTAACAGTACGTGGTCGAGAATCGACTGAGTGTGTGCCACGGTATAACAGCTTTAGGACACTTACACGTTCAGGGATGTCATGAATTGTCTCTTGATTGGTTCATTATGTCGTTTCATTTAATTTATGGTTATTACGGTATCATTGAGCAACATAATCGATATTTATTAGGCAAATGTTCATCGCCTTGTCCGTCAGCTATAATAAGTACGAGAAGTTTGTAGCATTCGGCCAAAGTTATACGTTTAAACGTACTTTCCTTTCTTACGTCAGGCCTCATTGATACACACATGTGTGTTTGTATTTATCTATACATATATATATTAGAACTTTCACAAAATAAACACTAGTACCCCGCTCCATATAAAACTACGTATTGAACTCAACAATATTAACAATCTATCTATTCTTATTTATAACATTTATATGAAGAGTGTAGTCTTTCGTTAACAAATTCGTAAATAGCTACTCCACTTTGTATCTTTATTTTGCTCCGATCGATCATTACTACATTTACAGTATATTATTTCTCTTCATTTTTCATGGTCGAAACGATGCAGAAACATTTAAGTATCTAAAGTATCTGGGTAAGGTATATCGTGGGGAATTATTTGTTCCTGAAATTTCCACCTGAAATGTATATATATATGTATATTTCTTTTCAATCTAATTTTTTGTATATTATGAATTTGCGTAGATACAGTGCATACATCACACAAGATGATCGTCTTGAACCTTTGTTGACGGTAATCGAGAACATGAGGGTCGCCGCCGATTTGAAATTGCCAACGGACACGCCGCGATATGAGAAGGAGACGACAGTAAGTAACGTGCATGCTTCTTTCACTTTCCAGCATGATAATCACAAAATAACTCACACCGCTTTAAATTACAAAATTCGGGTGACGTAAAGTATAATTTACGGTCTAACGGTGAAACGAGCTGTTTTAAAAGAATTAAAATACTGCATATTCCGGTGATAAAATCATTGGCTCAACGTTTCAGTTCAACCAGTTTATAGAATTCGAAATAAATTACGATTGTGTGGAAAAATTGCGGTATATATTAATGTTGGAAGAAGTAAATAAAACTGATTGTAAAAATCGAAAATCCGTTTGCTTGAAAGGAACGATTGTAAAGACAAGAATTCAGTTGTGTGTAGCTTAATGGTTGATCAAAACCAGTCGTAAGAATTAAAAGTCAAAGTACTGAACTCGGAAGTGACGTAATCAAAACCGGTCGTAGGAATAAAAATCCAAGTTATTGAACTCCGAAGTGCCATGGTCAAAACCGGTTGTAAGAATTAAAAGTCAGATTATCGAATTTGAAAGACAACGATTTCATACATGGCTCAAAATAGTAGGCTTTTCGCAATACGATGGAATTGTATTTTAGATCGAGGAGATTCTCTCGACGCTGGGTTTGTACGAGCATATGGGCACCAGAGCCGGTAGACTGAGCGGCGGACAGAAGAAAAGGCTGTCCATTGCACTCGAGTTGGTTAATAATCCGACCGTTATGTTCCTCGACGAGCCCACTACGTAAGTAGGATAACGTCTCTACTAGAAACACCGGTGCAAGGATTATTCGTGTGAAAGATACGTAATCTTGTAGAATATCCTGATTAAAAAGTGATACCGGGGCTGCTTGTTCGATGAAAGGAAGCCGTGGTTCTTTATTTAATTATTTACACGTAGCTACAGAAGTTTTTATTCTGATAACGATTTAGCACATTTCTTTTATCCGCATTACGAGTTTGTGTTAAAAAAGTACAAATTTCCTATGAAAAGGCATAGAAATTATTGTGATAAAAAGCGCATGAAATAGCGCGGAGTGAGAGCTTTAGAGACATATAAACTAACAGTTCTGATCTTATATATCTATGGCTATTCATTTGAAACATACGACAGTTCAATATTCGTTCGTATTCCTTTGATTTAGAAGATCCAAAATTTCTTTTCTTCAAATAAATGACTTCAACTTCTCAAAAAAACCAACGAATCGCGTCCTCCAGTCTCTTGAGGATTCCAATGTACAATGCTTCTAGCAAAGATCAATCTCTGAGTATCGATTGCTGGCTAATGTTGCGAACGTCCATGTCATCAAGGACGTTCCTCGATATATTTTGGTCTCCGGGAGTCCGATTAGGAGTGTTGTTGCAATGCATATCTTAACGTTTTGTGCGGCAATATCGAGCGGATACACAGAGATGATGGATTTTATAAATCACCGTTTTGCTTACTTGTGGAACTTTTACTTCGTCCTACTCGTGATAAGGCGCATTGTGCTATTTTCCGTGAGAGTACTTTGGTCGGACTACGAACGCGCGTATTTATTATGCTTACGTAAGGATAATCAGCGTATTACAAGCTTCTTTGTTTTTGTGGACTACTGTAAACATTTTCTCGCACAAACGAAAGTACTGTTGGTTAAAATTTCTTTCTTATTTCGTAAGTTCAAGTTGCATTATATTCCTCAAGAAAGTTATGTCTTTTCGTAGTCCCTTATTTTCTGCAACACTTCTATGCATTGGTATGTTAATGCATGTGCATTGTAAGATTAAATCCTTACAAAGAATTATGAATAATTGATTTCACGATTAACTAATTGCTATGATGAGATCATTATAAACATTATTCGTTATAATGCATATGTTACAAGTAATTTGCGATTGAAATACGTTGCCCAAGTGAGACTGAGTTTCAACTGCTACATGCACATACACCAGCCATCGAAGGATCATCCAAAGGTCTTCATTGTAAATCCGCATTATGGACTCTTGTCCATGAGTCACTTGCACTTTTTCAGCAAAATTATCATTTTATCTTAATTTCATACCTGAATGACGTAATCAATACATATACGTAATTGGATTAAGTATGCTATTTACAATATATTTAATAAATGTCAATCAATCAAGCGCAATCATTTCATAATGTAGTCATCTAACTTCTAATTCTCCTGGATGTCCACTAACTCATGTATGGTAGTGCAAGTGCACTTTCTCGAGAAAATTCAGGTCGCTTCGATAATTTATTTAATGTCAGGCATTGCCGATTCATAACATGGATAACGATTTCTTTAGGGGATTGGACAGTTCATCGTGTATGCAAGTCGTCAATCTACTCAAGGTTCTCGCTAGGCAAGGAAGGACGATTGTCTGCACGATTCATCAGCCAAGCGCGTCCTTGTTCCAGCTATTCGATCAGGTAAGAAGCGACGATAAGTTCCTTGTTTATCTTAATGTGGTAAACAGTGCTATACAAAATTTGAGTGTTACTTCAAAACATTGAGAAACTCATTAATCGTTGCTATGTATAACGAACACGAAGCATAAGCATTCGACATTATCAGCACGATATTCTTACTTATCGAGAGTAATATTTAATTTTGATAACAGTTCTTATATAGAAATATTTAGCTGATTACTCCATAATTCTTTGTCATGTGTTTGAAATACTAGAATTCCTGCGACGGTTTATCTGATGCTTTGCTGTAATTGAATGATAATTTTCGAAATATTTTTCTTAACTTAATTGAGTTGTGCTGATTTGATGTGTTCGTCCGTTTAACAGGTTTACGTCCTGGCCAAGGGAGAATGCCTCTACCAAGGCGCAACGAGTCAACTCTTACCTTACCTAGAAAGTATCAAACTGCCGTGTCCTATGTATCACAATCCAGCAGATTACGGTACGCACAAATTTCGTTAGTCTTTTGTGAAAACATCTATCAAAATGTGATAATCGTAATACTCTGATTGTTCGATTGAATTTGATAAAACATTGCATTGCTAGAGACGCTTGAAGCGACTTCTATTACACTTTTCACATTTTTATGAAATGTTCGTGGTTTAAAAGTCAGCATAAAACGGAGTAGTTCCTTAAATCTATGGTTTTAGCAATCCACGTCGGAAATCGAGTAATTAAAGAAATTCATTATACTTACGTGGTATTTCGTTTTAGTAATTGAGCTGGCATGCGGGGAATACGGAGAGGACAAGCTGCCATCGTTAATAGCCGGATCTCAAAATGGCAAGGCATTACAGTGGTTCGATAATCCTGAGAGATTGGTCGATGCAAAAGCTCTGAGAGGTATGTAACTGTACGAATTATTATATTTATCAGATTGAATTGAATAATATTTCCTTTGGTTTCTTCCATCTATTTTGTCCTTCTTGCAAAGCAATTTAAAAAATCGAGTTAATAAATATCAAATACTAAATTTTCTTGTGTTTTGCTTTTTTCTGCCTGATTTCGTATCTAGCGCAATGAGAAAATACGTAGACATGTTACAAAGTCGTACCATTAATAGATAAGATTGTATGGTGAGCATAGTACAGAAATAGAAGGAAGGAAGCGTAATTATGACAATAACGATTACTTCTAGTTTCAGGATCAAACTAATTATTTATGCACAATTGATATGTATACACAAAAAGTCATTAATCATAATTAGTTTTACTCTTAGTTCTTCTATCAGCTATCGAAACTCAACCGTTTATCTATCACAAGCTATTAATAGGTTTTTTAATTTTCACCATAGTCCGCGAGTTGTGGTATATTTTTATTTTTTGTGGTTTTCCATAAATGGACAAAATATTTGGCAGCTGTTACTAGCTGTACTTAGCTGTACCTAGCTATACAAGTGTCATTACAAATGATCCTCCTCTAGTTATTAATGCGTTTATTATATTAGAGTTATTAACGAGGAGCAAAGTCCACTTTGAAGTATATTTGCAATGCACTAAATAAAAATTAGTTTAGTGTAGAGTTTGACACGCGGAAAAAACATTTGCAAATAAATTATGAATATTTCCTTTTATTACTTCGTTCTGCTACTGAAAACAAGCCATATTTACAACATAGGTTAAAATATACATTAAACAATCAGTATAATAGTGGAGGTGAAGTTATATTACTCTATCATATTTTAGCCATCCGTTACGGTACAGGTGAATTTTTTTTCTAGCTATGCATCCGTTGAAATGCGGCGACAAGTTCGACAAAAAAGTCGGCCTGCAGGCGACTTCTCTGATACATCAGATTGGTGTTCTCTTGAGAAGAGGCTTCATTATAGCAAAAAGAGACACGGTAAGCTGGATCTCCATACAATTACAGCAAAGCAAGGATACAACAGGGAATTTTTACATTTTTTTGTTTCATCCTCGTTATGATAAGTTAGTTTTTTAAAGAATAAATCAGCTTTAATTTCGTACCACCTTTCTTGAATCACGGTATGTTGTAAAGTTTTTACTGAAAAGTCATTATTCTGTTTTTAGACATTAACCCATTTGCGTATCCTAGTCAATATTTGCGTCGGCCTAATGCTGGGCTCGGTCTTCTTTGAATCTGGAAAGGACGGCGCAAGAGTCCTGGATAACTACAATCTCCTTTTCTCTATTCTCATACATCACACGACGACTACGATGATGCTGACCGTGGTGACGTGTGAGTAGGATGTCTTTTTTGCATACTCCTTGTAAATATTATTAATATTTTAATTATTAAATATTATTAAATAAATGAAATATTATTAAAATTTAAAGATATTTATATTTTAAAGCGTTAGTTTCAATAATCATATATTGGGCGACACTAGTCGCGGAATGAGCTCAATTATACGGAAAAAAAATCAGTAGACGCGTATATAGACGTTCAATCATTTTTTAAATGTTAAACATTTAATATCTATTGCTCAAACAAATGATACGACATGATATTGTGCTGGTGTTGTATTACTATTTGTAACGCTCAAGTTCTCGAACTCGTACACGTTGTTTCTTGTATTATATAAGTCCTTGAATTTGTATACTAACGTCGTCTTATTATTTGTATTTCCCAAGCTTTAGAATTCATCTGCTAGCATTATATTACTATTTGTAGTATACACCTTTTGAAATTCGTATGCCTTATGATTATTCATACCGTAAGAGTTGAAGTACGAGTATTCTGGAAATTTTTCTCATACGCAGCGAGATGCAGCGTGCGCTCGTAATTCGTCACTCATCGCCCTCGTTTATCTGTTATCGACGATGACTCAAGACGATGCTTTACTTCCAGTTCCGACACAGATGAGCATCCTAATAAAGGAACACTTCAACAGGTGGTACAGTTTGAAAGCCTTTTACACGGCAGCGACGTTGATCGACATTCCGCTCACGATATGCTGTTGCATACTGTTCACTGTGATCATATACCTGATGTCTTCCCAACCGCTGGAGATTACGCGATTTTCGCTGTTCTTCGTCATCAGCTTACTTACGGCCTTCATCAGCCAAGGTGTAGGCATGATGATCGGATCCGTATTTAACGTTGTTGTAAGTTAACTTTGCGTATCATCAACTGCTCCATAAGTTACATGACAACTATAAGCATGCGGAGTTAGACACTTGACTGGACGACTTTGAATTACTCGAAAACTTTTTGTTAAAAAAATTTTACGTAAAATACTTTCATAATGAACCATGCGGATTTCGATACCCTGTCCTACGATTCCCTTGATTTTGTATTCACCCACATTATATTATATTGCTCTGGAAATAAGTGAAATTTGGAATCAACTATGGAGATTAAATGTTCTGTGTGTGTCATTGGACAATTTTCAGACATTCTGATCGATTAATTTATGATACGTTTCAGAACGGTACATTTATCGGTCCAACCTTGACTGTGCCTTTGATGATGTTCTCCGGATTTGGAGTATCACTCCGTGACCTGCCATCTTATCTGAAGTGGGGTACTTACGTTAGTTTCCTCCGATACGGCTTGGAAGGGTAATGATTAACTTTTTGTATTAATCATTCTTTAGAATCGTGCTATAGAAGATGAGTCATTAGGGTTTACATATTATTTCACGATTATAAAACAAAGTGCACTTTATTCGACGGACTTGAAATTCTTTATACTTGGTTCATGTAGTGTATTCAATGTTCCACGGTTGGTTATCACCTTAAGATGCATTTAAGAGTAATTTTGTTGCATCTATTACACAATGTACGAAAAATGCCTGATACTCTAAAAAAGACATTTCGTAGCTATGATTCAAGTAGTTACTCGAAGCCGCTGCTTTGTATTGTTGATACATGTATATATAGCAACGGATAAATGCCGAGTACCAAAATAGTCCTTTCGTGTGAGGTATAATAAAATTACGAAAATATGCTGAAGACGTCATCGAATATGTTAGACCGCATTGATTTATTATTTTTTTTTCGACGCGGTCAATTCAATGATTCGTCGGCCGGGCAGTGTGATTTATGCTTATCGAGAAGATGGTCGATAATACTCCAATATGCAGGGTGTCTGATCCAAAGAAAGCCGCTTAAATATCTCTTTTTTTTTTTCTACGATGAGAAAAATGTTTATAATACCATTCAAATGACGTCAATGAGGGAGTAGCCTGAAAAACTTGTGTGGAGATTTTTTCCGTTTTTTTTTCCTCAAATTCATGCGTAGTAATTATCTGAGAAACATGTATTCTTTCTATTATATATTTAAATACTACACTGCCCACAAGTATCCGGTCATCTACGAAGTTCAGATAAATAATGGATTAATGTCATAATAAGGAATTTTGTTAAAATTAAATCAACTTAATCCATGTTACTTTCTATTAAATTCTTCTTACGTTGTCTGGTAATAGAATAGGATTTATAAAGTAATGTAATAAAGCAGCGAAGAAAACTGTATTTGGAAGACATCACTGACATCCGCGAATGTTAAGTGTCTGAAGACTTTACAATTCACATTCTTCGATGTGTCATTCACCTTAAACCAACCGTGACACCTAGGCTGAATAACCTTGGAAGTTGGTGCTAAAAAATATAATAAATAAACAAGCATCCCACGTTGGCTCATCAACACGGTGCTATTTTGTTCCAGGTTTATCGGATCAATTTATGGACTGGACCGACCAGTTTTACCCTGCACGCAGAAAAACATCGTTTATTGTCACTACAGATATCCCAACAAGTTTATGACCGACATCGCGATAAGTGGCGATCAATTTTGGAACGACATCATCGTACTTTGCATCATGTTGCTCGTCATCAGAGGTTCTGCTTATTTACTCCTCCGATGGAAAATCGGAAGCACGCGATAAGTTCCTAAAAGAGGGGATCCCTTTCTCGCAAAAATCTCATGCGTATATTTTCATACATTCCATGCAGTTCGAGAACGTCAGTTTCTTTTTGTGGATCGTTATCGTTGAAAAGAAATGCGGTTTTTTGAGGTTCGCCCTAATCGTAAATTTCCTCAAGCCCCACAAAAAATATCCAGAAATGGTGATGGAAACTTGCTTAATTTATCGCAGTAAGTTGTTGCTATCGGGGAAAAATGTGACATGTAAAGAACGAGGGATATAACTTGTAGTTGTAAAAGATATTTTGAGCATTTATACGTGAGAGTCGCTGGAAGTATTACACAAATACCACGGGGTTGAGATAAGCTCGTTCATAAGTTGACAAATAAAATTTGCACGAGCAATGCAGTGGCGTGACGTTAATAGAATTTTCACACATTGGGCGAATTCGAGTGAAGTGCTTTGTTGATCCTTAAAATAATCTAATGTTAAAAATCTTTAGGAATAGTTTTGAATGAACAACGGAATCGGATTGTTAGCTTTTCAGCATATTTATTATGCATTCAGTGGTGTTGATTATTGGTGCATGCAAACCGCAAACCATTTTCTACCACTGTCTTCGAAACAAACACTTCGTAGCCGCGTATCGCGTCATTCTAATCGATCACCGGATGATTTTTTTGGGCGGTACTAGTTTTTCGAATCGTAGACGAATGATCGTAGACATGAGTTTAACAAATTTTGTGTCACACGTTTCTCCGTCAGCAGCACATAGATTTTCTCCATTGCGAAATTTTAACATCAATCGAAGACATTAAGTTAAATTTCACGTAGCATAGTTTGTTTTTTATCGATAACATACAGTCTTAAGGGAAATTGACAACAAATCAAAGACATTATATATCATTTGTCTTTATTTAATTATATACGATTATTTTGAACTTTATTTTGGAAGTAAAATTCCAAATTAAAGGGAGATATTAGTTTATTCTCAGCATAAGATACACAACAGAGAATACATCCAAAATGCTTCAATGTGCGAAAGATGCGAATCTCTGTTTGGATAGAACATTAAGTAACGTATTGTTGATTTTCCGAATTATTTACTTTTATTTCTATTTATTATTACAATAAGAATTTTGGACTACCATTGGACAAACGTTTAGTGGTGAAACGTTTGTTATTAATATACGCCTAAGGCGGCTTCCAATATCTTACCCTTCCGAATATAGAGATATGTCATAAATCCCTACATTGTTTAATTTCAGTTAATTTAGTATTCATTGCATTTATAATTATAAATTATATACGAAGTCGGTGTAAAAGGAAACGATCAGTATCGCGTATCACTAATAACATTATTCTCATGTTTCTTTTTACAATCGTAGTTAGAAAATTCCCGATGCATAGTAGGTCAATTTAATACTAATAGGCTCTGGATTTTTTAAATTTCTAGTTCATTGTGCATTTCGAAAAAAAAAACATTACTTACATAGATGATCCATAATGTTTTTTGTCTCTTCTCTCTCTGTAACTCGGTTTTTATCCAATGCAATCTATATTAGGTTTTACCTTCCCTTAAACTTACGAGCATAAATTGGACTAATTTATAATAAGCGTCGAGTCACTTGCTACGTTTCTTTTTAATCTTTTTTCATTCTTTCTTTCTTCATCGCGTGTTTGGTGAAAAGTAGAAGATCAACATGTTTGTTCCAAAGAATTATTAGATGGAAATTTATTACTAAACGAAAAATAGATTAAACATCTATTTTTGAATAATAACTACCGAATGTGATAGTTGAAAATCCATCTTACGTTTTAAGATTCATCTCGGCGGAGACAAGTCCTTATTTCTTTCTGTCACTTTACGCTTTAAAAACATTGCGAAACTAAGATGCCAGAAAGTATGGTATCGAAAATTGAATAACAGCAGTTTTATACATGGCACTGTCTGTTGGGTTACAGAGAGTTCCTTTCAGAAACGGTTAAGCCCTTCGATAAGCGGATATGGCAAAAAATTGTATCCATTGTTTCTGAAATGATAAGGGAATCATAGCGGCCAATGCTGAAAAAAGACGATTGTGGGAAATCATGTAGTTGAGAGAACATTTCTGGGAAACTTTCAGTTCGAAGAAAGCAAAATAAAAAAAAAACGTATTTTTGTGAGCGGTGCATAAAGATCTCACTGTGTATATAAAGAATACATACACGATCAAATAACGAGCTTATTCCGGCACTTGCCCAAGTTTTCGTGCATAATGCGAAAGTGGTGCGTGCAATGTCTCGATATCGACTGTTGTGACTTTCTCGGGACATTAGATATATAAAAAATGTTGCTCAAAGGTTACTGCTATGTTATCGTCCGGAAATTTGTTACGAACAAATGTAATATCGTTTTTAGTTCATAGATCATTTGACACATTGTGGCCGGGTGTTTACTAACGTTCTTCAGAGTCAGCTGAAAATGGACAGTCACATTACATTAATCTAGATACTTTACCCCTTTTATTTTCTATAAATGTTTACAGTATATCTATGTACGTTTGGTTAATGTCAAGAGGTAAAAGTAGAATATATTGCAAATTTGATTTAAAATTCATCAGATTTTTCGTTAGTACGACTTTGTATTGAATTAATCGGCAACGGTGTGTCGGCGATTGTAATTGTAAGGTAAAATAGGAATTAATGTAAGGTTTCTTTAGGATTGTTCTGACCAAACTTTTTTACGCACTATGATGAAAAGTAGTGATGGGTTAAAGATTTTCCGGATAAGTTAAAAAATATGTGTGAAGTCTGTAATACGAATACTGATGATTTTTAAATATTTAACATTCCTCGTTCGTTAACTGATGTACTTTGTAAATGCTACGGAAGCTCATCACTGGTTGCGAAGAGTAAAATCAAAATTCTCTCACAGTATAACGCGTGAGAGAAGTATTTTTGTATTTGCATTTTACTACTAACTTTTGTACTAACGAAAATGCGTGACATTCCGATTCTGAGATCTTAACAGACACGTGAAATGTTCCAGTTTCATTCTGATCGTGTTCTTACTTATGATTCAACGATCATGGTCGTTATGATATACGCCTTTTTCATAAATCTAAAAAATCGGTTACTTACTGTTTATCATTTTGGAGTTATATTTAGAAATTTGGAAACCCCTATTTCTTTTAAATTCAACAATTTCAAGCTCGAATAAATTTCTGCTAGAGTTCCCCTTTTATACAATCAAATTATTTACAGAGCACTACGATAAGAGTAAAATCAATAAGTAATCCCTACATTTTATTCATATATTTTAACATAAATATTCAAGGTGTAAGAGGTCGTAAAAGTCGTCGTTTCAATCACGTAAAATAAAAACGAACAGAACAAACTGGAAAATTTCACTCGGCCTAACCTTTTCTCTTGTCAATGCGAATGACATCTCGAAGGATATGATTGATATACGCGGAAGCGTTATTTATCTTCCTAACAACGTCCATTGCTAAAATTGTGATAATCTGTTGCGTCAAGCATGTGACATGTTGCGGGCGTATCGAGTAACATGCAGATCCGTGCAATGAAAGATAAACAGACAGAGAGAGAGAGGAAGAGAGGGAATGGCGAGGAGGGGGGCAATGTATGTAAATATGTAATCTAATCTTTGTTATTTATATCACGACTTTAAGGAAAATAAAAAAACTTTTTTGGTATGATTCGGACGTTGTTTATCTTCCGGAATTACCTACCTAAGTGTATCTTCCTTTCAGAAACACGTGCTCCTCGTGCTGATACCATGATAATACTTGGCTAATGAGCTACGGTAATATCTCAATCCAAAATTGACCGATGCAATCATTTTTATTTGAATGCACTTCGCTTACACAAGTTCGTTCTTAAGTAAATACATTTATTACGGAGATGGTAAATCTTTTAGGATACGACATCTTTGTTTAAAATATAAAAATACTAGATTTGAGGAATTTGACTTCGTTGACATATGAACTTCAATTTTATAAGGCTGGTATTTGACAAGTAATGAGGAAAATTGAAATTCTTATTCCGGTTATTCCATATTCTTACTTTATAGAAATCAGATCTTTTCGTGGGAGGGGATACTGGATAGATTCCAGCCGGCACTTTCGTAGAAAAAATGTGCGCTTAATGATTATTTCTTTTTATGCATAACACAAAATCGAAGTTTACATTTTAAGTACTTTAGACAGATCGTACTTACTTTCTTTATATAAATAAGAACATTTCGGAATATCGATTTCTTCGCGTACTTTTTACTAAGTATATCCCCTACCTGAGTATCGCATATGTAAGATTATGCATTGTAATGATTAAAGTATTCATCAAAGCAATTGCGATTTTATGAATATAAAATCAAACTTTATTAAGAGTCAATAATTTATCTTTGCCAAGATTCTCATCAGTCAGCTTGAGCAGTATTAAATCTCTTCATGATGAGAGACATCTATGGTATTATCATATGCGCCGTTGGCACATATAATCACTTTATGAATATACTACTGTATATATTGTATACAGTATACACTTTATTGAAATGTCCTGAATGCATAATATTCAAGAAAATCGAGGTCCTTTCTCCGTCGTAAGTACAATATTTCGAAATACCAATCTTTTTCATTAATTTCTTCATCGTACACGTGTCACGTATATATTTACATTTCTTTCGCCTGAGTAGAGTATCCGTAAAATTATGTATTGTAATGATTGAAACGCTTAGAACGCTCGCGCTCGTATTAACCATTTGCATTCCAAAAACTTATATCCACTTCGCGAACAGGAACCCAGATTGCGATTTATGATCAAGTTCTATTACAAAATATACGTTCGACCATCGATGGAATGTCCGAAAGATGTTTTTCTAATAACCTGGGAGAGACGAGACAACCAGGGATTTATTAGATTCTGGTGTATGAAACTTGCGAATTATCTGTAAAGAATAATACAATGTCGACCGATACTCAACATAGGAGCGTGAAGGGTAAAGCGTCTTCGAGATTATCCTTGTCATAATTCTCAGGGATAAGATCAAGTGGCATTAGCATTAAGTTTCAGGGTATGCATAGTGGACGTTTAGAACAACGTTAACCTTTCGGACTTCACCGACCACTAAATTTACAATTTTAAATCCTGTGGATTGCTAATATGAATTTTTTTTAAAAGATAAATACATGAAAATGTATTGAAATTTACAAATATTGTTAATCAGGATGTAAAATTTCGTATTCTTTTACATTTTACTATGAATAAAATATAAAAAAATTCAAATCATTCCTAGATTTTTCCGTAGACCATCGATTGCTGACCGGTGGTCTAAAATTTTACTATAGTTACTATCGCTTACTATTATCACGAAAATATGTAAAGTGTATCAAAACGGCCCATAAGTACGGAATATCGCTTCTTCTATGTTTTCACCGTGTAAATCTTCCACCTGAGTATCGCGTACGTAAGACCGTATATTATAACGATCCAAGTAGCCAGGGCAAGCACTATCATCTGAAACGTCATGGAGGGCATATCCATCGTCGTCAGGATTCTTACTGGTAACCTTAATTGACAATATGTCTCGAGGCATATTAATTTCTCCCTGTCTCCACCGTAAATTGCCTGCATCATACCTTCGAACGCATACCTGTAATACAATCGCTTCTGTAACTCTCAAATCATGAAGATTAAAATATGTGCTTTTGGGAATAATTAAAATAAAAACGGTTTCATGGATTATCAAGGAACAAAGGTATGCACGTTCCTATTATAAATTTCAAAGAATATAGAAATCGTTGTTCTTTTTTTTAGTAGAACGAAAAAATGTTTTAGTAGAACGAGAATATTTATTAGTTTGTTTGAAAATAGTCATGGAGATATAAAAATGTAATGTCCATCGCATTGGGTAAGCGATAATTAACGGAAACGAATCGCAGCTGTATCCTTCTCACAATGGCACTTCTCCAATTTACGGGAAACAAAGCATACAATTGCATTAAGCTAATCATACCCGCGTAGCTGCAAAATATGCCACATTACTAAGCAGAGATTTTTTCACGGCCGAATGAAACATTTATCATTATCTCGCTTTGTGTGTAAATGCAAAAAAGCTGAGTAAATAAGAAGATAAACACAATTAGATCGATTCTCAATCTCTTGAGTGTAGGACAGAACACAACGACTAGTATACCGCTGAAATGACACAATAGTTAAACCTTTACTTTCATCTTTATTTGTATAACTTTCTGCATCGACTATTTGGGTCATTTGACTTAGGACCTATTGTTTTAATCCTCTACAAGCGACATTTCTCTTAAATTCCGATATTCTGATTACGCTTCACCTTTTTCGTATATTTGTTTAGGGAAAGAAGAAAAGTTGGGTGTAAGCAATAGATCACTCAATAACAATCCTTCAACAGACATTCTGATTTATAATAATCCATGAATCCGGAAAAAATTTATGGCTCATTTAAAATAAGGTATAAAAAGCGAACATTATTTTAATTGATTTCGTGGATTATAGAATGTTAACATTAGTTCAACGTTACAAAAATTGCAGTATACATATATGAAAAATTTTCCAGAAATGATAAATAAAAAACATTTGCCTTATGAAACAAATCTAGCATACCTGTAAAAGCTGATGATGCTCAAAGGCTGCATGTAGAACGGAATTTCTCCGAGTTTCAGGAAAAATCCGGCAAACAGAAGGAATGGTATGCTACACGCGGGGATCAAGAACGTTCCTATCTGCAATTTAATGGAAATAAAAATCAATTTTAAATCTCAAGCGTGATCTACTAAGCAAAAACGAAGAGGTTTTAGGTATGAGATATCTGATTAACATTGTTATACGATATTCAGTTGTAAAAGGCCGTAGTGTTCGAAAAATATGAAAGCATTCCATGAAATTTAGAAGTCGGCGCGAAATTTAAACCTCAATTTCGTTGATTATCGAAGAAAAAAAATGTATTTTATGTAAGATTTCGGCTGAGTATCGATATTTGAGTATTATATCTGATCGCAAAAGGCCATGTGTCAAGAATGACGTCGCGCCACAGGAAAATATGCGAAACGCGTATAAATATGCGTAGGTTGCTCATTACATGCGTGTTAAATGCCGTGCCCGTTATCATTCCAACCGACTGGCCGAGGATCGTGATCAAAACTCCGATGAGACAGGTCTTCAGTATTCTTTCGCATTCCATAGGCTGACCTGTCAGATAATATGCAGCGAGAATGAAGACACAGGGACAGACTATCTGAAAATAACCCCCAAGGTTTTTCATATGAAAATAATTTTACAAGCTATTGAGATCGTTAACGTTGTACGTTTGATTCTACGTTCTTTCAAATCATCATCATTCGAGATTGTAGCAGTTGAGCTTTAAAGTTCACGTTCATAAATACGAGAACCGATTTAGGATATTCTCATTCTTATTGCTATTATTATTAGTGTTATTAATACTCCTTATATAATAGATCGTTGTAATGAGAGAACAAATATTCATGATCTGCGCATCGTTTTCCGGCATTATTACACGGTCTGATACAAAGACATTGGTCCGTTCATAATGATACACCCCAAGGATTGTTATCTTCATTTAGGAAAGCTCACCTGCAGAGGTATGTCCGACAGTAGCTTGACGATGTAGTAGGAGCTCAGACGGTACCAATTATTCGCGTGCTCTTGCAAAAGTACGGCCGCCTCGACAGGAACTAAGGGCGAATATGAGTTAGATCGGCCAAGGCTGCCCGCCGCAATTCTCCGCAATCGTACATGCCAATCGATAGAATATTATCAGACTCACAAATCTGTACTGCCGGCATGGCATTTGAGAAAAACAAAAAGAGGACGAAAAAGAATATACAAGCTATGTTGCTCTGGGTTTTACTGGCGTCGTTGCCAAAGTCATAGAACACTGCGCCTAACAAGAGTGCCACTACGAAATGCGCTGCGAGCCTCAACTTCGTCATTGTCTAAAAGGCAAGCAAAATGGTAACTGAAAATGAAAGCCAACTATAGGAATATATGTTCGAATAAGGCAGCTGCATGTTTCGGCAACGAATGATTCTTGAGCACTTAACCGTTTAAGCATATGTAAAAGCGGGGCATTGTCAAACTGATTGTGTAGCATGACGTACTGCGTTCTGTCAGTATTGAAACAATATGAAAGACATACGAATTTATTTCGAAGTAAAACGTAATGGTGCTAACATTATCTCGTCGAATACACAACATAGCCCTGTAGAATAATATCCTTTGCTGCTGCCAGATGGATAAGGGGCGTGTATGATCCGTAAAAATGTCATCCTGTTCTTCGGCATAGTATTCCGTCATAGGTGTCGCCGACTCTTCCCCTGTTAATTTTATCATTACAATTTTACCTGATCGCGTTCAAGCTTTTTGTATTATCAGATTTGATTGAAATTAATAAAAATTTTTTAAATAAATATTAATTTCATTAAAACATCCTGCTCTCGTCGAGAAATGTAAAATTGATTTAGAAAAGATTCAGTGTCTAATTATTAATTCCATAATAATTAAATTCAATATCGAATGTATCTGTAATTTCTGCTGAATACACGACGTTAATATATTCGATCCATGTATACTAGGTTAATTAAATCAAATAAAAACTTCGATATACGGTCATTTATCGTATCTTACTCTGTTGTTTTGTTAAAAGTTTGGAGTACTCAATTTTAAGTGTTCAAAATTATTAAAGATCTTCGCAAATTTTCCCTAAAGCAACAGTGATGCGTAATCTATAAAACTTACCGTTGGCAGGACACTGTTTTTGTGACTTCCATTCGATATATTTTTCGAAATTAATTTTATACAGGTATTCTAAATCTCCTCCTCTTTGGCCGGTGATAATTTCGAGTACTGTAAGCAAACAGTCGTTATAATTTTGAAATTAAGTCATAAATCGTAATAAATGAAAGCAAGCAATATGAGAACTTGGATTTTAAATAAAATAGGAAAGAAAACGGAGAAAATCATTTCGAATCAGCTACTATTTTTCTTTGATACATGGACAGCTGTGAATTAACACGGACATACTGTGCTTTTGTTAATCGTGCTTTCTTTTATTGCTTTTTATATTTTTCTTTACATTATCCTATTATTCTATTAGCTTTTTTTTTATGAAGTTCTCCAAATTTATAAAATTGATTTTTTGCTTTCAATTATCCATCATTTTATTAGGGTCTGCAAATTATTAAATAGACCTATTTATCTTTCTTTTTGGTCCTCTTCCTTATCAAGGATATTAATAGTATAATCGGTTACATCGAAAGACTGGTTCGTAGTTTCAGGTATAAACTTTACCGAATTCGGCTATGTTGTAAAATTGTGGACAAACATAAGCGGCGCTGCTGAGAGTGGGTAGTAGACAGTCCTGAGGTCCACAATACATGCTCTTGCCTTCGTTAAGGACAAGAATATCGTCGAACCGAGAGATCATCTGACTGCTTGGCTGGTGAACGGTGCAAACTACCGTGCAACCGGATTGCGCCATGTTTTGAAGTAAGGTAATTACCTGTTGGTAAGAAACGGCCTTAGAACGACTTTAGGGTAAGATCCGTAATGGATTAAGATACTTTTCGCTACGCATCATTTTTTTTACGCATCAATTCTAGTTTATCACCGAGTGATCCATTGCCTACATGCAATTCTTTTCTATTTATTTTAAAAGCATGTAACGGTACGTGTAGGGATAATAAATTATGGATAAAATGTAGAACTATAAAGAAAATATCAGATATGAAACTCGATTCTGCTTACGTTTTATATTATATAAAACGACAAAATGAACGCGCGTAAATAAAATGCTACTTAGTAGTTATCGTGAGATGTAAATGTTTATTTGGTTTTCAATACGGCAAAACCTGAGACGCTTTTAACTCTCATTAATAAAACATAGTTACAGGATTTATGATCGAGGTCGTGATAATTGCTCCAATCAGTGCATTACGTAGAATATATCATAAAATAATTCTCTCTAAGGTGGAATGAAGGTACCTTTTTAACCTCTAGTAATCAGCAAAGTAAAGTTATGCTTCTAGCTCATGTTTTCGTATATAACTGTGTGTTAAAAAGGTTAGCACAAAACGAACCTGCATCGAGGACGCGCTGTCCAGGCCACTGGTTGGCTCGTCCAACAATAAAATTGATGGTTTCGTAACAATTTCCACACCGATGGAAAGCCGTTTCCTCTCGCCACCGCTCAGCTTTTCAGTCATGGTATCGAGGCAACTGGTTAAACCAAGACTTTTCGCGAGTTCCCTCACCTACTTATCCCGCAACAGATTAATGTTTAAAGCAATTTATGTCAATAAGAATACCATACAAAAATACTATACAAAAATGTCCAAGAATGGAGAACGTAATAGATTGTAGAGAGCAATCGATGGATATTTGTTTTCGAGCTATATGACCACGTTTATTTGTTATGAGCAAATCGAAAAAATCGCGGATTGCCCATAGAAAACCGGATTGCCCATTAATATTTCATAATAAAACGTGAATCGCCAAATTACGAAGAATGTATTCTATCGTACTTACGATCATGTGCGGCGAGGGAGATTTGTGACCGTCATTGAGTTTCAGTCTTGCGGCAATGTAGAGAGTTTCCCTTGTGGTTAACAGAGGCAACATGTTGAATTCCTGCGGTATGTAACACGCTTGCTTCCGCAAGGATTTGCTTCCTCTCACGGCGCCATTTACCAGCACAGTTCCATTCACTTGGTAATTATGCAAACCGAAAATAATCTTCAGTAATGATGTTTTGCCAGCCCCGGATTGGCCTATCACCACGGTTAGTCTCCCTGGTCGGAAGCAGCCGTAAACATTTTTCAAAATTTGCTTCGCTTTTCCTGAAAGATATGCGTATAATTTTTTTTCAGAATGCAATGTATGTTCTGGGTATAAAATTATGTGCATCCGTATGGATGTTTTTGTTTTTTCATTCGTCTGAATTTTGGCGTAGATTACCACGTTTTTAGGGATTGTCGTTAAATTGTTTTGATTTTAACATTGGCTACGATCAATGTCCAGTAGTGTTAGGTATAATCGACATTCATATAATGATTTGTAGGTACTGACAATGATTATAGTCGAATTTAAGTTACTCAAAATTCATGAAACGATCTCTAGATATTTACTCTGACGGTTTCTGTCATTCATGGAACACTGTATATCTCAATGTTATTTGTGCAATGCATTTGTAGAATGTGTTCAATTATGTCGGTATAATATGCACGGATTATAAATACGATTTGTCTACGCGTGGAAAATTTGTATTTTTCTTCTATATAGGCACAGCTAAGGTCTCTATGCATATCTAAGATAACTTGCACGAATTAAATTGGTCTCGTTTTATTGAAGTAAGAATTTCAGTTGACAGAACGACATTTTGTGTGAGGACGCCTCTAGGCACTAGTGCGTGACTCAGAAAATAAAGGTTAAAAAATGTTAAGAATGTTAAAATCGAGAATTATAAACATAAGGTGATGAATTAAGCCATATCTTTGAAAAAGGCTATATGCATATCTGTCCTTAAGTCGGTTTATTAATTAATGGACGAACAATGATATTCGAAAGAAGTCTCCAGAAATGACAGCAGGCATGGCTTCAATTTAAAATTTTTTATATTTTTTATCGCTAGTTCATTATACGATGATTTGCATGAGACACCGATCATTGATTCCGACATAAACATGCATTCACGTTGCCTGACGTGATCATTGGAAATGAACTACAGTACTCCTTGCCTGATGTTCAATGCGTTATGCATAAAGATCAGATTATTAACTAAATATTTGATATCGTTTATTCGATGATGGAAAAATCCGTTTTCCTAAAAAGAAATGGAAATGAAGAACTACGATAGTCAGCGGATAGAGGCTTCGGTTTCCTTTCTATATATTCAAGGTCAAACCCTGTCCATCACTTTTATAGAATTTTCTATGTGATACATAACATACAGAGCAATGGTTGTCCGAAATCCACTTTAAACTTCTTTTTATCCATTTAAACCACTTTAAATCCATTTTACTTCTTCTTTTATTCCTATGTTTTTCTTTCCAAGTCCCAAAAAAAAATAAATATATTTATTATAACTCATGTTTGAGAAAAGTACCGGTAGAAAACGACCTAAGTGAAGAGATGCGGGGTACTATTATGTGAGAAAGATTGTACAAAAAAACCAAACAAAGAAGGAGAACGGTGAACGACCTGAAGCATTGGGTCGACTTTCCTCGAGCGTACACTTAACCCTACGGTGCAACCCACGATGACTTCAAAGTAAAGTTCTGTTTACGTGTTTTACTCTAAACCATATATTGTTTTCTTTCAGGTTCAAAGATGGTAAATCAAAATGTTACTCGTTGATCCTCAAACAATCCATTACTCATACCCAACTTTTGACCTTCCTTTCAAAAAAGTGCAATCACACAAAGATTAAAAATGTCGTGTTACGGGAATTGGCGATACATGAAGTCAAAGCAACAACATACGCCTCAGATACGTTAATTGATAATAAAAAAAATTCGTACCTCTGCATCGATCAATCAAACAAATCCATTTTATCGCCCGTTATCATTCTTTTTTCGCAAAACTTTAGTAGGCGTCTCGAGACTTTTAGCGGAGATGTACGTATTTATTGGTCAGTGGAAGAGTACCTAGGTGCTTGATTTCATTTTAAAACACAAGTAAGCGGGCACGAACTTTTGCTCTGACCTAATATGCACGAGGCGAATGTACGGTCGACCGGCTCGAGAGAGGAAAAGGAGAAAGCACTCGCCTTTACGTTGTGGAACCGAGTAGCAGACGTCCTTCAACTCCACGCAGATCTGTGCATTGCGAGTCTGCGGCTCCAGGAGTTTCTGTTGGTCCGGGAGCAACATCTCGATCCTGGTCGTCGCCGATTCTCTGGAGTGATCATCCTCGCGGTTCGAGATCATCTCGCGGCCAACTCGTCCAGACGTCCACTTGCCGCTCAATTAAGTAAACGAGCCAGAAACGACGCCTGGTGCCCCACCGCTATCCACGTCGTTCGCCCTGGAACAACCAAACCTGTTACAATGTTAGATCTCTCCTTTGGATCGTAAGAATCATCGCACAAGGCGTTAGGCCGCATGTTTGAATTCACCGTATATGCAGAGTTTGCATGGAGACTTTATTATATTTTATCCCTTCTTCAGTTGGATTTCCTTTTTAATTTTAAGTTACGTCACGCTTATTTTCGTGCTTGTGTTTGTTGTAATCTCGTCTGTGTTTATTTCGGGGAAATCGTTATTGACCAAGTATGTTAAGAATCCTGTGTTATTTTACAATGTACGGATAGTTAGCGATAAAACAATGGGGCAATAAGCAACTGCCCATGTGAGTATCACTGGAAGAAAACTTTTCTTTTGGTTGGCAAAACGAACTTGTCGCAAAACGTAGAGATGAATAAAATGTAGCTCTTATCTGGACACTAAAATTGAAAATGGAGCTATAGTAGTGTAGTGGATAGAAGGTGTTTCCACGTGATATGTATACTCTAAGTCTGGTGGTTCGGAACCCACCTTTAAGCAGTACGTTCTAGGCCAAGTGGCCTTAGCGGTTGGTGTCAAAAATACATCAAAAGAAAAGAAAAGATTGAAAATTATTGGTGGGGCCTTTATTGGCACATCGAACACCTCTAATAAAATTCTTAATAAGCGTAGCTCCTGTTAAATCTGCGTTTCAGCAAAACGAGAAGTAAAAAAGAATGGTATATACTTTTCACAAACCTTGTTCCTTTCTTAATTAATTTCGGCACCAATTGCTAAAGCATGAACTCATTTGGCATATTACAGATTGTCTATTATAAAAAAAACAAGATACCAACGGCTACTTCTGTCGTTGAATCATGTGGATAATAGAATAAATTAAAAGCCATAACGGTTTTCTTGTGATATCCTGCAAATCGGCGAACGTCTCAAAAATAGATGCGCCTTTAGCTCTTGGTGGTACCAGCGTTAATTGCAAAATAATTCTTCTTATCGCATCATGTCGAAGCTGTGCATCTTTGTAATTAATTTTTGTAAATTAATTTCTTAGACATTCGACTGATCGAGAGTAATGATACGTTGAACCTTTCCTTTCAGACACTTTTTTCAATTCATTCTGCAGATACTCAGAGAATTAAAGGCAATGACAACTCAAACCGTTTGCTTTCGAATAGCGTTTTTAATTAATTTATTAGAGATATGAGGAATTGCAAGCGATGACAAGCAGAACGCCTTTTTACGATACCTCCCAAGTCGACGAACGTGCTGAAATTCGACGTGCATTTAGCGCTGGGTGGTGTCGGCATTAATTAGAGAATCTTATCGAAGCATTCATAAGCGGTTTGCCGTGATCTTACCGGCGTGGGGGCATGGCTTGCTCTGCGACACTGCACTGCAAACGCCGATTAGATACAGCAAATCGAGCGAAGGTCGGAATGACGAATGGACCTGCTTATTTTTCTTTGCCGTGGTGTGCATCAAAAGTCAAATTCTCGTACATTGGCGGACTATTATTCGCTGCCTACGATATACAACATTTTCGAATTAAATGTTCTATCCTTGGATTTATGTGTGAGCCATGAAGAATATAAATCGTGTCTTTTTTGCATTTATTGCACATTTTGTTTGAACACAAAATGATAATATATAAGTATGTGATGTATTTGTCGTTTTATCGCATTAATTCTACGAAATAACGTCTGGTTATAAAATCGCTTGATTTAAGCTAGAGACTTAAATGTGGATTTTGCATATTTTTTATATTTTTAACAAGCTTTAGAGAAAAATGTATCATTACATTTTTTACTAATGACATGCTTTTTCGAATTCGTCAATTTTATTTTATCCTTTTAGCAAACGATAGATAAAGGTTTTCATGCATAGTGTATGGTGTTGGCTGCTCTATTCAGTATTATGATCAAATATTATTATAGTGCTTAGGATGATAATCGGAAATATTTTACAATTTGAAAATCCTCCTAGATTAGCTTACATTAATTATATATTTTATTTCTTACATATCATTCTGAAGAAAATACTTGCAACATAATAGAATTATGTGAACGAACATTCTTGCCTATTTATATATTCATTATCGGAAATTGTGTAGGCTTTTGTTAACAACACTAGGATTAAAAATGTTTTACAGAAAGAACAAAATCCTCGTGCGTTGGAATATTATACCTATTGTTCGACACGTGACAAGTTGAATAAACTGTTCGTTATATCTCGATGCATGATGTAAATCAAATCGTTTTTTATTAACACGCGAAGGAGCAAATAGGTAATAAAAAGCTTTATCGTGTATCGATGAACGAGTGTGATCACAGAAAATGCGGTAATACCCGGAATATAGTTATCTTAGTAAGTTTTTACATATTCATCGCTGTCCAAATCGAGAGTTTAATTGTTATGTGATTGTATCGTCCTTGTTTATGATACCGCTTTCCCCCTACATTTAAATACCTATTTTTTTCTTTTTTTAGTATGAAGGCAAAAGTCATTTGAAGAGGCAAATAAATGTGTTATTGACATATGAATTATTACATAGTATAGTATACAGATGTATTACACACTATTACATGCTGTACAGTGACAATTAAATAATAATGATGTTATATGTTAAAAAGCAGACATTTTTCAATCTATTTATTACACACATTAAAATTACGGATCTTTGCACATACATCGTTTGTACAGACTTCATGAACCGTATGATAATAGTAACGAGGTAATGTGAATGAATAGTTTTACGTAAACATGCAATGCGTGTGTTAAAGCTCTACTGCCTACTGTCACTTCTGAAGGCCGATGCACTACGTGACTTGCACTTACTTTGATTCTATTGTGCTTCCAGCATGCATATTACGGTAACACTATATGCTGATTATTACAACAGGTTTTCTACCATAATTTACACATTTTTCCTATGTTAGTCAACGCTATAACTGTACTGTACTATGCCAACACGATAAGTAACAGTGCTGAATTTAAGGGTCAAAGAGTTATCTGCTGCTTTCTACAATTTTTGTGATACGTATCATACCATACATAGCCTATAACTGTATATAAGATATGCAAGGAATTTAACTGTAAGAAGTTCTGTAGGTAATCTAATGCAGTGTAACGCAGTAAAAGTAAATATAAAGTGATATTAAGGACAATCTATTTTCGATGGGTGAATAGGGAAATAAGTTGCATAGGTATAAATACATGATGAGCTGGAGTAATATCTGGACTGTTTTCTTCGTATAAAAAGTCATTCAATTTGAGAGCGGAAGTTGCATCTTGGAAAAGCTAGACAAACGAATATTCATAAAAATTACCACAATGTGAAGTGAAATAACTTATGTGGAAAACTATTTTCTATAAAGAAAAAAATGTTAGGTCAATTTCATAATATTTTCTTTTCAAAATTATAACATACGCGTATGCTTAGTAAGCAAGCAAGAACGTATTTCGACACTTGAGGAAATTATAAGTTTATTGTATTATAAAAGCTGCTGAGTTTAGAAATATTTTTTTTATGAAAAACGAAGAAGTCGGTAGCGTTATATTTTCATCTGATTTTTATATTTGCATATATGCAGATATAAGGACTCTATCAATTTAGTAGCAGGATAGAAAAGCAGGTGTATTGTCAGGCCATGCTTCAAATTTCTAAGATACATTATTTTGTGCTCCATAACTGCTGCCTTTCCAAGTCAATTTTTCGTGCAGACATATTGGAAAGTTCAAGAGATGTGAGATAGAAAAGTGAAGTCACTGACCGATAAGGATGGACAATCAGTGTCCTTTGATTTGGCCCGTTAGCAAGATGACATGGAATCGGAGAGCGAGCAAGGCATGGATAAGAAGAGAAAACCAAGCCTTACCGTGAGTGTTTATCCCTGTCAATGATAAGTACTTTTTACCTTTTACATAATCGCGTACTAAAGTGCTCCTTTTTAATTTCCCATGCGGTAATAAACAAAGTCGCGCACAATGTGCTGCAGAAATTGCGAAACACATGTTTTACAAAATTGTTTAAAAAATGGGAAGTATATTGTGCGAATAAAAGGGAGAGCTACAAAACTCGTGCTGCGCATGCGAAACTCCATCACAATAAAATTTAAGAATTTCTACTGAGTTGCACGATTATATATCATCATCTTCGTGTATCTATTTCAAAGTTCATAAAATGTCTTTGCGCATAATTCAAAAATTACAATCGAGCGATATGAATATCAAAAACGTTGTTTGGAATTTTGACCGTGATACAATTCAAGATCGTTGAAACGAAAAATCCATTTCCGTTAATTAACCTCACCACTATGAAATAATTATGTACACCTTAACATTCTTAATTTGTTTAGTTCATAAGCTCAATTCTTTATGTGTAATATCCATACAAATCCTAAACCAAATAAATCCAATTAACTAAATAAGCGCACGTGGCCTTGCAAATAGCTTTCTATTGCGCATTACAAGTCTATCAAATAATGAATAGGCGATTATTTTAATCTTCTATCCAGAAGATTGAGCTTACTCAAAACACAGGCCGCCAATTGCACTTCGCGATCGTCCAATCGGCGGTTTTATTTCAGGGACAATCCGGATCGTGCAGTCTTCATATTATTGAACTTTGCACCGTGTTCTTCGCGAGTAATTGGTGCATTGAATACATGTTTCACGCGCACTGGTAATCGATACACATGTTCGATCCTGATCATCCGCCTATATTCCGTTTTTACGAGATTATCGCTTCGCGCTATCGGCGATGGTTAACGAACGTCGTGTTCTCGCGCAAGCAGGATTGACCGGCAACTGCCCGCTGAATCGTGGATACCTCGGTATTTTATCCGTCGAAAGCTCGTTAACGTTTTACGCTCACGCGTCACAGCGCGACTCTCGACCAACAATTCCACATTATCTGTTGATTATTTCTCAGATGCAGTACTTCTAAATGTCTTAGATTTTTATATAACATATTCATACGTAAGATGAACTGCAAGTATTACGCTGGATACAAAAGGTAGGATATTGATTAATAATATTCGTGACATATACCGATCAGAAAGTGAAATTATACTGATTAAAATGTTATTATATAGCAAGGAATTTATTTTACAGAATATTTATATTTTATTAGTGAAGATACCGAAAAAATAGAAGAAAATGCATAATATTTTTAGCATGTGCTGAATCCTCAGATTTGACATAATAGATTATCAGCGTGAACAGTATATGTAAATGGTAAATTTCAACTTATTTTTAACCGAGCATTGTTTATTCGAGTCATTTTTGAAAGCCATTAGGAATATTCTAAGTAAAGTTACCCCTTTGGTACTTTGAAAGCATCGAAGGAAAATACTTCGTTACTCCAAGCATGCGGTCAGCAAACTCGTGGTAGGTATCTTCGGTCTTCTCACTTATAATTACCATTTAATTTACAATCCTGTTTGTTGTAGTTTTGTATTTAACAATTTGTTGATACGTACAAACTTTTACGTATGTATATAATGTATATGATTATGATATGTTCAGCGATCAACATGATATCGAAAGTAGTTCCTATCTCGCTAACATATAAATATATTTATTACGTTATAATTTCACACAGTACAGTCAGAAAAAAAGATTAACGTGTAAAGGTATGTGCGCCTTGGTATTATACTAAGTCACGATCATTTTTTTAATAAAATTTCGTCTGTTGTATATACTAAATATCAATGAAAGATATTCCTCCTATAAATAACGTGATATAAAAAAAATGAATGGTGAAGGGGTACAAATTTCTGATATAAAAGTACGCAATGTTGTTATAATATTACGTTTAGAGAAAATATGTAATGCAGCATAACCTATGACGTCAAGGTTTATCGGACTTGATTTTACTATCATTATTTTTTTTTTATTATTCCTCGCTCGGACTATCGACGTTATAACCCTTGTAATAAAGAATCGTAATAAGTTTTTGTATCGTTATGGCTTCTACACCATTTGCTTGCATTTGTCATTTCAAATGTGTCGCAATTTTTCCTTTTGAAATGATACGCTGCGTAAAAAACTATAGAATAATGGATCTTTTATAATTCTAACGCGTTATGGGGTAATTAATCTCTGCACGCGTTTTATCGTTTCTTATCCAAGCATAGGCATTATTTGATCAGCAGCCATGCTACTTAACGATTTAATGTATATATCGAGATATTCATTTTAAACCAATATCTATTACTCAAGAATTACAAATATTTTGTTTATAGTAAGTTTCATAATGAAGGGTTCCTTACATTTTCATGCGAATATAATGATCGTTGTAAGAATGTGAGGGTAAAATTTAATATCCTAGAAGTTCTATCGATGCGTCATATATTGAGATTGTGCCTACTCATATGCTTATCTCACTGACAATTATGATATCTTCATGTTACCGGTTTCAGAATGCAGTAAATGCTTCTACTGATCGCCTCACGAAAGCATGATTGTAATCGTGACCATGACGCGGATGCATGAAAAGTTTCCATTATATTAAAAAATAATATTCTATCAACATTAGCTACGTGTATTAATGGATGTATCTTACGACAAAGATGATTTAATCTTAAGTTTATAAATATAGTTTTTGAGAATAAAATCGCAAGTCGGTGGTAATAAAATGACAACTTCGTATTTCAATGGCTGCCTGTTTTTCCTTCTAAACACATATGACGTAGTTTACAATAACCCTTGCTTTCTTTTCATTTGAAAATGAAAAAAAATATATATAATCCTCAACAAAATTCTATGTAGTATTTTAACGGCATCTAGCATATTAGTAAAATATTTTTCATACATACCCCGCAAACAGTTCAGATGAGTATTATCTCCGCGTTAAATGACATAGCTATATATATTAGTACGGCTTGTATCACCTAATTCGTTTCATACAGTGTCATGAAGGCAAAGCCTTAATATTATTGTAAGTTAACATTGATATTATTTTCCATAACAGATATTTTCCATACCTTCAACGCAGATGTTTCAAGGTTGCCTTGATTCATGTTTCTATTACATTAATATTCACGGCCGTCAATTAAAAACTGTATTATGATGATTACTAACTTCTTTATTTTTTAATTCTCTATAACTGCAGTTTTTAGGCAACAAAAGCGATTTATATGACCCCCGATCTTTTTTTTACTGTTTTCCTCATAATCCGGACCTTCAACACATACCAAAATAAATTGAATACCTTCAGTAAAAAGAACCATATGTTTAAAGGATAAAACTTTTACAACTTTCTAATCTCATTGTGTCCTAACAGTCATTACAACAAAATGATCGTATCACGATGAAGAGCTTTTGTCGTAATTTTTATTCGATACGAATTTCACACGCGTTATGCTTTGACCATTAATTAGCTTCATTGAACAAGTAAAAAATCTCAAGAGCAAAATTATTGTCTTGAATCGTGTTTCATCTATTGCAACGTAGTGTTCCAAAGCGAGCCAACGAAATCATCGGGATAATTTCTTCCCGTTGAGCAGCAACCGTTTTGGTATTATTACAGACACAAAAGTCCACGATAAGCGTCATTAGACTAGTATAACAGAGGCTTTAAAAATCGTGCAATTCCACAGCCAAAGTTTGTGCTCTATCTAGACGAATCTCAACGCGATCCTTCCTCGACGAGAGTCCTATCTAATCCTCGATCGTATCGCCGGTAGCACCGTCAGTCTTGCATGTTAATTCATTTAGCTTTTTATTTACAGAAAGTGCTTACTTAACCTACGTATTTTCCCTTCCTTCGTTACTTTCCTTCGCGTAACAATTCGATCCCCACGAAAATTATGCGCTCGCATTAAAAGCGATTTTTCAGTCGTATCTTCAGTATTCCGTAGGCGACTATGTCCAGGACGACATAGAGCCCGATCAGTACTATCAGGCAGAACCAATAATCCGTGTGCTTCATGTCCATGGCTATTAAAAGTTTTTCAGGCACAGAGAAGTGGCAGTAATCCTCCGAACATCGTAACTTCGGTCGGTCGTAGCTGCAACCAAAACAAGTAAAACCTAGAAGTTATAAGATTCTAATACCTTCTGGAAGCACTTTCGGGAAGGCAAAAATGTGTAATCGTGTGCTTAAGAATGATCGAATTTAAACAATATGTAAGGTCGTTAGTGGTAAAGAACAGAACGAGAAACACCGCGTGAAAGGATTGTTCCTTCGATAAAACTTTGTGCTGTCTTCATGCAAATTGTAACGTAATATAGAAAGATAAATGTAAGTTGTAATCCAACGTGTATGGTGCAACCAAGGATGGTGCGATCGAAGGAGAGCTTCCAAATTCTGTAGGCACTCGATGTCCAAAGTATGCGAATCTTATTGAATGAACCATATAGTGTTTATAATAGTTCAAATGTCCGTTGTTGCAATCTTCTCAGGTCAGAGTGTGTTTAAACCTACCCATAAATAGCCACCATAATGCCCTCGAAACCGTATTTGAGGAAGGACAGATGGAAGAGCCAGTGCAAGTACGGATGCGCGTCGTTCAGATGCACGAAGAATCCACTGAAGATCAAAAAGGGGCAGATTATCAACGGGCCAAAGATCATGCCATTCTAAAATAAAAAAAAAAGGCGAAAATTAATATTTACATGACATTGGACTCGCTTTTGCCAACGCGCAAAGTCCGGCGACAAAGCAAGAAGACCAAATCGTGAGTTATCGTTATGTTGTTTCTATCTTCCTCTCTAAGCTTCCACGAATTACTATGCGGCAGTCTCGAGAGATTGTGAAATGAGCAAGCATGCGTGACTTCTTCGCCCGTGGAGACTGGAAAATTGTGATATAACAACTCTGCTCGTTTATTTCTCTTCTGAAATATTCTCAACACGTTAACCTACTCGATTTTCAGAGCGCTACCTTAAATTTCACGAGTAAACATTCACGTTCCTAATGATACATGGACCTTTCGGAAAGTCTCAAATGATTATTTGAGAAAACAATGCCCTTAACTCTTACGAAAGGTCTCCAAAAGAAGGATAAGTCGTGCTTATCAATACAAACCATTCGAAAGCTTATAGCCGTGAAATAACGTAACGAACCAACGAAGAAACCTATGTCAACTCGTATGACATTAGACCGATGCTATCAAAGACATAATTCTCCTTGGATTTTCGGACGTTAGCTTATCTCGTAAACGGTCTCCTTGCTTCACCGCGGTGCCTCGCTTACCACAAACCTGCACTTTCATTCCGGTCCCAAGGATAAGACCGAAGGCTTGTGCGACCAGGCTTACGGCCAGGCACATTAAAATGTAAAGGCCGAACCTTCTGGTTTCCGGCAGTTGGTCGCTCATGTAGTAAACTATGAACGTGAACGTCGAGATTGCCGCCAGCTGGACAGGGAAGTCGGCCAGTTTGTTCGCGAGGTAAAAAGAGCGGAGTTTGTACCAACGATTGAAGTGCTCCCTCGTCACTATCGGCAATTCCGAAGGGACTGCAATGTACAAGGCATTCGAGTTATGTTTTTCTATCGATCGGTACGTTCTCTACCGGCTGATAAACAATCATTTATCGGACAGTGAAAGGATACTGAATTTTCCGCGCTGTTTCTCTTAACCCTTTAAGCAACATGGACTACCCGCTTATTTTGGTGTTGTTAGGATTTTTGTTTCTGAAGATGAGCTTGATTCGAAGGAACGAGTGGCTTTTTTTTGAAGCGTTTGATACGAATCGAAGTTTTTACTTTTGTTGTTATTTTTTTTTTTTATAGGAATCTATAGCTTCGGTTTGTTTCGACGTTCATTGATAAAATTGAAATAAGATGGCAGTAGTTACTCTTGGCAATGTGCATTTGATGATAAATATGAAGCGGAGAAAGTGAAATTAATGTGCCGCTTAAAGGGGTAAGGCGCATTGGCTTGTTACATATGCAACCTTGGCTTGTGTGCGTACGAATGTTGCAACATGCAACACTGCGTGGGATATGCGTCCTTCGATACATTGTATCGTATGCAACTTTCACAGCATTTTCATTCTCGGAATGATACGTCGCAATTACAATTCTTATCGCGTAAGCCCTTCGCCAAAAAATCGTATAATAATCGGACAACCCTGAAGATCGTACAAATATTTCATCACTGTATAGCACGATACTCTTATCTATCTTACTCGGTATTTGACTCTTCAAAATCTCAGGATTTTAAAGAGTTATGCTTTTACTTTTACTTTTCTTAAAAATATTGATTTGTTGATAATTATTATTGTAAGGAAAGCTGCGTGTTTTATATAACAATCCAATGCGTTAATAATACAACGATATTTCTGGAAAAGATCAGTACTTTATAAAAATATAGCTATACAAGGTTTATAATAATGCACCGCCTAGCTGCGTCAATTTTTATATAATTATATAACAAATTGGTAAAAAAATAATATCCATCTCCTCAAGGGCTGTATCATATTAAGGTTCAAATTAAATAATTATCAAAGGAAAAATCATTCTTTTTTAAACATATTTTACCAGAATTATCGCGCATATTATGTACACGTTTAACTTGGGTATATACATAAGCTAAATAATGTTCTACCCTTGTATGGTGCTCCCCGTCACATTCTGTACTATGAGTGAAATGTATGATTCGATTATTCATTACATATTTTGAATGAATTATATATAATTTCAATTTGCTGCATTTGAAGTTGACCCGGTATAAATTTCATACGTTTAATAAATACCCGCTAGCTTACTAAGTGCATTGCTAGCACAAATATAATGGCATCAGAGTGGTATTAATGTTTCACTGGTCCTACCATAGTAGCAAAGTCCATGACCACTCCGTTTAGAATTGCTAATTTGCATATTACTTCGAAAATAATGAATTTGTCTTTGCTATTCTGATTAACGTGTCGATCGTCACTAATCCGGGATAAAAATTATCTACATTTATCCATATCTACTTACGCCTTGATAAACAATTTATGTATATAATTACAAAATTAATTATTGTAGGGATAAATTTATTCTTTGTAACAATAAATGATTAACAGTTCCTTAAGGGCGGATGTGGCTAGAAAGACTTTTTAGGTATTAATTATCTATGTCAATCGCAATGAAGACGTGGAATGCTTTTGTCACGTGTCTTATGCAAACAACATATATTTATGTAAAATTTGTATCTCGAGATCGTGAATGGATAGAACGGGTGAAACCGGCAAGCAGACTCGCTTGTCACAGCTCGCACGGTGATAACATGCATCAACTTACAAGTAGCTAGCGTAGCGCTGAAAGCACTGAACATGAGAAACATTATGCTGAAGAAAAGTAGATTGAAGTTGTCTAAAACATAAGCTGCATCTTGACCAATTTTGAAGTAGATGGTGCCAACGATCAGAGCGATTACAAGGTGCATTAAGAGCCGCGTGAAAGTCAACACCTATGCAGAAGACAAAGATGATGTTCAGTACGTAGTTTCGTGCCACTTCTAGGTGCCGTGGATTATAAAGTGCCTAAGGGTCTCTAAGATCTCGACACTTCCTTAATGCTCCATCAAGAAGTAGTTTGTTTTTGTTTGCCCGCAAGTTTGGTTCGCGTAAATATTCAAGTTCTCAAAAAATCCCGAATACTCTTAATCCAATTAATTTTGGATATAAAACAAGTTTGTATTTGATATATTTCGTGATAAATATCGTTGCGCTGAATTCGCGACGGTGATTGTTTAATTCGTGGAAACGAACGAATGTTTTCAACATTTCGATTGTAGGCAAAGGATTATGGTGCCCTCAAAGTTCTATTTATTTATGCAGAAGTTAATTAAAAAATTGTTGAATATTTTGACCGTGTATCACGTTCTATTTGACTTTAACTCTGCAAAACGTTGAAGATTATTTCTGTAAATGATAATACCGGAAGAATTTTTCTTGACACTAGAACTATGAGCCGCTGCCTCGACATATCTAGTTGTATTAGATGCGTCTCTTTTAAAAAATTCGAAAAAAAGGAGCAGAGAAATCCATCGAATAATTATCATGCCGCAACAACATAATGGAAAATCTCAGAAAACATTGTCACAAACATTCAATACTTTCTTAATAAATTACAAATCCATCTTGTTGATTACGTTTGTAATTCTAGTGTCAAGTTTATTCGAGGGTAATCGATTCGCAAGAAACAAAGAAGAATCCATCATGCATAAAGAGCAACGGACGCAGCGGTCAAGAAAATGTCGAGATTGACGGTGGTATCATTCGTCATGCTTTAACAAGCCAGAATGCTCTCTACAGTACAAACAGGCCAACCGAATGTCGGTCCACAAGTCTCCGGACACCCACAAAATCCCAATGAACAGACGGCCAACGTTCTAAAAGTCACTTCCATTAATAGCACAGCAATTTAGATAAATATCAGTTGCTTTATACAGTTTTCTCGTATCGTTTGATAATTCCAAAATATCAACAAAGTAACACGGTGTAGCAATAAAGTGAACTGTCCGTAAGATATTTTCATGATATCAGCAAACGTGCAAGTGTCTGGAGACTTCGGTACAGCAATGTACTCGTACCATGCTATGCAACTGTGTATATCTAGGGGAAAAAGGAGAAAATCGGACGTAAAAAACGTGGCGTTACCCTATCGCGGGAGAGCATAATGGCGTTTCTCTTGAGCAGAACGCACAGCTGTCTCCAGAAGCTCGTTGCGTAATACGGGGTATGCTTGTATTCCGTTTCGAAGGAATAAAGCCGCATAGGCGGCTGTTGAAGCTGCTGCAGTGCCTTCAACGAGGCGGTCATACTTTGGACGGTTATTTCCTCCTGTTTACCGAGGCTTGCACTCATCGTCGACCTCCAACGGTTGCTCTTCCCATTGTCGATGGCCTCCACTAACCTGGCCACGTGGTCCCCATAGTCCCCGTTACATATCTCCATTACTGCAAAATACGATCGTGAAAATAATCTCAGGAATCCTGGTATTGTCCTAGAGAGTTTTTCGTCGGTCATTCTTGGGTTTATCGAACTTTAGACATACCATGGTTTGTGTATGTCGATGTACACTTGTATGCGAATGTGTACTTAGAAGTGTATATTTGATCAAATTTATGAGGGAGATATAAGAACACCGTACAGTTTGTGTCGAAAAATATTTTACGAAGTTTCATCGATTTATATTATATTTTTTTTTCATTATAAGCATAATTTTTATTAATCGCATAATTATTTTTTAATCGCACCGCGATTACGAATTGTAGGATTCTTAATCGCAGGATGATCGATTAAGTTGCACTGTGAAAAGAGTGCAGTAAGTAGGAAGATATTGTAGGTGGATGTAATAGGTGGACATTTTCATGATAGCTCGCAATGAGAAAGTATCGTTTTCGAGTAGAGTACAGATAAATCTTTGATTCAAGAACCAAACTACAATTCCCACGTGTCATACACATATGCACAAAGAAAAGGCAAAAACGCGCGATGAAACTTTTCCTCTGTTCAAAAACATTTTCTCCATCCTCTTCAGTCTTTTCACAATTTCCGACACGTTTATTTTTCTGCAGAGGCAACATTCGTATACGTTTTCGGGAAATGATAGGATAAGAAGATACAGAGATACAACACCAACGCGTTATACGCATATAAGTCGAGACGAAGCGATGAAGAAACCCGCAATCAAACCTTTTTCCCGCTCGAAGAATATCGATTTCGATCATATTTCCTGTCACTGGACTCAATGTTTGCGAACGATTTTAAGAAACTGAAATCTTAAAGGGCACGCGTGTAATTGAGCGGATTATACAGCTAAAATTGTTCTGCTTACGAGCATTTGCAACTTACGGAAGTCAGCAGGGCTATAGTGCTTGGGACAGTGGAGGCCAAGGCTACTTAGGTACGGAAGTACATTCTGCGTGGCGCCGGTGTAAACGCAATAGCCATCGGCTACCACGTACAAGTGGTCTATCATGTTAAAAAGGGTGGCGCTCGGCTGATGGATAGAACACACTATCGTGCGGCCTTCTCTGCTCAGCTGTTTCATTATAGCTATGCACTGTTTCGAGGTAACGCTGTCGAGGCCGCTGAAAGGGAAAATCATCGTGTCGTTTAAAATCACATTGCAAAATCATTATCATCCCTTCCTAAATTTGTAAATTATTGTAAATCAAAAAGCTAGACTCTTCGTCGAACGATCCGTTACTTGCATTTAATTTCTTCCTTACGCTTCATCACTGCTGTGGTTGCTTTATCGAAAGTCGTATAGATGACCTTGGTCATACACTTTAACCACTTCGTTTTCATGGACGTGTTATGTCGAGGGGACTGATCCGAAAAGTTCACAGACGCCACGCCACGCTGCAACACCACGGTCGACATATCTCGCGTGTTCCATTATTAGATTAAAAACTTAAATTCGAAAAAATGTTCATTCTGAAAACGGTACGTGAAAGGAAATTGTGATATTGCATTATGTGATATTGTTAATTTATAAACTTTCATGTTGCATCACGTATAGTACCCTGCTTTCAATTGTATCATACGGAGGAATGATAAATCTCAAGCATCCTCAAATTAATATTTCTCTCTTCCTGTACCGTTTTTGGAATAAACAGTTTTTCGAATGTAAGTTCTTAATGTAATAATGAGGCGCGCGAGATATGTCGTCCGTGGCGTTGCGCGAACGAAATTGCATTTCGTGTTTTCACGTCCGTGGATTCGCAGAGGAGACGTAGCGTCGCGCGATAACACACATTCGGAAGAACAGTTACTGCACAGATAAACCGTAAGAAAGAAATTAAATGCAAGGAACGGATCTTTCGACGACTAGATAAAAGTAGGAGTTTAAATGATCAAACGAATTTTTCTTACGCCTTGCTACATTTAGTATTGGCAACATCGAAGAAAAACTGACGATTACTTTGCACGGATAAGTATTACTATCCACGCTTACACGCGAGTACGAGGAAGATCGAGAGTCGTGTACCTGGTGGGTTCATCGAAAAACATAATTGGTGGGTTGTTAACTAGTTCTAAAGCGATGGCCAGCCTCTTTTTTTGTCCCCCGCTAAGTTCACCGGTCCGTGTTCGGCAAGATCCTTCGAGACCCATTGCAACCAAAATTTCTTTAATCTGAGGTGAAACACTTAAGATTAACGTCAATGTGGCGCATCATTAAGGTGAAATTAAAAACCACTGCTTATACAATACTTTGTTCCTTAGTTTTTCTACCTGAGATTATTAAACAAGAATTATATCATTATAATTATAGATATTTTAGATAATAAAATTTCAGACAATTATAATCAGACGATTATTTTAAACAATCAGAAACTGCTAAGTATCCGAAATGTGCATGAACAGCGTGTGTTTAAAAATAATAACATCTTTATGGATTGGTAATCGAAGATTGCTGTAGCCGATAAGTGGTTTCAAATGTTGCTTATCGTCATCTGAGAATTTTTGACACGATATGTGCACTGCTTCTCCGGTAGTTCAAAATTTATATTAAATCAGTAGATTTCAACGAGTTTACATTTAACTAATTTATTAGCCTGCGTCAAAAATCAAACGAAGGAACGTGACAAAGAATAATGCAAATATTACCCTTTGCACTTTCTGTCGATGCGACAGAGTGAGTTTAAGGTCGGCGGCGACATTCATCGCTTCTTGCACCGTCAAAAGCGGCTGCAGATTGTCATCCTGCATAATGTAAGATGATATTCTTCTGAATTCAGCAAGATTCCTCACTTTGCCATTTACGGTTACGTTCCCGGTGACCGATGAAGTTCTACAATTAAAACCACGATTCTTACATATGTGTCGCATTTCTCATAGATATCGTACAATGTTTTAGCACTAGAGCTCCATGCAGATAATACAGATTTCAGTGAAATTGGGTCGAATAATAGTTGTATATATTCGACAAGTGTAACCGTAAGTGTAACTGTAATACGATGACCCATTGCACAGGAAGTATTACGTAGAGAACCAGTTTAAAGTTGCGTAGAATGTTCAAATCTAAAATGTCGGTTATACAGGGTTGAGGTCAATTTCAGCCGGATCGTTATCGAATGTCGTCGGGTGATAAGTGAATCCGCCTTTACAAGTCGAGCGCCAAGGTATGCATTCATACGATTAACAGTACAATGGCGTATATTAATGACCAAGCGTATTTGTCGAGGTGCACCGTGTATCTTCGGTTTTTGCCTTCATCTTTTACAATTGCAGGTCACGAATTGCTCCGAACAATATTTCGCGCTATCGATGCTTGCACGTTGATCGAATGAACTCTCGGCTATGCTTTTTATTTTTGGCTTTGGTGAGCGCGGTTTTAAGAAATCTCTTCGATTGTCTGTCGCACATTTTCAATTATAATGCGCATATAATCTGTAATTTAAGTTGGTTGGCGCGAAACGGATAAACTTTTTTTTGGGTCACTCGTTCCTCTCCTAAACTCATTATCTGTCCGGTTTCGATTTTTGGACATGAGTGTTTTACAAATGTTACGTCATTCAGCGATAGGCGGGATAAATTAATTTTTTATTAAAGCGAGATGTACTGACGTAAAACCTGCTAGAATATCCATTAGCGTAGATTTTCCAGCGCCGGAGAGACCCATGATGGCAGTAAGTTCTCCGGGTCTAAAGTCACCGCTTATGTTCCACAATAACTGTCTGGTCTCTGTAATCATACAGAAACATCCTCTAAAAAAGAAGTCGTTATCACGCTTGGGAGGCCGACATACATACGGGAATATATAATGAAAGCAAGTGACATGATGAAACGTATGCAATTTATTTGGTGGACTTTCCTTCTTAGATAGGTGAACATTATGCAACCTTAGAATAGAAAATTTGTCATGTGTCAGTGAAGTATGTATTCGCATGTAAAAGAAACGCGAATATGGATTAAGGCGACAGAAGGAATTTAGAGATAAGTAATGTAAAGGAAACTGGATATTGTATCTCCGCCTTTCACCTTGAGTAGTTCCAATTTATTAGCGATCAATATTGTCCCAAAATTTTATTTGGCGATCAGAAGGGATTATAAAGTAGACTACAAAAAGAATTGCAAAGCAATTTGTAGTGTACAATAAATTATAGATTTAATTACCAGTAAGGACAGATTTAATACCCTAATCCGTATAGATTTAATTAACAGTAAAAATATCTTTAAAGCTTATCTTATAAAACTTTTATTATCAGTCTAAACACAAGTAAAGTAAAGTAAATCGTAAGTAAAACATAGAGGGTATTTCCAAATCTTCTTTTGTAACACTGCTTAGAGGCTAATCGTAAAGTACAGAGTTACTGGCATATCGAAATTTCTAAGAAAAAAACATTGAACTGCGAATATGTCGACGATTAGATCATTTCTGTAAAGCGTTAATTTTGTTACACGTAATAACACGTTTTTGTAAACAGGTCAATTTATGGAAGTGCAAATTGCCAGGTAACTTTCAACGATCCTTCATTGTTCTAGACATTGAAGATTTCTGTGCTGGAACATATCCAATACTTCAATTGGTAGTTTCATATAGAAATCACAGTGGGGAACGAGCAAGCTTGCGAAGGTATTTGAGATAAGCCCTGATATCTGATTAAATATCTCTCACCAACCCGTGGGGATTTTTATCGTAAAAAAGAAGATTTCTTTCATCCACTACTCTCGCAGAGTATTGTATTTATCGGCAAATTATCCCACGTTCGTAAAAGGTTCTTCGGTTATCTTTAATATCTGAATTTCCTTATCAGCGATAACGTATAACATTCATTCTTTTTGGATAAGGTACGATGAGCATCGTTAACTACTGCTACCGTATCGCTCACCGGCTACAATTGTATTGTTATTAAACTGAAAATTGTTTGGTGTAATGAGCATTTTCGTCATAAGAAGCCCAAGCAAATGATCTTAACGTTTTCGCGACTATGCACTTAATTTACTCAATATGCTTAATTTCCATCTATGTTATATTTTGACACTTCAAATTATGTCTTACTATAGATATTATACAGTTGTAGATTAGCTTTTTTTATTTATGTTTTTGGGAATGACGTTATACTGTATGCAGCCGGTATTATATTTTTAATTGTATAAGATTTCAATCAGAAATGAAATTTTGGAATTTAAGAAAGATTTAAAAATTGTTTTCGAAAAGTTCCTCAAATCACAAAAAACATATAAATATTTATCGAGATATAAGAAATTTGCAATCCTGCAAGATGTTTTAATAACACGCGACTATATAAAGTTTTCTGAAGCCTATATGAATAATAAGTAAAGATTAAAAGTGATAAGAGTTATTAATGAGTATGAAGAACAAAGACCTCGATTTATATCTTGAATATTTGGGCTTATACTATATGTGACGTATCAGAAACGTCATCGTACAATAACATAATAAGTCCTTATCTTTATTTAAATACCCAAGGTAATCTGGATTATAAATTAAAAACAAACAATATATAGTACAAGTGCATATATATGGACAAACATAATGAAACGTGACAGATATAATAACAAGGTGCAGATCCAGAATTATATCTTACAGGTTTACAATCTTTATAATATTTGTCTGGCTGCCGTTACAGTTTTTGATCATTTAGTTTTCTTTAGATGACCGAACAGTGGAATAACAGTCAATAACTGCATAGATGTGGTAAAATAACGATTGGACTTTTAGTCTCTGAATACGTTCGTTTTTAGGTATAATAAGAAATATTACAGCCTCCAACAGTATAGTATTGATACTAGAAACACACGTACTAAGTTGAAATCCTTGAACGTTCATTAAGAAGCTGGGCTATAAATTCACAAAGGAGTTGAATTAGTGCAATTTTTTAATAAAAACTCACGGTTACCTACGTAAATTTGAACCAGTGGGTATGATTCTTTGAATATAAAGTACCATACTACAAACAACACAAGGCAACATGGCAATGAAATAACATTTTATAAGATGAATAAAGATTTTACAAAATCTTCGCTACAACTGTTCTATTTAAATGTTTTTACGCGTTCTTCGAATTACTGAGCACCCTATCAAATCGCTCGGTACATAAACTTGATGTTTCAGGAAAAAAAATATATGAGTACAGTACAGGAGGACAGAAGATATGCATTGTCGATCTTTTTCAACTTCTTTATAAACTTCTATTCCCACCCTTGGGTATCATTCCCAACACCTCTATTCCTCGAATCCGATTTTATCGTGTCAATTCGAGGTTAATAAACTCGGTTTAGACGCAACTATATAAATCAAACGTATCGCTTTATACTTTGGAATGAACTCTGTGTTATTTCTTATCTTATATACGCGTTAATTGAACGCCCGATACGGTTCTACTACGAGTTATCTGACATTGTTGCTAATTAAAGATACCTACACCTTCAGAATCGGCCGTTAAATTGTTGTTGACAATTTTACGGCAGAGCCTGTTTTCGTACGCACCATTATCGCTCAGTGAGCTCTTAGATTATAAGATATTACGTAGTACGCTCGCAAATTCCTACATTGCGCACGTTGTTGGCCCGATTTAAAGTCTTTCGGGAAGGAGGGATTAACTTGAATAATAAATGTGCATCGAAGACGGATAAATATTTATCCTTGTCATTATCTTCACTCTCGATATCGTTTTCCTCAAATACCATTAACCTTAATGTTATTCTTCTCCTTAACGGGAATATCGATCATTTATGATTTTATCTTTTGTACGTTTGTGCATTCAAATGGGCGCTACTAAAAATTGGCGACGATTGATAAAGAGAAATTAAGTGTGATATAATTGAAAATAAATTTATATTGTATTTAAATAAAGTTACGTATTGGTGTATAAAATTAACGGATATTTTAAATTGTAATTATTATAATTCAAAGATCAAAGTAAAGACGTCGATGAGACAGTCCGTATCTTTTATCTTTTCTTTGTTCTTGGTAATAAGCGTGTATGCTGTCGCATAGAAGTATATGTACACTCATATATTTTTACGAATCACAAACGGTTTTATGATAGTGGTACTTTTCTTTTATTTAATACGACACTCGTATAAGCAATAAGTCTGCTGAAAGTTCATTATTTAATATTCTAAAGTCCATATTTTATTTCATATAAAAAAATACTTATCTCTTACATGCGTATTAAGAAAATCTATTTTCAGAGAATTCATTGACTGAACGTAAGAAGCATTAAAATCATCTGTTTAAAAGAGAATTGTAACAGCGCATAAATATAAGTCGATGATTATTCTATAAGGGTTCGTGAAAGGATTATTTGACAGCAAAAACATTTTCTCGAAAAGCTGTTTATCAATCATCTTTGTTCTTTGATGAGTTCTTTTTATTTCGACAATCCATGTTTTCGTCTTGAGGCAATTACTTCTGGACAGTAATTTAACTACACAAACAATGAACGATACTATAATTATTTTTTAGTTCTTTCTCAATTATTTATCTCAACACTATTCCACCTTCAAGTTGGTTTTACCAGATGAAATTTGTGCATAGCATCGTGAACAAAATTATTATTCTCGCGATGTTCATCCTGTAAGTAAGAGCAATAAGAAAATTCATGATCTGCAATACCAGAAAAGAAATGTCATTAGGGTACATTTAGCTTCACGAAGAAGAGCTCAGTCTCTGAGTTTTCCAAGATGCCAACCCGTTATTACTTGCCGTTACACAAATTAGCTTCAACAGGCACAACCGTTCACGACCAACAGAATCGGTGAATTGCATGTAGTATAAGGTAAGAATCAGTGAACGTAGAAGATTGCAAGGCTGTAAAATGCAGAATAGTATTCAAGTTCCGAGAACTTCAAAGTGTAACGAACGTTGATTTAGTAAAGGTCGTAAATTTTTGCTTAGAAATGGAATAAGTAGTAGGCATTTAAACGTACACCGCAAACACCAAACTATTATCTGTTTTGTGACGTATCTTCGGCTTTTATACTTGTACATAATTCTATTAAAAAAAATATTCATGAAGAGATAAACATTTATCACGTATAAAGTGCAAATACGTTAACACAAATATCGATGAGTAATACATTTATTTGTTAGCAAACAATTATATTTATTGCATTTAAGCTGCATGGAGATAGAGCAATCTATATATCAAATCTGATGATCATTAATACATGCATCGTTGCAAATCCAATATAAAGAGTAAAAATAGATCTTGTGATCGTATGTAGAATACTTTACGTATTAGCATCGGCACAAAGAACGTGATCTGTAAGTTAGAGAAACTTACGATGAATCAAAGTTAAAATGCAAATATTTGATTAAAACATTCCGATGCAGCTCGCGTTCTATCTGCAGCTTACCGCGATGTTCAAATCTGTTGAAGAGCCGTCATGGTTAAGCTAGATTAATGACTTCGAGCCGCGATAAGAGAAGCGTGTGGAGACAGGGAAATATTGCAAATAAACGAGAGTGACGCATTTATTGTGCGTTTCAAAGTGCATTTGAATCACACTGCACTTCCGGTATCTGTAACGTGCCATCAAGGCTGTTAAACTGTTTCTTAAAGAGATGTACGAATAAATACATCGCGGCTCCATCAGTTTTAAGCGTTCCATTAGTAACATTAAAACCGGAAAGCTGCAGAAGTACGTACTATATTAAGTTTTTCGACGATAAGCACTTTGAGAATTCACAAATAAACCTTTCGGCAATAAATAAATGACTAAAGTAATGTTTCCACTTGACAATATCGCATCGTGTATTTTTCAAATAATGAATTAAAGAAACGCGCGGAATGAAGATTTATCGGGATAAGCAATATTTGAATACAATCGATACAAGATGATGGAATAATTATACAGGATTAGACGTTCTCACGTTTATCGCGCAATCTGCCGTTTTCGTAAAGCGTAATCGTATTTCCCGAATAAGTGCGTAAACAGTCAATACTACGTTACGTCTTGTTTTTAAGCAATGCACCAAACGTGTATGCTTAGCATCATTTTATCAGCATCGTGAACAAAACATAATTTAAAATCTTTAATAGAGAGAAAAACATTGAACAATATCGTATGATCAACTATGTCTTTTAATAACACATAAACTGAAGAGAGTCTTGTTGTAAAGAAAATTACATTTAAATAACACTTTTAGCTAACAATAAGATCAATATTATGATTACAGAATCGAATAATGGCATGAAATCGTATATTGTTGGGTGTATCGCATGTCTGTCTCCTTAGGCTAAAAAATTATCTATACTTAAAAAGTTTGAGAGACGCCAGTGTGACCTTTAGATTCAGAAAAATCAAGAGGTTATATCTGAGCTCTCATTGTGAGTGAGGTCTAATCTACATACAATAGAGACAAAGACTGATTTCTTTGCTCGGTTGTTTAATTTCTAGCATTAACTGCTGAGATAATTTAATCTAGGACCTACTATTTTAAACTGGGTTGCAAACCATTGAATCTACGGTAAACATATTACAGGAAATACAATATAGGTATTACAACGGAATATATTCACGAATAAAAAACAGATTTCGAATCTGATTTTTCCGTACAGATGCCCATGATGTTATGTATTACATCACTGTAGTTCCTAAATTTGTCTGTACCTGGTTTGTTTAATTTTTATCTACTGAAAGATATATATTTACATATGCACTTTAACTGTAAGATATATATTCCAAAATCGAAAATATATTTGTGCTTTGTGATGGATAGACAATATCGCCTGTTTATTTTATTCATTATTCATATTACGAATAAGAATTCGGCAAGGCTCACAGCAACACTTTCATGTCTTCATTATCATGATAAAATATAAAAAGACTTTCATGATTAATCTCCGCCAGTATCTATAAAAGTGCACTTACCCCTGGCCATGATTCTCGTACGCACGCTGTACGACACATCCTCGAAGAGTAAGTAAACCGACTTGTCGACATGCACAGTAGTATCTCGTGAAGCCTTGGAGTTCTCTGATTCTCGAAGGCTAACCGTCATCTTCGTCATGAGTCTTTGTTGTGTCTCCATGAAATCCTCTCGACCCTCTTCGCTTTTCCCTTTCCTCTTTCCCCGATACCTTAACGTAGCGCCATCATCTCGAAATGCATTCGATGCACTTCCTAATCATACGATCGAGTTTTCTCAGACTTCACGCACACAGACATCGACAGATTCAATTCACACTCACTTTCGAGTTAGTCATCGAAGGATTCTTCTGTCACGATTGGTATCAGGACACTTACTAGATGCACCTTTAATAGATCAATCAGTCGATCGATCGTTTCCCTTCTCGATTTCGCGTGGACTCGCTGCGATCATCACTGCATGTATTCTTCGTTATTGTTTCACAGATTCTTTGGAATTATCATATGTATAAGTAGTTGCGAAGTTTCTCAATCTACACTTTACTGCATCGTGCGTTCATTGTTCTGTACACTTCGATGTAAAACTGCGTACACGATATGTCGACGTACTCTTGATCGGTGCTACTTAACGATGCTCCTTCTAAGCATCTATCGTCTGTTTCGATAATTTATTACTGATTTCAAGTAAATAACGTTTGGTATTATGACAATCGTTATCGTTTTCATCGTCATCCAACGCCACTATCGGTACTTAACAAAATTGTCTGCAATAAATATTTCAAAAGAAGTCTTTCATGTCCTGGGAAAAGTGACCATAATTGATAACTCTGTATATTCCCTCATGTGAGGATGAGTATTGGAAGTAATCCTTTGTGACTCAAGACACTATATCTGCATGTACCTCACGCCAGCCAACACTTATATGCAACACCTTATATTCGACAAATGTATTAAACGCATGTCTGATAGTCAAAAATATAATTAATTCGAAGTTTATTCACATTATAGTCATTTTAAAGCTTCTGTAACAAAAAATGTCGGACCCTAATCGATGTAAGATCACAAGGGGTTAAAGAAGTTCCGATAGGCTTTCGGTAGGTTAAAGATTCAGCCAGTTGTTCCTCGCTTGACGTGATAAAATCCAGGAATCATGCAGAATCTTTCGAGACGAGGTTAGCATACGAAAATTGAAATTCTAAATTGAATACTCTTAGGAGGTCTCTTATCGTTAATCGCGGACACGTGTTCGTGGCAAAATCGAAGGCAGATTACGATAATCGCGAACCGATTCCCGCTCCGGATGCTACGTACGGGGTATACTCTTCTATTATCACGTGCGTTTATTATCAGCCACGATACTGGACAATCCACGGCGTGCGACGACGAGCCGCGAGATCGTCGAGCAATGTACAAAGAGCGCCTCACAGATGTTCTTTGTTCTACCATACGTTTAGATTTCTTCGCGCCGCCCGTCACATTTTGCTTTTCGATTTTTTTAAGAAGAACCAACGATTCTAAACATATCGACGTATTTTGGCCTACCGCCTTGCGAGGTCTCAAAGATTTCAAGAACCCCCGTACTTATATGACGAATAACCGAGATCTTAGGAGTGGATTAACGCGATTCGAAGAATTTCTTACGATGCAGGACGCGTTGAATGGCTGCGTTGTTTCAAAAGAGCAGCAGAAAGCTGCGAGATACGCGTTTGTGATTTGAGTATTATTAATACCGACTTTCTTCTAGATATGAATTATTGATAACGATTTTCAGGCACTCTGAAAAATGAATTCCTTTGCTTAGCTTCGCGAAGGTATAAAACCGGTTCGCCGAAGGAAAGATTGCGAATTCGTAAAACGCGAGAATTTCACGCACTTTCGCGGATATACGAAACTTATAGAAGGTATAAAGCTATCGTGGGAGTTAGCGCCATAGAAAAACTTTTTCTCCAAGAATCGTGAGAGTTACTCGTGCATCAACCAGTTTGTTAACGATTCTATGCAATCGTGGTTGAGCCGTTTAGTAGTTATTCGTCGATCCTACGCGAGAAAGCACTATCGACACGATCACTTTCACAATTCTCGCGATAACGAAATGCAGCGATTCACCGTGGAATCCTAGAAAACTCGGTGTATTTGCGAGAAATCGTTGTACATACGCATGATTTGTACTGCGATAAGAAGCCGTAAAGTGGTAACGAGTACACAAGGAGCGACATTTTTGTAGATTCAACGAAGGAAAACGTTGAAAAACACGGGTATTTTCCAGGGGCAACGATGTACAGAATCCTTGTTTCGAAATCAGTACTATTAATTATACTCCATAATCCTGCCACCGATGTCTTGCGGATCGACGTGACGCGCATGTGCCGTATGTGTTCCACGATATAAGATGCAAAACAATCAGCAAGATTTCAAGACGAATATTCCAGCAGGAGATTTCCACGTGCGCCTCGTACAGCAAACCGTGGAATAGTTACGCGTATTATTTTATAGAAAAATGTCACGATGCGCGGGTGGTAAAACAAAGAGACTCGGTTTGGTCGAATCGTGCGACGCGCGTTACAACGGTATAACGGGTGAAGAAAGACGGAGGACGACGAGAAACATACCCTACACGTTGACGCGCCACGCGCAACTGACGCTCGCGGCCGATCACCGTCCGATTACTGCGTGCTACATCTCTTCCCCTTTCGCGCATATTAACACCGCAGTCCGTAAGTCTTCGGACACGTGGCAAGCATCCAAGCGATTAATAAGATGAAATCGGATACTAGATGATTGATATATATATATATTTTTTTTTATTAATTTCTAGTATCTATTGCTAAGATAATTTGAACTACTGTTTAAGGTGAATCTCGAGCCGCCAGAGCTCCAATTCTCTAAAGGTGATGGGCGAGAGTCGATTTTTTATAAGCGGTCAATGGGGAGATTGTTTACTTAATCGATTGATTTTTTGTAAGCAGTATTTGAGTGTATGGACGTTAGAATTTCGAGAAACAAGAAGTGAACGCTCGATCGATCAGTTTTTTGTAAGTGGTACACAGATTGGTATTTAATTATGTGAATTGGTGCAAGCAATTCTTTGAATTTGTAGAGGTAGGAATGGAGACGATCGTTTTTTTTATCATTCGGTATTCTGCGAATAACTGAAAAATCGCCGTTTAACTCAAAAGTAATCAGTGCGGTTATCTCTTTGCATTCTGTTGGACTAAGTGAACGATTGGAGTATAGACGGATCAGATTTTAGAGGAGGACACTTTTCCAGAAAGCGCCACTTTCGTTGGTACGTACTATCTTTCATTGGTTTCCGGACACCAATCCAATTCGGATAAACAACTTCCCAATCTTACGATAAGCAACTTTGCTGATGCCAGAGCAACTTTGACATCATTACTTGCTTAACAAAGATCGCTTACGATGTTCGTGAGCAGCGTAATGGCGACTAGACGAGGTAATAAATTATTGAGGAAAATCAGGTTTTTCAAGATATTTTAGTGATATCTGCACGTGTATGTATATGTGCTGGAGACTTCGAATATGGTTGTGTACGTCCTTGTAATCGCGCGTGTCAAGAATCGGGTAGCATTTACGCATCTACGCATTGTCAGCCTCGAGTGATAGGCGGCATGTATGTTTGATTTGCTGAATGCTTAACTATTTCTTGGCATTTCTGATACGTAAGCCTTAACGGGATCTTCTCCGCAATTATTATAAATTTAGACGAATTTAAGAAATCAAGTATGTTAACCAATAATCTTTTTGACGCGATTGCTTTGTCTGACGTACAAAGATGTTCAAACTGAAAAAAATTGTATGCCGCTTTCAATTACGTGAAACTTATAATCGATCTGTAACGGAGAGACAGCGACTAACGAGTTGCAACATCTACGGTCAATAATGTGTTTAAATGATCATAGGATTACATCGGCGGTCACTGTACGTGAAAAATGTAAAAAGAGGAATATGCATAACGTGAGGGCTCTGAGTAGCTAACAAGGTTTGTCGTGGAATAGCAGCGACGGTGGCAGTAAGCTCCATGTGCTTCTAATCTCATTCGATCGTGTGTCTATGTATGACATACTTTAATTAAATAGAAATAATAATCCTCGAAATATGTAAGTGTATATTTGCGATTGCATAAATGTCAAACATGTTAAAAAAAATATCCACTATAAATCACATGTATTGTATTCTATTATATCACTTTATCTAGTATTAGGATAAAGGACTAGGGAGTTACTTGAAGAGTTCTACTACACCGAAAGTAACTCGATACAGTTCGTGTGTCGGAACCGTTATTTCAGGTCACATGTCCCTAAATTATCTCATAAAGGGTTTCACATTTTACTTTCGTTCATTTCTTCAAATGTTTGGTTACCATTGCTCGAGAAGAAAAGTCTTGCAAACATATGCCTTTTATATTTGTGAGACTGTACTTGTAATGATCATTAATTACGTGGTTTGAACAACTCTTTATAGTGATAAGCGAGCACAGCTTTCCGATAATCTTTCTATTAATATACGTTCGGTATGAGTGAATAATCTTCAAATTTATCACTCTATGTCCCTGAGTTTGTAAGAGCATCTCAAATATTTAAGAGTTCGAAGATTATCCTGATAAGAACATTAGAGAAAATGCCGATAGAGACTAATAAATAGAAGTGTAAACTTACAATCAAAAAATTTTTGGACATGAGATTTATTACAATCTCTAGATTTTTTTACGCAACAATATATATTAAAACAGCAAGATGTGTTATTCTAATACCTATATTTAATCACGTTAACTTGTGAATGGAAAAATTAAACTTGGAAGAGAGAAAGAAATTTTTGTATAAAATATTACTCTGCCATTCCAAAACGTCATTCGTCATCATAAGCGTATCGAATTTTTTTTACGATCAGACCCAGGTATATAGGCACACATTTTTTCTTTGCTTCCTATTTTAATTATTTTAAACGTTATTTATCCGGATTCTGATCGTTAGTATACTCAAAGTACCTTTTCGTGTAGGGTGTACTAAATCGAAATATTAATTACTCGCCACCTATAGTGTAGGAAAATTTCTAATCCTTCATATAATAAGTCTTTAACAGTTATTTTGATTTACAAGCAAATAGCTGTTTTTAGTCATAACCCACTACAATATTAGTCATTCTACGATTGCTATTAAGTACTAGATACAATGTAAAGAAATTACAGAGACTGCAATTTTGTAGCAGGTATAACGCGTTATTTCGTACGCGATTTTTTTTTTATCGTGAATACCCTTACGAGCATTATTGTAGAGCGCAACGATGTTACTACGCTGACATCGCGCATCTCGAAAAAGGTGCTCGATCACTGGTATGTCCGAGTAAACCGTTTCTTGGTGATATCGGGCGTAAAAATTGCGGTACGTGACAAAATGAGGTTTATTCGAATTTGCCGGAGTGCGCGCATGCGCACAAGGCCTGGCGTCCCGTACCAGCGGAGACTGAACGCCATCTTTCTCGGTTGTATGCGACGCGCGGGGCACGGCGGTGTATGTGTCAAATCTTAACAACCCAAATAAAATCCGCACGAGCAATGGTGTTTATACAGGAAAGGTGACTCGTTCGCGTGTATACGACGTAAGTAACGTGATCTTTTTCACGGCTAGTGTGTTACGCCCTTCTGTTTACGCGATAAGGGACGGTTTTTTCGATCAACACATCCACGAGCACGATCCTCGTACGTTCAGCCATCGTTTCGACAGCAAAAAAAAACCCCGAACCTGCCAAACCATTCCAATGCAACGTGTGCACTAACGATCGAATGTTGCACCCACGAGACTTTGTTTAATCCCTGCAACACCGGCGAAACATCCTTCGCGATTTCCCTTTAACACGGATCCCTTGACAATAGGTATCATCCATTTTGTTTATGCACCTCCTGCATGTTTCGTTCTAAAAACATTGAACACCGTGTGTATATTTTCCACCCGAAAGGCGATCGGCGATACTTTTACCCTGCTCTCCTTTCATGCAATTGTTAATTTTGAACATCCTTCGCATTTTGACCCTTATAAATGTGTATCATGATGCAATATTAGTTATAAGTATGTCCTGTAACTTGCAATCTGATACTTCACTTTTGCAAGCGGTAAAAGAATGCTCGAAGCAAACAATTCTTATCTTGTCTTCGATTTGTTGCATGAATATAGTTGTATATATCTTTTAAAAGTTATAATAGGAGCGATTACTTAATGAGGTTTGACTTGGTTTTCAATGTTAATAGAGTATATAAACATAATTATTTTGAGACATTTCATGATGATACTGATAATTTACATTCTGATATTTGAATATAAAAAATCTATTTGAATAATTACCTGTAAGTACAAATTCTTTGTGAAAATTGCAGGTACGACATTTTAAGCTATGGTTAGTAACGCATCACGGGGTACTCCCCGTATTCTAGTATTCCGGCCAACTTACGAAGAATTCAAAGATTTTACAAAATATGTTGAATACATGGAGAGTAAAGGAGCTCATAAAGCGGGTCTGGCTAAGGTCATACCTCCGCCTGAATGGATTCCGAGAAAGGGCGGTTACAACCTAGATGATCTAGATCTCACCATACCAGCGCCAATTTGCCAGGTGGTAACCGGTAAGCAAGGCCTCTATCAGCAAATCAATATTCAGAAGAAATCCATGACGGTCAAGGAATACAGCAAGTTGGCTAACTCCGAGCGTTACAATACTCCTCGTCATTTTGACTACGAGGATCTGGAGAGGAAATATTGGAAAAATATAACTTATGTAGCACCAATATATGGAGCGGATGTATCCGGTTCCTTAACCGATCCAGATGTGAAAGAATGGAATATTAATCATTTGGGCACTATACTTGATTATGTAAACAAAGACTACGGCATATCGATAGATGGAGTGAATACAGCTTATTTGTACTTTGGCATGTGGAAAACTACGTTTGCTTGGCACACTGAGGATATGGACCTTTATTCTATAAATTATTTACACTTTGGAGCACCAAAGACATGGTATGCCATACCTCCAGAACATGGACGCAGGTTAGAGAGACTCGCAAGCGGTTTCTTTCCCTCGAGTTATCAAAGTTGCCAGGCTTTCTTGCGTCATAAAATGTCCCTTATTTCTCCTCAAATATTAAGGCAATATTCCATTCCGTGTAACAAAGTAAGTGTGGTTGTCTAAAGCAATGTCTATTGATTAAAATTAAATCAATGAGAAATTAACACGTACAAGATCGCAGATCATTCTTTGTTAAAACAGTACGTTTATCCTTCTTAGATCACGCAAGAGGCTGGAGAAATAATGATCACGTTTCCATATGGATATCACGCTGGCTTTAATCATGGATTTAATTGTGCTGAATCTACGAATTTTGCAGCTCCGAGATGGGTAGAATATGGTAAAAGAGCTACGCAATGTACCTGCAGTAAAGATATGGTAAAGATATCTATGGACACCTTTGTTAAACGTTTCCAACCTGAAAGGTAATATCCAGAAACCCATGTGATCCTATCAGGAATGTGATATAATACTATAATAAATGTAGTTGATGCATACATTAATTTCCCATGATATATTATAGATATGAGTTATGGTTACGAGGCGAAGACATCGGTCCTCATCCGGAAGATCCCAGGCAGACTGCCGCACCGATGCCTTCGCAGATGGATCTGCTATGTAGTAACAGTAGCAATGGCCAACTACCGCAAAGCTATTTAAGCGCAGCGCCTAAAAACAAGCGACACACGATCCACAAGAAGAAGAACATAATGGCAACCAATCCGGATGTCGATATGGCGGAATTGGTGAATCGCACCGATATACCTCCAGACGTCAAAAAAGTATTGCAAGATCTTGAATTAGAGGAGGCAGACGATCAACCGGACGAGCAGCAGCTGGAAGTTTTGGAAGAAATTTGGCTGAAAGCAGGAGAAATGGGTAAGATAACAAATCATTCGTATTATTGTTGTCCCAACTGGAAATCTTATTTAATTGTATCTAAAAATAGATGTCGAAGAGGCTACCATCTACGACGACGGTTACAATCGGAAGAAGAGCAGAAAGAGAAAAAAGAAGCAGAATGGGGATAAGGAGAAGCGCGAATCCAAGTCAAAGAAAGAGGCTAATAGGATCAATGTAGAGAATATGAATTTAATGAAGACTGAAATAAAGATCGAGGAAGCGGATGGAGGTATACATCACACAACGTCGAGCATCCAAGGGCAGGGCGTTCACTTGGAGGGAATAGCTCACGCGAGCTCCGACGATGGCATTCTGGTACCGGTCGATGAGACCTTCGCTGGTATTAAAATGGAGGATGTATCCGAGTTCTCTGAGATCACGGATAAACCCGTCAAGAAAAAGAAGAAACACTCCAAGTCCGGAGAACCGAAGAAGACGAGGCAGAAGAACGTTAGTAAGAGCAAACGCAAGCATCTGAACCTGTCAGTCTTCAGTTCGACGGAGCCTTTGGATGTATCGGATGCCGATGTACAGCGTAAACTCATGGCGATGCCGAGTCTGAGCTTCCATAAGTCGTCGACCGTGAAGGATATCTCCAACAGTCAGGGGAAAATTAATCTTCTACCTGGAAATATAATATCCGTTGGCAACGAGCTTAGTATGACATCTGTTAATGAGAAAACGGTAGTAAATATTACCAATAGCGGTTCTATGATAAGTACTGTACACAGCGAGGCGAAGGATACGGAGAAGGCGACAGAGAGTTCCGTGGAGGAGCAAGCGCACATATATATAAAGACCAACAAGAAACCATTGAATTCAAAATCCATATTGGCTAAGACAAGTGTGATAAAGAAGCCCGTAGAATTGGAGTACGCGAATGAGGAGACAAAAATCATTCCGCAGGACCCGAAACCATCGAGTCATACTACTTGTAGAAGCGTTGGTACGATGCTTACAGAAAAGTCGATAACGAATTACGCGAGAAAGGATATTATAAAAGCACCTAGGCTTAGCGTATTAACGTCGAGGTACGATACGACCGTGAACAGACTTCCCCTTAAGGTGGAGACCGATAAATCGATGGTCGACGAAAAGGACGTTCGTTCGGCGTTGGACGGCCTGTTGGTGCTTCCCAAAGCTTGGAAGTCGTTGCAAGAACCAAAGCTGACGAGCACCAACGTTATGTTCTTACCAAACACCACGTATCCAAATCCCCCGATTTTGGAAAAAGAGCTGACCGTGCAGGAGGCTATGCAGGATTCGAAAACGAAGGATTGGAAGGAGACTTTGGAACGTTTAAAGCCAACCACCACGTGCACCATACAAGCCTCGAATGTAGAAAACCCATACAATATGTTCCCAAAGACTGCAGTTTTGAACAAACCGCTTGCTCATTACAATATCGGCAGTATGAACGCGGAGATAAGGCCGCTGGAAAAGTCGAGATCGGCGATTGAGAGTTCGAAGGCGGTGGCGAAGAAGTTCTGGCAGTTGACCAACAGTAACAATCTGTTTTCTCCGAATAGCGAGCCGACGGACGGCAAGAAATTGGCAGTGCCAGTCATGGATAAGCGGGACAGTTTTCGCATATCTTCCCCTTCGACTTCTGTCTCATCTTCCTTGCTGGATATATCAGACAATAATGCGTTACTCGTAACCAGTTCACCATATCCAGTAGCATCAAAAGCCACGAAAGTCCCATTAACCTCCCATGCACAAATTACTGCTATCAGCTCCAATAAAAAGGCCGTAGAGATCACCGACGTGGCTCCTACGGCCGCGAGCTCGTTCGTAACAATATTACCGAACGAGCAAGGAATCATTAAAAAATCCTTGATACAAAAATTGGCAAAGCAGCAAACGAGTAGCAGAAGGTCCTTAAAAAGTACCAACGCCAAGTCCCAGACCAGTTACATTCTGGATGCCGTCAACCCTAGTGGCCTGAAAACCATTTCCATTAAAGTCGAGGATTCGTCCGTGGAAGCTCTTCAGCCCAGTACAAGCGTCTTGTCCGGCGAAGCGCCCACCCTTAATGTGCAATACGACATAAATTATTCTAATTCGGATTTGCAAAAGTTGCAAGAAGCGGTTATAGTCGCTCCCTTGGAGCAGGAGCAGAACTTCTTGCCTGTGATGGATAACAGGCCGATAGGCTTGCAGAAGAGCTGCAGCAGTAAATATCTAACTCTGCCCGAGTTAAAGTCCATCAAGGTGCCGGCCGCCAGGAGAAAGTCGAAAGAGAAGTTAAAGAAGTCGACCACGAGGAAAAAGCTTCTCTCCGCACTAGCACCAGCTACGGCGACTACCGAGGAACCGAGCTCTTTGATTCATTCCGTGGAAAAGCCTCTTTCCATTGCTCACACGACATCCGCGATCCCGGGACATATATCGGACATGCTCTATCCGAGCGTACCGAACAATGACCTGTCCAAGGCCTTTAACGATTATTGGGGCGCCCAAATATCCCATTGTGCGGTGTGCGCTACCTTTGCTACCAGCAGTACTGGGCATAACAGACTGATGCCACCCGATTGGAAGTACTGTAAACCGATGCCCTTACCGGAAAGTTCACCAATATGGGTGAGGTTCTCTCCTTTAATTCGTTGGTTTCTATCGGTCAACGTTCTCGTAATCGTGTAGTCTCTTGCTTATTCACCATTGTCCCATTACCTTCTATCCATAATTATGCTTGATCCGTTAAAATTTTGCATTGATTCGCAAATTGAATATATTATAGCTCGATATGTCCGAGGCTTCCAATTTTCTTTCGGCGAATAGCTTTGTTTTATGTCAGGAAAATTGAACGAACAAGAGTTTGAATCATAATTAGAATTTATTAAGAAGGATATTACCATTGATACATGCTTCTTATACTATATATAATTCGAAGGAATACACAAGTATGAAGATGGAAATTTCGACTGATCTTGCATTGACTTTTTCCAGGTGTCCGCGCATCTGTTCGCCGCAAATTCGAAGGAGCAAGCAGTGGAGTCCGAGAATGACAAACTTCTGCGGTGTAGGGAATGCCACGTCACGGTGCATGCCTCGTGTTACGGGATCACCGTATTGCCCACTGATATACGAAACTGGGCCTGCGATAAGTGCAGAGCTGGTAAATCGCATGTGGTACGTATATTCATAGTGACGCGAGTTACGTGATACCGCACTCGATCTCGATTTTATACTTTTACGAACACGGACACATTCAGATGTATGCACACTCAGCGTCTTTTGCTTGTACGACGCAGACGATCACGCGGCGGCATGACAAAGTGTGCCATGCCTATATAACGTATCCTTAACTACCAAGGTGTTTCCAGAATAGCAAACGATAGAACCTGCCATGTCAGTTTTTCGTGGGCTATCGTTTACATTGCTGGTTATTTTTTAACATCAGAACCACAGGTCTTTGTGCGATCATATTTAGATCGATTTAATGACGGTGGAGGAGGGGGGGGGGGGCAAAAAAAAATATCAATGTACTGATATATTTTATTACTGCTACGACAATCTTACAAATCAGTTTCTTTAATCGTTACTCCGTTAATTCTGGCGTTAACGATGTTGTTCTTTTACTACAGATGTGCTGCTTATGCCCGATGTTCGGAGGTGCCGTTAAACGTACCAGCGACAGCGGATGGGCGCACATACTCTGCGCTCTTCTATTGCCTGGGGTTACGTTCAAAGACGCCATCAACAAGGACCCCATCAATGTATTAACCATAAAGACGGACACGGTCAAGAAGCAGTGCCGTTATTGCGGTCAAAAAGATGGAGCGTGTCTTAATTGTAGTCAGTGCACCAATCTGTTTCACCCGTCGTGCGGATTGGTAGCCGGTGCGATATTCACCATACCTGCTTACAATTCGCAGGAGCTGCAGGTATGATTCATCGTCGATTAACGCATTGCGTGCTGCAACGACTGCACTTATCCATTGATTTTACTCTTTGAATTTGTTCCCGAATGATTTTCATGGAACAGCATGCACACCTTACAGCGTGTTAACTCGATTCGACGTTTATTCTACTTCGTTGCTCATATAAATCAAACAATCGTTACTAGACGTTACTAGAAGAAAGAAATTGTGGATTGAGACTTTGTCCGTGTTGTTAAAAAATGCGGTGTAAAATTAAAAATACGCAACAGAGTAAAATAGTTCGCTCGATTTTTGTGGATTTCGAAACGAGTTATTGATTACAATTTTACGTTTTATCGAGAATTTTTTATCGATTATCGATGACTAGAGTGGCGTATAACGTGACGGTTTACTTTTCACGCTCTGCATGCTCGAATGCACCGAGCTTGTGCTCGGATTTAACGACGAATCGATTCAGGTTACCTGTCACGAGCACGACGACGGCAAGGAAAAGATCCCGATGATACGCCAAGGGGAGACGGTTTGGGCGAAGCATCGGAATAAACGTTTCTACAAAGCCAAAGTCGAGGGTATAGCGGATACGCTCTTTTATATGGTCACGTTCGAGGACGATAGCTTCAGCGACGACCTTTACCCCTGCGATATAACTGTGAGTTGCTTTGAATTTTCCTTTTTCCGTACAACAGTGTGAGCTAAAAGCACCGAACGATTTTTATTGCAAATACATTGGCAAGATCTTCTGGTCTCTCTGGGCATCACAGTATCTTTGTCCCACGTAATTACAATGAAAATCTTTGGGTTTCTCCCTGGCTCATATTAGGTCGGTGTAAGGTTCGTGTTCGATTTTACATTTCGGAATTTACCATTCGAGCTGCTTAGAATTTTCCTTGCGAAGCAACAAATTAAAAAGCAATTGTTTCTTAGTAATTATAAAAATCGTAAGACATATTTTAGAAGCAAATTGTAATGGCGTGGCAAGATACACCCTGCATGGCCTGAACGAAAATAAAAAATAAGTCCAAAAGTAACGAAAATTCGATCCAGCACGGAACGTGTTAAGATACAAGTTTTTGCATTAAAAGCATGTAATCGCGAACGAATCCTTGCACTGATGTAACAGTATATATTCCCGAGTGATCGACCTTGCTCCATGCTTATACGAACTTGATGTACAATGTGTAGAATTATAACCCTGGACATCCGCCACCGCAAGGAGCAGCCGTCGCCGTAAAGTGGACGGATGGGCAGATGTATAATGGTGTCTTTGGGGGGACGAATCATCAGTACATGTACAATGTGAGTATTTAGTTCGAAGATTGTCTAACGAGAGTAGCCTCGACCATGACCCTCGCGGATCTCGATAAAACTTCACCAAGGTCATAGTCGCAGTTATCCAACGAGTTGCAAGAAAAATACCGGTAAACGGTAAAACCAAAATCGCAGAAAATGATCCATCTGTCCGTGATGATAATTTTCGATGTAATTCTACCGAACGCGCAGCAGATTTTTCTTATCCACTGAATATTCGCGGCTATCATTTCGGTTAATCTTCTTGCAGATGTGGAATTGCTATACTGAAAGATCTCTTTAACATCTGGGACATCCACCTTGCGAGACTAACAACCGCATTTTCCATTTATACGTTTATATTTTATTGTACAATCTACCTTTTTTATATAAATTTGTAATCACACTCGTTTCTTTTATGCGCAGGTATCATTCGAGGATGGTTCTCAGCGTGTACTGAACCGAAATGAGATTTATAGCTTAGAAGAAGATATGCCAAAAAGAGTACGTTCTCGCTTGGTGAGTTTAGCGATAAATTAATATAACAATATGAAACTTTATTCTTTACATTTTGTTTCGCACACTTCTTTACATTCTTCATTTTTTCCCCTCGATTAATTTTTGTTTCTATTCTACGCTTTGTTTCGATCCATTTATCGAAGTCTGTTGCAACTGAAATGAAGCATCGGTATCATCTGTATGGCGCAGAGGATGAGTCTGAGGCGCAAAGAAAGGTGAAACAGTCGAAAAATTGTGATTGAGAAAGTCAGAACGGGAAAAAGAACGAAAAAGAGTAAAAGAAAAAAAAAACTATGATGATTTGATGTAAATATTTCAAAGAGGCAAGGCTAATTGTGCCGCTGTAAATAACATATGTGAAGAAGATAACCTGTACTTTAGTAATTCAAAATCGGTTCCGAGCGTTTGTATCTAGAAGAGTTCAATCATGTATGTAGACTCCACTCGTTCCTTGTATCGTTGATTTACCTCGAAGCCAACCGAGACTTCGATCGGTGCACGCGTCCCTTCTCCTCCTCATCCCTCCTTCTCTTTTACATTTAATTGTTAATCTTTCATTGCTTGAATCACCGTCATACCCGGCGAACCGATAAAATGATGTATCCAATGTAAGCTAGAACATGTATTATCGTATCGCAATTTCTAAATTTCTTAAGGCAGCGAATTGTAAATCGTGCGTTGATAATGTTTCGCAATTTTATCAGTATGACCACGAACAGGGTAGAAGCTGTGGGCATCATTTTACGAGACGATTAAGAGAACGCAGCAACTCGAGGTCTGTGTTTCACCAAGAGTTGTGGCGTATAGCATTAAAGAAAATGTATCTACCGTATTACACGCTGTAGAGATTCTTAAAAAACGTTATCATCTCTCTAGACCCCCTATTCGAGACCTACGTACATAAACGTTTCGCCAGAGACAATGTATCGTGATTCAAAAGGGATAGTGCTCGAGCAAAGCTGGTTTCTTCTACAAAGAACTGATAACTGAATATATAAAAGTAAGAATACGTAAAGGCAGGGGTATTAAGTAACTTTCACATAAACAGGCGAAAAAGAGAATTCAGAAGAGGTTAAAGCAAAATACCTATAGCGATTAACCATCGATACAAGATCTCGATATTAAAAGTTACAATGGTACGAATGTCGAGGAAAATGAAGTATCGTTTTGCCATCAGCCACGTGACCAATAGCGCTTACATCGAATGTCTATAATATTTCTGTACAAATGACTCAAGTACTCGTGCCCTTTCGTGCCATTAAAGCAATTACAGGAGAGTTCTTCTAGAAATGAATCAGCTTTGCTTCTACACCGTCCTTCTGGAGTCATGGTTTATTCGTAACGCCCCTGGAAAGAAAAGCGCACGTGATTTATACCACGAATCCGCCGATGCCCGTTAAGAATGCAGCACATTCCTTGACGATCACTGGTTTCACGGTTTCGGTGCTATTCTGCTTTCCTTTTTCGTTGCTCTCCTCGGCTTTTTGCGCCCAACGAAATTCTGGTCGGCCTCGCGGCTGCAGCGTGTTGACGAAGTTTCCACTCGCAAGAATTTTCTTTGCGAAGCGTAATCGCGATTCTATGCGAAGCAACGGGACTGGAATGTCCTGGTACCGCTAAGAGGGTTCAATCGTTGGTCGCGATCCCAATCTTTTCGGCTCGTAGTTGTGCTCACGATTTGAAGGGGTACAAACGTTAACCCTGGATTACTAAACTATCCCACGACTTATGTAATTTATATCATTTTATTCAAGTAGGAATATCAATTTTATTTCTTTGAGCTTAAGGTATTAGAGTATAGAAATAAAAGAAGGTATATTTTATTCGGATGATCATTTTTTATTCTGTACAAAAAGAACATAATATTCGTTGGCTTGCATTTCATTTTGTGCAAAAGTTGGTTCTCAATGCTCTTTGATTGAAATATGGATAAGGAAGCGGAAACGTTTTCTGAAAATTGCTTTTTGATTATCCTCAATTACAGGCTCAATTTGGGGAATGCCTTTAATGGGTCGAAAGGTAGTCGTAGAACGAAACGCTTTAATAGCGCGAAGATTATGATTTCTAGGAATTGTGGGTTGCTCTCGTCTTTTTTACGGCGGTTCAGTAATCTAGGATTAAATAAGAGGTAAACCTTTGAAGAGTCGTGTTACGAAATTGGCGAAACGACGCCTGGTTTTTCATTTCTCAAAATGAAACGATTTTGTATATAAGGATGATGCGTTCGTGGATATAAAGGCAGGATACTTTGAATCCTCTCATTGTTGACGTTTTCTCGACTCAAATCACGCGTGCTGTACGCTTTTAAAATTCGTCAGTAGCCTGGACATAGTAGTAGCTTTTTAAAAAAATTATCGTTTATCATCGATACTCTCTACACAAGCAAAATATGTGTTTTTAATTTTTTATTATAACTGGAGCAATGATGGTGCGTTGCTTAACACGTTCCATCGGTTTGCTGACGTATGGAGATGATTAAACAGATCTACATACCTTTCATTTTTGCTTCTCTCTCTTTCAAAGGCACGTATAACATAAAAAAGTGATCACTTAATAGGACGAACATCGTCGGTTGTAAGCACTCTACAGATTTACCTTGTTCCTGCTTATTACGAAAGCTTTGTATTTTGTATTAAAATCTCCAGCTGATCGTTTGTTTCGCGTGTCGATTGTTAGTTCGGCTATTAATCGTGCGTTAGTCTAAAAATGAGTAAGAAAATACAATCAATGTCGTAACCTCGCGAAAATTTTGCACCCGAGGAAAAATCCAACAATTCGATTTGCCAAAGTAATTGAAAGAAAAACATCACGAAAGTGAAGTCTAATGCTAAATGGAAGAAAGAACAAGAGATGTGCGAGTGAATAACGGTTGATAACCTTTGCAAGGAAGTTTGTCGAACGTCCATGGAAGCCTACAGCACGCACGAGCAGATTTTTCAGGCCTCTGTGGTCTACGATAGCGAGGAGAGATTTAACTTATTACGGGGATTGCACCGGAGAAATCGGGAGTAGCGTACAGTGCCGCGATTTTATTGTTCTTACATCTAGTCGTTATTGTTACTTCCGCCACACTGTAGACTAAAAGATTTCCTGGCGATACACCGATTAGCGTATTCGTTCAGTATTATAAGAATGTACAAGTTGCGTGCAATGTATACTCGATCGCCTCTATCCCATCTGCCTGTTGCCTTATGATCGGTGTTGAGAACTTTTATCTATATGTTGAGGTTGAATGAAAGTACCGTTCGTTGCGCCTAGCCTTCTTTTTACAAGTAATTTCGCAAGTCAAAATTTGTAGCAAGAGATAATGTTTCATAGGTATACTTATTAAAATATGTTCTTTGTTCTGCCACTGGTTCGTGCATATGACGAGTTAAAATTTTGATTCAAATTTTAACTTGTTAAAATAATGTATATGAAGAAGAATATAGTTATCGAATAAGCTACAAATCTTTGTCGTTCTTCTTATTAATAAATTTCGTTCTAATTAAACTTTGTTCTGAAGATTAAAAATAAACGATTCCTTTTTCGATTTATCCGTATAAGTATTATTGGATTTCCAGTGAAATTAACTACGCAATTATCATTTCACTCATTGCATTATCTTCACAAATGGCGATTGCTTTTATGTATTTTTAGATGTATAAAATGAATCAAAGATTGAACTGTACTTTGAATTGGAATTGCTTCCATCGGAAACTTCGACGAAACGTGAAAGGTGGAGTGTCAAAATTGGAAGTCGAAATTTCTCTAAACGAGTCCGTCTCTCAGATGACGATGCTGCACTTTGGCCCGTCACTATAAGGCAATAGGTTAACTTTTTGCGGTCCAAAAAATTCTATTCATTATTTTGTGCCAGCCAACTAATGAAAATCAATCAATTCACTAACAAGATCAAAAGGATTTTTTAAAAGCTTCGTTCGCACCGGTTAAAAGCATGAAAATCAGTCGAAGGTTTATTCAATTTACGCGCATAATCGTTTTAAAGCATTTACAGAAAAGCACTCGATGTCACAACCAACGTAGGACCGCAAAGGGTTAAAAAGAGCGGAGCATTGTGCGATGCAAAACCTATTTGTATGCTCATTAACGAAAAGACTGCGGCCGCCCAGGAATAAGAATTGCGATACCAACGGCGCGTAGAGCCAGAACCGGCTCCTCCGGATGTCCCGTTAAGAAAAATTGACAGTACAGCCTCAATTTTAGTGCGTGACGAAGTATGTCTCGGGTATATTAAATATATCCTACGTACATTTCACCACTGCGTTTTTTATTCCACTCTTGTGTTACTCCCGTGTAGGATTTGGCAATCCTGTTCCTTAGTATTTGCAAAGGTAGCTTCAGCTACGACTTTCACCGATTTCAACGGAATTGGGTATTACGGTATAATGGGTCTACGATCCGCAACGAGCATAACTTGTAGCTAAAACTGTAAATATCTAGTCAGTTATGATAAAAATGCGTGCACAAATTAAGGAAATCGCACAGCACGAGATACATTCGGAGAATAAGGCGATTTATTCGACAATAGCGGTGTTATTGCGACAAGTATTGGCGATAATATATTCGATCTCAGATTCACACCTCGGTAATGCAAGGAAACCGTTCTGTTCCAAGTTCCATGTTCCAAGTTCCAAGTTCAAAATAATTGTACCGAATGTTACGGTTATGGAACTGGAACAAATATCGGTATATTACATTGGCTAATGTCGTGAAAATAGGTGAGAGTCGTAACCGAAGCACCTCTCCTCGGTGAAAGACAAGGATCGCTTCGAAGTCATCAGTTTTGTACGATCATAATGAATATTTTTCAACGTCGATTTGTCGATTCAGAATGTACCACAATCAAACAAAACCCATTAGAATTCTATGCTGATCTTCGCCTCGACTGTTGATCCCACTTCAGCGATGTACCTTGGAAGACTTCCGAAAGAAAATGTGAGAGCAAGAATGCATGTGAAAAGTTTCGTGGTGCACCAATGCCCAACCCCTTTTTTCACGTTGAAAATGAGTGTCTGCACGGTTCACGTTTGTTCTGTCCCAAATTCGCGGAAAGACAGATTCTATCCACGAAGCACGTGTTGTCCTTCACATTCACGAGATTTTGTAGTTTTTCAATTGTTAAACGAGGGAAAGGTCTTGCAATACTCGCAATACTTTTTTGAGGCGCTTCTACGCGTTCTTCTGATAATCTTTACGTAAATTTTACGTTTAACCCTTAGAGTACTGTGCAAAGGTGAGTAACGGAGTATTTCGTAAATTGGATTCTTCTTTGAAAATCCGCTTATTGAACATCCCTCATGCCCACAGACGAAGTTCTACGTCATTTAAACACATTGTTGCCCACTGATGCAATAATTCGTTATTTGTTATTTTACCTTTACTTTAATTTACTCAATTTAATTTAGAATTTAATATACTCAAAGATGATACAAAAATGTTGCTTGGGTTCATTATTTCAATGAGAGAAAAAGAGATATTACTATATACGATGAACCCCTTGATCTTCTATATTTCCTAAGACTGTGAGTATTCTATGAGCTATGAATAAGACATTCCAAACATAGCCAAATAATTGATTCCTAAAAAGCTTTTGTGGTTAACAATGTGTTGAGCTTCGTAACTTTTATTTTTGTTTTCGAATGATTAAACAGTGGTGTAAAGAGTGTGTTTGTATATTTGTATTCTTTTTAAACAGAAACATACTGTGACAAGTAGATAGATGAAAAGACGTCAAAATTAACATATAACACGGTATTCGGTCAGATGAAAATTCCTTCTTTTGTGTCATTTTGCACCGATAAAACTGTCAGTTTTTTACTCGACAAATATATCTGGCTGCAGTACTCCAAGGGTTAAATCCCGTAAACTCGAAATGGCGACCAAGTTATTTCAAAGCGTTTATTTAGTGTAGACAACTTGGCCGTTGCTGACTTAAAGTGTTCATTGCGATCTCTTGAAATCCATCGGCGGTGGTCCTTGTTTAATATTATTGTAAAGAACCAAATAAAGGTTACAGCTGAAAAATCGATGGCCTCGTTTCCCGTGCGAATGTTAGTTCTCTAAAGGTTACTTTACATATTTATTCATCCACCGGTTTGTGGAAACTGTATCAACGTTACGTCTGTATATCATTATTAATAAATGAAAATGTATTTGCATGTAGAACCGGTATGGATACAGCGTGTAATAAAGATTAACCAAGAAAAGTGTATTTGTTCCTCCTATTACTTGTTTGCAAATGATTAATCCGTGAATAATAAACTGGTTATAGAGTAAAATAGGAAGCATCAAGAAAACGGTAAAGCTATGATCCACTTTGACCATGAAATGAGCGTGGATTGGAGTTATAGTAGAGAAGATCATTGTTTTTGTATATACCTTACGCTTCTTACGATGCAAGACTTTCGTTGAAGATCCTTTGAGAGGCTGAAAAACGTTTGCAATCCATGCAGAACGAGATTTTTTTAAAACAACGACAAAGGAGGAGACAGTGTTTCTTACGACTTTACGATACAAAAGACATGCATATATTTATTCAGCGAACCTTCACACATAATCATATAATTTTGCATATTTTTATAGGTAATACTAAAACAATTGCTATCGCAAAATCCTTCATCTGTAAAAAAAAAAAATCCCTGAAACCGACGGACGATGTGCGGCAAGAACAAAACAGGATTAAACGATTGGTACTATTATATTAACGATCGAGTAGTATATCATGCGATTATTTAGCACATGTTCTCTCGATTGTAATAAGTACCTATACCCGCCAATCAAATGACAAAACTTACATACGAGATAGCTTCTTGCTCACGACCACGTCAAGAGTTCTGAGGCGAATAAAAAATAATACAAATCCTTTGTTAAATGTTTATTTTTCGCTCCGTTTTCGTATATTTTCTCCAACTTTTGTTATTTTTTCAAGATAGAAAATTTAAAGAATACGCACACTAGCGTACATAATGTTCCGAATATCTATAAAATGCAGAAAAATAAGCTATTTTTTAAAATAATTTATTTAGTGAATATCACTTACGTTGTTTAATAATAGTGTACTATTTGCAGAGCAACACAATAAATCAATAGAAAAAATAACGTTTGCAAAATATTTCAATGATATCTGCAAAAGTATTAGTGCCTGCAAACTTCCGGACGATGGTGTAAATCAAATTCCATCTAATGATATTGAAAAGACGATCGAATGGTACGATAGAAGAACATTTTTTCGCAACCGAGTGAATCGTGAAACCTTGCAATATACGAGCAATATACGTTCTAAATTTCCACGATCTGCCTCAATTCTTGCCGCATCAAGTACACGTATTACACGCGGTTTCTCTCTACAAACAAGCACTACCGTTTAATGCTTTTCTTAAAATTTTAAATGCGTCATCGTTTAAATATTAGCTATAATACGAGTTTGTAAAACGTAAGTCATTTACATTCGTTTATACATTCTATGCCTACGGATAAGTAGGAGCGCGCTCAGTGGAACTTGAACGCGATTGTCTCCAACATACGTGATCAAGCGCCACATCAAACGAGGTTTCTATTATGTTAGGAAAGGATTTCGACTAGTATTATAAATAATTATACTGCGAGCAATAGAAGAAGAGTCACAGGCCGACGTAGCGACTTTGGTCGTGCGGATAATGCAACGCTTGGTTGACCCATTTCTTCTCAAGGTGAATGGGAAAAATCTCACAGAATTACGGATTTGAGTAGTACGCAAAAAATTATTAAACAAATAACGGGAATGGAAGAATAGGGGAAATAACATTTACGTAGAATATAATACGCTCTCTAATGAGGCTGCGAGAATAAATTCTTTTCACGAGGAAACTTAGTGGGAAAAACATATTTTCATAGATGTTGCGTGTACGATATATTGGGAAGAAATGAGTTAAAGCTAAACGAAGTCGTATAGGATCGATTTACCGCAGATTCAGTTTAATCAAGTAAAGGTACCTCGATCGACACGATTCTCTTTTCTACGGCCACTGTGTTGTAGCATCGATAGCCCGAAGTGCGATTCTTGGAATCGTTGGAACCGAATGTTCACTTTAACGCGTTAAGCGCTGCTTAAAAATAAATTTCTTCAAAAATCGAGAATGCTCAGTCATGGACAGAATTCTTTGATCGTAAACGAGCGTTAAGGAAACAAACGCTGCGTGATCAAGAGTGAATTATTTTCGCGGAATCGAATCACCGAATTAAAATAAATTTACGAACTTAACCGATCCTTCGAATACAAAATGCTTAAAAGCGAATTTGCGTAATTACTATTAAATCTCTTGGAAATAAAATTGTCTAACTAATAACAAACAGTTTCTAAGTCACATTTCTAGATCATTGGCCCGATTAATATTTACGAGTAAGGTGATGAGAGCAAAATTACTTTGTCCTTATGCTTATGTTATACCGACACGTCCCGAATTATATTCTGGTAGCGGATAAGAGAATAAAATAGAAAAAAAAACTATTAAATAGAACATATATAATGTCCTGTAAGAAACTAGTATGGACACTAGTGCGAACAACGACATTTGTTTATTGTGTTAATCAAAATCTACAAAAAATAAAATGCTATTCAACTCTATCTGCATATCGTACGGTATATCTTCATCCCAGGAGTAGAATTTGAAATGGTAAAAAAGTTGATCTGCCGCTAGACATTGATAGAACTCCAAGATACTTCGTAAGTGTAGTACACTCGTGTCCAAAAGTTATGTATAATCGAAACAGAGCAAAGGTAAATAAAGATCCAATAGAAGTCACCTGTGCTCTTGTAGTGAACCTGATTTGGCGCACTGCTGTTATCTTATGTATCAATAAAAGTTTTAAGAATATCACGTTTTGCTTGCTGTTGCGCCTAACGTTTGTCATATTCTGTTTATCGCATTTTGTGCTATTGTATCGTATACTTTATTACAACTGTAATTCATCATAATTAAATAACTGTGGCACCGGTAAAGAGAACTGAACAGATTTCGGACATATCGTATTACCGTGCGTTGTATTTTAAGTAATATTCAGAGGTCAGTGGTCCCAGAAGCAGTAGCGTCTGATGGAGAAAGCGAAAATTCGAGGAGCGCGCACTGTTCGAAAGCACGTAATGAACTGTATAAGATATACATATAGATATACGAATACACGCGCACATACACAAACGCGCGCGCGCGCGTGCACAGTAAACGATAGACTAAGAAGCGTAGAGAAGAAAAGTAGATATGAAAAATCAAAGAAGGGGTATTGTTGAGTTGATATGTTTGTAAATAGGAGATGAGCATGAGATTATGTTGAAAACGATTTAGAGACATAAACCTTGCAAAATCGAACAAATTTTGAACTACTTTGTTGCAATAATCGATCATGCTTACGGATATTTTAGATATATAATATTTATAAATCTCAAGCCGATTCTACGTAACTTTTGAATTTGAGTGTGGTTTGGTAATGTGAGCATCTGAATGCCCGTCACCTATATATATGTATCAAAACCAATATATAATATATAGGAAAAAACTACAAAAATAAATTCATATTTGCGACACCATCATTGCCCATGTATTCGCCGTGCATGTTCATTCGTAGATTTTTTAAAGAAATTTAGTTTTCATAAAAAAGGAAAGTGTGCTTCAATTCTCGAAGTGTTCGTTATAAAAATATAGATGATTGATCACCACCCTTCGGGTTGCGCAGAATGGCGGGAAAATTAATAAACTTAAGAGGGAATTACAATCATGCTAAAAGCGATGAAGTAATTTCGCATACGTAATGAGACAGTACGAAGAAAAAGTGCATCATTAGACGATGAGATACTTATTTTTGCAACCTTTTATCGTGACACTACCGATATTGCGGAAGAATTTTTTCGTCGCTGAAAATGAAAGCAAGATCGTTTTTTTTTAATTAACATCGACAAATGCACGAAGCAGATTACTCACGTTTACTTTAGTTGAGTCACAATAGCAAGCATCATAATAACACGAGAATTAACGGCTATTATCGTATAATATCTAGCTATAACATCTACAATAAAAAAAAAAGAGGGGGACAATTAAATAGATCCACTTAACGATTTAAAAATCGTAACAAAACGATAGAAAATCTGAAAAAAGACACTCACGAAAATTTTAGTACGGACAAAAAACGACAAACGTGTCATTTTGACTGCTTCGACAGTTCTGGTGTTAAGTCCCAGAAGATCGGGGAACCACAAATTGTGATCGTCGACCGATCGATAAAGATCCCACAATCAATTTCACAGTATCGTGTATCCTCAGTCACATTTCAATTAGTGTCGAATGATATTATTCTTGATGGACGTGTCACTACTCGCTTCTCAATTTAACGCGTTTACTCACTCTTCCGGCGCTGTAAACCGCATCATAAATTTCGTCATGTAAATTGTATTGAATGTTTCTGTACCGTTCTAGTACCACGAATTTCCTCTTGGAATTACATCGCGAATCACGCGAGCGCGCAATTGACGCGAGTGAATTCTCCACCCCGAAAACACGGTCTTGCCACAGAGTATTAGACAACACGAAATCACTAGCTCTCCCTTGGATCTTTCTCCGTACCAATAATGGTCAATCTCGAGTACGACAAACCGTGCTTAAAAGTCATGGAATACGAAGTAATCCGCATGACAAGCTCGTTCACACATCCTTGCATCCTTATAATACCATGAATGTTTTCCTCGGACAAGTTGACTTTTCCCTCGAGGAATAGAATTTCTCAATGGAATTTCCAACAATAACACCGACCTTCCCCGTGATCCACCGTACTGCACCAGCAATGCAACAAATCGCCTAAGTCATCGAATCAATTTCCTCCAGATCTTTCTTCACATTCACAATGCTCTTCCTTAAATACGATAAGAATCGCGTTTCTTGACCGAGACATCGCCGGCGACAAGGTAAGATTCTTGGCCGAGATCACAGCCGAGGGATAGTAAAACTCGAGAAAGATTATTCACGAGTCAGATTAGTTTCTTACTGACACACTCATCTCTTTCTCTCTCTCCCATTTCCATCTCTATCTCCTGTTGAGCTTGCACCAGAGCGCGCTCGCGGTGAGCAGGTGCATCAGCACGCCGATACCCACGATCAGCACCAGGCTGTTCACCACGCTCGTATCGACGATCTCCATCTCGGCGAGGAACTTGGTGGGCTTCTTGTAGTGGCAATAAAACTCCTCGCACTTGAGGTCCATCCTGTCGAAGCCGTAGACCGTGTAGAGGAGACTGTGAAAGCCCGCCCGGAAGTACGATACGTGGAACAGCCATCGGAATGCAGGGGGCGTGTCCATGTAGCGGATGCAAAAGCCGAACACGGAGAAGAGCACTGCGATTATCGGCCCCGCGAAGACGGCGATCTGTCCGCGAAATTGAAATAAGATTATTTGGCGCATAAGATCGTGCATTCGTGCGCGCAGGACGAGTTGTGTGTTATTAAAGGAAATTAAGGGCTACCGCCGACACGAATGGTGATTTCAACGAGGACTCTAGGCGAGAAAGAGATACGAGAAGCGCGTTGCACTTTTGCGATTTAGTATTCAAGCGACTCGATGTCCATTTGAAAAAGTTCACCTTATCGTGTCTATTACCTCGCTACATTTCATTCTTTGGATATATTCAGTGCTTTCTCTTTAAGGATATTCTTAGACGTATACCCGGGATCTGCGTTTTAGAATACCGTTTATCGGTAATGGTGAAACGCATCTTTCGTTGTCCTTGACTCGTTTCCAAAAATTCAGAGACGCGCGAAAATGTGCGGATCTCGTATCCGCGAGTCGCGTATACAAGCATGATTTACGAACGTTCAGCGCCGCTTCTCCCTCGTCGTGTTTACGCGGAGTGTCGCATTGTGCAAGACTTACTCGCGTATTTTCTCATGAACTTTACTCGCGCTTTGCATTATTTAGACTATGGACATTATGGCCAACACGACGCGTCGTGTATGCGTTATCATCTCCATGGTCATTAGATAAACCGTTCTTACGTATAAGATCACGATTTTTACCAGCGATCGTGTGCATCGCGATGTAATAATTACGCCTCGATTGCGTAAGTTCTCGCCAATGCAAACATTATGCTAATATCGCGCCGTATATGTTGATGGTTCTCGGTTGAAGTGCTGCCGTCGAAGGGCTAAGAGGATTACAGTGTCGTATTCGTGATTAGGCAGACCAGGAATTTTCTACTTGCGCTTACCTGTACTGTCGTTTAGCTCAGTCCACGCAAGTGTATTCCTAGATATTCGCTACTAATGTTCGACACACACCACTAGAGTCATACGCCCCTTCATAATTGTCTTATACCTTTGCCCGTACACTTTAACTTTTAAATATACCTCGAGAGAAAAAACGTCGTAAAAAAAACTGTTTTTTTTCTCCCGTACACCTGGAGTTTTTCCACTGCTCGTCAAGACTACGTCATCTACTTTCGTTCAATTTACCGAGCGAGAAGGCTAGGAGTATCGTGTCAGATTTCTGCTTCCGCTTTACCTTGACTGGAGTCGTCGCCCCGATGAAGAAACCCCAGGCCTGCGCCGTTAAGCTGGCCGCGATGCTGACCACCATGAAGGAAATGATACGCTGCGTTTCCACCGGTTGCCCCGTTAACCAGTAACTGACAGCCAAGTAGGTCGCGGCGCACAGAGCCTGGAAGGGTATCTCCACCAGGAGCATACTGATGTAGTAAGGCGCCAATCGGTACCACCGATTGAAATGCTCCCTCGTGAGAATCTGCATTTCGAGAGGAACTGGAAGCAAACGATCGGTTCGATCAGTACTTCTCGAGGAGTTAAACCTTGAAGCATTGAAGGAGGATATATGTAGCAAGGAAAGGCTTGAACTTTGAAGTTTCAAGGCTTCGACTATTGGAACTCCGAATTTTCTGTTACTCGACACTGAATTTTCCGTTCAGGCGGTGTCAGTCACCGGTGTCCGACAGCGCACTTCTCAGCAGCGCGCGTAGCCTGAAGGGGATTTTCTTGTAAATTCGCGTGGCACTTAACGCGTTAAAAACATGAATGTGATTTATTAAAGCGAAGTAAACAAAGGTGAGGTTGGCTTGTAAATCGATTACAGGTTGTAAATTCCCGCGTTAAATTTTTCGCCATCTTTGAACCTAACATTCGTGAATTTGTATTGTAACGTTAAGACCACGAGTGAGCTCAGGGATACGAGTACAAAATGGTATTTATTGTGATTGAAAAAAGTCACCCGAGCCATCTGTTAACCGTATCTAATTAACACTGGCTAACCGTGGCGTGAAGGGTATGACGTGTAAAATCAGCGTGGCGCTTAACGTGTTAACAATTTCGAAGAACTCGACCAGGGCAATAGATCTGGACGTACTTTTGGTGTCCAGCTTGTATCCAGTTGCAAGAAGAATTCGAGTAAACGGTTGATGCAAAATTGTATATCCACGTTTATATAATTTTAATGGCCGACTTAACTGATGTTCTTGAGGGTGGCCATATAAAATTGTTTTTGGCCGAGATGTGGATTTGGGGTCTAAAATTTTCATATTTTTCTACAGAATGCTATACCACAGTAGTTCGTCGAACGAAGCAATTCCTCTTTGTATGACACAGCAAAATTAAATAATACTCTCTACCATATTGCTTTTGATGCTTCAAAATGTATACATTGTTATCGCGCAGTAAGATTTTAAAACAAACAGTATGTCTTCCTTTGTGTTTATTTACCATACGCATTTAGAATAATTTCCTATACCGTTGATACTAACAAAGGATAACGATCCACGCGACTGGCAGTCAGGTGGATCGTGATCATACCGCAGGAGTATGAGATAGGTGCGAATTTTAACTATAAATGGCATACAAAGCATTCGATAACAATCTACCCCAGAAGGTGCTAGTATGTGACCCGACGTACTCATAAATTCAAGACCTCGCACTAAGTTTCTTTTCCATTCCACGGTAAGCGTATCTTTAAATCTACACGCACGTATGTCTCGTGTAATGCAATTAAAGAGAAAGAGAACTACGGCTTCAGCAGAGATTCCCATCCAGATAAAAGCCTCTGTAGTAAAACAGAAAGACGTGGATTGACGCAAAGGTCCTCAAGCAATAATGGCATACTCCTAAAAATTTCAGAACTTAACTTGTAGTATTTGCACAGTTTTATTGAAAGTAAAACTTTCCCAATACGCTAAGCACTCTGTTTATCGCACCGTTACAATTAAAATCATATCTGAAGGAGGTGAAACTATATTAATATGTCGCATAAAGGTTAATTTATACTTTAAAAAAGCAGAATTATCGGGGGATCGATGTACTGGACGAATACAATGTTGAATGCTTGAGGAAATTGTGCGAGAAGAAAAAGAATGCGTTGTAGATCAAGGACTAACGGATCCACCTGTCATGGGGAAAAATTGATCCTTAAAATACGCATACATTTCGCGTATTATACGGCTGAAGTAATGTAAAGTCTATCGTAACGGAAGCGGATGTTGCGGTACATAAACCTGGGCACTTTTTGAAATATACTTATAAACAAACCGCGTCAGACTCTAGGCAAATTTATGCTTTTTATCAAGGTCAAATGGTCACGTAGCATTGCGGCAATTATGCATGCATCTTTATTCATCAATCGAGCCAACATGGCAAGTCTTATTTCTCTCGTGCGGTGATTCGATGAATCATAGTTTCGCCTCTGTAGGCGACTTCGTTTTCGAGCGCCAAGACAGGCAATGAATATCTCCGTATCTGGATTGTAATAATGATTAATATCTTTATTATGCTGCACGATCTTAATCTAGCTTTATTTACGCCTTTGCAGATCTCAGAACGATGTCGCATCCTGCTGTACACTGTCCGCAATTAGATTATGTTTATTTTAAGCAGTATTTCGTAAAGTGGAAGACTGTCTCCTCCATATTAACATTGCGATTTATAAAAGATTTCCATTTACTGAATATGGAACATACACATAACGGAGAATAATGTCGTGGCTAGTAGGTGAAAGGCGCTTACACCTTTAAATTTGTACCGTTACGCTTTGCGAGGTTCCTACACAAATAACGTGGTATAAACTAAAAATACCGTATTATACACATTCGTATTGTACGAAATAAAAGTCTAGCGTACAAATATATACAAGCACAAAACAAAGTTAGGCTTCGAAGACTAACACAGCTGCACTGCATTGCACTCGGGATTATTAAAATTATGTTTATGAAAAATGTCGATAATCTGTCAATAGTCTATTCGATCTATCTATATAAAAAAATATGTATTTTTTATTTTAAACAAACGTGGGGAGATTTGCATTTATTACTCACGAAGTATTAAGTGGAGAATGCTTTATAGCATACCCGCAAATATATTATACCATTGCAAGAGTAAAGTATATCGGATGCTTATATTTGTGTATTTTCGAAGTATTTTCGATGGTAAGAACTAATTTAAAAACTAACCGATATCTTATGCGACGTGGATAATAAAGCGCAACTACTCCGTTACATGACCTGTGTTCACGGTTCAATGCAGGGCACTCACATCGGAGGGCATTGTTATTTTAACCATTTTCAAAGTTTTCTTCGACAATCCAAAGAAAAAGAGGTAAGCGTCTTTGACTAAATAATTAGGTGATATGAGTTGTCTTCCAGTGGCGCAATTGTTGGAAATCGCTGTTCCACGGAACGAACCGTTTTAACCTCTTGGTCTTAAGCAACTAATCTGGCTCTCTCTTACAATGGTCTACAGCAACGGATACAAATATACCTTTCATTTTATTAAATCACATTTAAACCGTGAAGTACATCCGTTTTCGTCTCTAGCGCTAGTCGCATCGATGCGTGACCGAAAATTCGATTGCATCCGCACGAAAAATAATGCGATTAAAGTTGAAAGACAAAATGGGAAGAAAGCGGATGTTGAAGAAGGTGTTAGGAGTAAGCGCTTGATGGAGGTTCGCTCGTTTCTCAGTGTCGCGAATCGGCGTGACGTATGGCCACCTGCAATTCCTTGACCTACATTTTAGCGCAATGCTCGGTCGAAGCGATAGAACGTTGGCCTACGCGACGTCCCTGTTATCTTGGGTGCGATAAACTCTACCCGCGCGTTTCTTCTTTAGTTTCGGAGAATCAAGTATCCTTTGCCAGACGTTTTCGTGGAAAAAAAATCGCGTGTATGCTCGAACGATTGCTTTAATACCTATCATATAGGCGATATTGTTCGTATTTTCTTAGCGGTACAGTGTAATTGTATGTATTCACTTAATCGTGTAGAGTAGGAAGAAGAGAGCTAGAGTAGAGAGGAAGAAGATTTTTTCTTATCTCTGTTATTTATACTCGCCAATATAGATGACAATTAGGTATTAGATACTTTGGTGAGTTTGCTCGAATAAAGCTTGAATAGTACTCTGATATACGATTATATATAAACCTTTACAAAAAGCTGCCATACAGCAAGCGGAGAATACGATGCTCATAGAGACCAAATCGATCCCTTCCTCAATTTACGCGATTTGATCTACGCGAATAAAAATCGTGTAAATTGCATCTGTCAGTGAAAAAGAAAATATTTTTTTCAGTATTTGACAAAATATTTCTGTCATTATAGAAGGACAAGTTTTCCTCCTTCTTCAAGTCGGTTGAAAATTTGTATTTTCATATCCAGGGACATCGACTCTCTCTTTTTTCTTGTGAAAAAAGTGTGAGCGTGCAAAGACGATGCCTTCGGCGAGCTTAACGCAGCAAAGTTTCTTTTCTGCGCCACGCCAATCGATTTCGAAATACCGACTGTATAAAACTGTCAATCATTTAACTTATAAGAAAATATGTATGTATATCCATATCTGACCGTGCAAAGTAAGATCGGGTGAATCAGTTCCGCGTAAATTGAGGAAAATTTGCCGCGTAAAACAAATACTCGCGGAAAAAAGTGCCGCGTAAATTGAGAGATGGGTGTAAAATACGCTTAACTACCGACGAGCAAAGAGGCTAGGAAGTTGGAGGCGACGCGTACGTATCTATACGATTATTGTCAATTTCGTACTCGTTCCACATACAAATGATATTAAACATCTCCGACGTGATAATTTGACGCGATGTATCCAACACGCGGTGGTACATTGTACTCTGTAATCGTTGCACTCACCCGACATCTACATCGGTTTCTTTGTTGGCGTTTTAAAAGTGGTATAATTAAAAAAAACTATGACATGGATCCGGGATTTTTTTTACAGATAGCCTTATCATTGCGATATTGCAAAATGTCATTATTAGTATTTTAAGGTTCACGATGCTGATATAGCACTTGGATAAAGTATTTGCGCGGTATGGATCGTTGTATTGGAAGATCAATATTATTTCACAGAGCGCAAAAGAATTTAGGTCTAGCAATTCTATTCCTACTTCGAAAATTGTCCAAATTCTTGGAATGAAGGCATTTAAGACGGTGGATCTTGAGAGAAATCGCCTTGGCGATCAATGTCAAAGTCAAATGAAGTATAACTTCCTATAGTGCGATATCAATCGTTGACAAAAATCCACGATACGAGAGAATATTTGTAATTATTATCGATTTATTTCATCAATTGTTTGTCAGTTGAACGTATTTCATCCAGCTGCGACCTGTCTTTCACCGTTTAGATTAATATCTCTTACGATATCTAACCTGTAAAATCTTCTGTTGGAGACAGGGTGGTGGTTTACGCGAACTCCGTGCGCGAGGGTAAAAATCAACTTAATCCGAATAGATAATATCTGGCTGCGATCTTCAGTGCTATAACTCCTTATCAGTTATTCGATATCGGCGATTTTTATCGATAAACATCTTTATGATAATACACAAAGCTCGGCCGGACATCGCGTCTTTGCAATGGCAATGAATCAATTAACCTCTATTTCTGGTCATTCAAAACAAATCTTTAAGAAGCATAACTTGAATACAATCTGCAATCTGATTTGGCTAACGCGGAATTGATATGATTCTTCACATTATCAAAGGTAAAATCCCAAGTAACCAAACCTAACAATTTCGCGAAGGATGACGCAGAGTATAGCGTGAAATGAGAAAGCGAGAAATCGCGGAAACTTGAAATTAGATATAAAAAATACATTTTTAACAATTAGATAAATGATTGTCTACTCGCCAAATTGAGGTTCGGCGGTTGATCGGAATTTGAGAGATTTCAAATCGTATCATGATACTTACAGGCGAGTGTTACAGCCATTTTGCCGGTATAGACGATCAGGAGCAACGACCCGTAGAGGTATACGTAATTAGCCAAGACCCCGTTCGCCCGGTATCCGCTTCCCATGTACAAATACCCGAAGATTACGCCAATCAGAAAATGGCAGAGTAACCGCACCACGAGTAACGTATAATCTCTCTTCAGGCAGAGCAACTGCCTTTTGCAGAGCAGATAGCATTGCGCCAGAAATCCAGCTGGCATTGGTTGTTCTTTTGTACTCTCCGCTGGAAACCTGTGTTCATGGGCCGCTTCAATAAGAGATATGGAAAGAAAATTTCTTTTAAAACATCCTGTTATTACTTTTCCTATTTGAAATTATTATTTTTTACATCGTAAATTGGTTGCAGAGCGAAACGATCGATATCCTATATTTAGCGGGGGTTATTGGAACGAACTTGAAACCTAACATAATCGATTATCGAGGAGTGATTATCCGATTTTATCTAATGTTATATGATGTATCATTGAATTCCTAATTAGCGAAATGTTGCGATATTGCTAAGTGCGGTAAGTACGTTTTATTTCTACGCAATATCATTTCAGATGTGACATTCGCCTTTGAAGTGAGATAACGGATATCGCGTCAATGGAGCGTAGAATCAAAGCGGATTATAGGAAGAAGGAAACAAAGTTCGACGCGATGCTACATACATGCAAATTTACTCTTGATCCATCGAAAATTATTACGGTGTAAAAATTGCGTGGAATCTTTGCAAAAGGGCCAAGAAGCCTAATTTTCTATTCGGAAGAGAACGCCATTGAGATATGTGAAGCATTCAATTGATTCGATTGAAAGGTCCTGCGTCGAAATGCTCTTATCTCAATTTCTCAGTATAAAACTTAATGAAAAATCGAAGTAAACCGCATAGCCACTTAGTAGGGACAATTCCGATACTTCGTAATTAATTACACGTGAAAAGCAAAACTGATGGCAGATGAAGGAATATTGGTTTACCTGTGGTGTCTGGCTTCGTCGCAAGATTGGTAGATTTCTCGTTTTCCCATACTGCATCGACCGCCAATGCCAATTTGTCTACCGTAATGCCATATTCTCCGATCGCCACTTCCAACACTACGATGAATATTCAACATTAATGCCGTCAGGCTAATAATATAACCACCGTCTTATGCAAAAGAAAGGAAATAGTTTTATTCGGGCAGATATAAATCTTTATGTAGATAGAATTTATGATTATTAAGGCTGCCCATACGATTCGATACTGTGAAATCCGAAACGAATTTTCATATGCACAATTATATTATACGTTTTATATTGTAATCTCGAATGAGATAGCGGTAATTAGTATTTCATTCGTGTTATTTGGAAATTACAAGCGATTGAATATCCGATCGAATATCTTGTATCCGTGATATTAGGGATACTTAATTCTATTGTTAACAGAGGACTATCTCGCTGATCAGATGCATTCCTCAATGTTTTATTATCGGGGAGAAATTGTTCAAAGCACACCTGTTGGCAATTCGTGTCTTCCGACATTCTGCCAACAGACTATGTATTTTTTACGATATGCCTCAGTAACCTCAGAAAAAAGTTTAAACACGCAAAGTACACTTTCTAGAGGTAAATTATACTTTACAAAAGGCACTTATTAAACGGGGATGAAAAAAATGCAATCTTCCTATACGGTAAAAAATCCTCGCTTGGTTATAAAAATTCACGTTACTGACAAGTAGCCGGCAATGCAGAGGTTCTATACGTTGTCTGGACATACGTAAATCAGTAGACTTTTACTACAACCAACTGTCAGTAAAATTATAATTATACGTAACATTAACAATTTTCTCTTTAAACTCAGTTTCTCGATCAATTTTTTTGAGCCACGTATATGCGTATAATAATAAAATATAATATGATAATATAATATACGTATAATACGTAACCGATATAAAAATTCTCTCTTATGGTTCTTTCCAAATTTAATAAAATTGGGCCATGAACACGGCTGTAGAATACGGAACATTTTTCCAAATTTAGACTCGTACTTTAGATCTACGATTCTCGTCGACTGTCATTGGTAACTGGAGAGGGTCACAGGGGAGACATTGTCTGTGATACTTACAAAAATCGGCTGGGTTGTGGTACGGCGGACAGGTGATGCCTATGGATGCCAAGTGTGGTAGTAAGGAACGAACAGGACCTCTGTAAATGCAATGGCCAGCGGCCACAGCGTAGAGGGCATCGAACATTTCCAGGAGCAAAGCGCTCGGCTGATGTATCGTGCATATAATCGTGCGTTTCTCCACTCTGGCCAGTCGATTCAACAGAGCTATGCACTGGCTGCAGGAGGCCGAATCAAGTCCTAGAAAAAACAAACCTGCTGGTTGCGCGTCTTTCTATCTTTGCCTCGAATACAAAAGAATCAGAGGAGAATTGCTGATCAAATACAGCAGTTCTTATTGGAATTGCTCTTCTACGTGGAGTATCTTAATATTCTAAACTGGCATTGTTTTGTCCGGTCTAACTATGACAGCTAATATTTGGTACAAGCAAGTTAATCGGATATATTATCATTTACATAATTATATTGTTATTATTAAATTAGCAATATAATATAGATATGCAACGATCTGAAGTTGTGTAAGCAAAACTGTCCTGAGCAAGGACAAGAATTTTATAAGATTGATTAATTTGTATCTTGCGCCGATAAATGTTTAGGTTGGATGATTACTGCGGTACGCATCTTTTATAGGTGTATATTTATTTTCAAGTGATGAAAAATAAATGGTACAAGACGGAGTGGTTAAAACATGACGGCACAATTGTTTCTCCAGGGTTGTTAAAACCACGAAACGGATCGACAGAGTGCGGATTTCATGCGAACAGGATATCTTCTAAAAGTAGAGTTAAAAAAAACTACGTGCAAATTTCGCATTTCAAAGTATTTTATAGTCCCAAGGGTAATATAATGCTTTTACTTAAATTTCTTTTAATTTCTCCCAAAGCTTTTAACCAATTATTACTATATTTGAGTGCAATAGGGATAATCTATTTAAATAAAACCATCTATCGATTAGTAGCGTATACAGGTCAAGAAGTAAAAAATATGTCGCACATTAAAACGTGTATATCTCGAGTTAGAGTTTAACTCTACATTCGTTATGCAATATTACTCGGAATGAAAAAAGAATGCATAATGAAAGAATGTATAAAATTACCAGTCGTCGGCTCGTCCAGAAATAATACTGAAGGATTGCTTAATAATTCTAAGGCAACGTCTAGTCGCTTTTTCTGTCCACCGGACAATTTCCCGCACAGCGTGTCGTAGCAGTGACTCAGGCCTAGCAATTCCAAAAGCTCCAAAACCTGCAAAACGGCGTTTAAGCGTGCGTCATTTTTACATGCCGATTCACTGTAACATGCGCGCTTATCGGATGATAATTAAATCATATCGAAATATACCATCAAATTCCATTACACGATGATCTTTAGACGACAACACATTTATACGCTCTGCCTAAAGCCGGCTGTCACTATTTTCCAAACCTATGTATAATTGTAACTTAAACGACGATTCTGCAACTTTCTAGTACCCTTGCTTTACTAATGTACATCTTCAACTGCCTTTGCAGTTAAATTACAGGGGAAGCGCGACAACAGCGATCGGATGAGAATTTCTGAAGAAATCTGGGTTACGAATGGATAATCGCAAGAAACTAAATTGGGTCGTAGATTGAGTCATAATCGCCGAGAAGTGAATGTGTCCGTGTGACCCACCTGCTTGTGTTTGTAGGCGGAGCTAATCGAGTAGCCGATCTTCAGGTGAGCGGCGATTGTCATAGCCTCCCCCACGGTGATGCTGGTTCTCACCAGCGAATCCTGTTGTATATAACACGATGTCCTTTTCCACCTCTCGCTGTACGGTACTCGCACCTTTCCGTTCGCCAGTATTTCGCCGCTCACGCCCTTCACTCTGTAACACCGCGCGGTTATAAAATTAGGCACTTCTTATTTTAGGAATTCTCGACTTACAGATTCTTTTTTTTTTTTCTTGCAACGTATTATATTGGATCCTTCTAATTAATATTATGGTTTGAATATAAAAAAATATTCGTAGACAAAGTTCATTGCACAGATATAAAAGTGATATTTAAATTTATGTGGTGCAGCTGTTTGCGTACTTTGGATATCGCGAGTTTGGGTGAAGGTATTTATCAGTCATGCAATCGAAGCAAAGGCTGAATAATATTCATCGTACAAACGTGTAATGGTGAATTAATTAAAAGTAGATATATTTTTTACTAATCACGGTGGACGGAAAACATTGTTGTAAAAAATCCGGATAGAACATATTTTTTGCAGTGAGTATTTATGTGAAAACCGGTGTAATTTTTGAGCTCTAGTAACAAACAGTGGTACGTACGATATTGCGATTGACATTGAAATTTATCTAACATTCCTTTCATGTGAGGGATTTATTAGTTGTTTAGTATGCAAGTAGTTTACGAGCTCGATTCCAGACGCGTATTTTCTACGACATATGTAGCCACGCGTATACCCGACTGCGTTCGGAAAAAAAAATCTCGTAAACGTCCGGTGCGATTTAGAAGCTAATCATTTCATTATATCACGACAGGTGCCATATGATGGTATTGTAATTAGCATGTTAATTAACGGGCAATAATTCGCGTTATTTTGTAATTGCACGAGTGCACGTAATACGTGGCTGACCAAGTATTGATTATTAACACGCAAACCTAATTTCTTAATCGCGCCTGGCTTTTAATCAGACCGATGTAATTGTAATTAGATGAATGACTGTCACATGAGTGCAACGCAAAGTGGTGATTATAATTTGTCGGTAAAAAACAAATATATAATTTAAGCAAGTTTCTAAAATATTCTTGACCTTTGCTTGGTTACGATATTTGCTCGTGCCACGAATAATAAATAACAGAACGTGTGATCTTGTATATATTGGACATTTCAAGGTAGATTAACGGACATAATTTATCGTGAAATAGATATCTACTTACATCAATTATCAGTACGATATTAAACGCTCAATTGTATGTCGCGTTCGATATAATTATCATTTTAAAAACCGCAAAGGCTATTATTATTACATCAGATTTCTGGTCATTTTGCTTGTCGTATTCGAGAACGTGTTAACGATATGCGTCAAAGATTCATCGTTAAATGGATGTTACTATTGTGACAACTAAATTAATCAATCACTGTAATTACACGGTGCGTTCGTTGAAATATGATAACACTGACAGTATTGCTATAACCAATGAATGTTTTGTCACATTAAGGGATAATAAACTGAGTTATAAAAAAGGGTGAAACACTATGCGAGATATCATGGTATTTAGTCCATTACGATATGAGGCAATTATTCGTAATGATCGAGGTAATTGTTAGAATCCAATGTGACATCATGGTATTATATTATCAACACAGTTTTAATATGAGTTACGACATATATGTACATATAACCATACAAAATGAAAAGATGTCTATGTATGTGGCTTGAGAAAAACCGTCTGTCGATGTACTTAGAATGAAGAGTCGTAAAACATAAGGGTAACATCGTCAGTCAAGAGTACAAAGTACATGAACATCACCAGTTTTGATCCGAGATACAACATCAGGATATAACATGTGTCGCTTTTTCAATAAATTTGATACTGTTATAAATTTACTGTTATAAACTTAAATATTTGTTATATATATATATTTTTTTTACTATAATAAATTTTACTGTTATAAACATATTTAACACAAAATTCAACCTTGATTTTATACTTAACCTTGATCACTATACTCTTCTTAATAACCATCTACTTCTTATGGTTCATGGGTAAATTCTCAGAGATATGTCATGTAGATCGTTACACGCAAGTATGCCAAACGAACAAAAATTTGATTTTGATTAAATAGTATTTAATGACAATAGATGATAGAAACACGGTAAGTGTGTTAGAAGATTCATGTAAGTTGTCATTTTAAGTAACCCAGCCAGAAACTGAGGGCTGGAAGTTAATTTCAGTGATGATTTAAAGCACTGTTATCGTAAGACGGACATTTTTCAGATCCTGGCCAAAAAGCGGAATGCACAGACTTCCCGAAGGACGTGAAAAAGTCTATTTTCATAAATTACGAGCGCGAAACGGATCATAATGGGACGTTTTAGCTTACATCGTCGTTCGAGCACACACTTACCTGTAATTACGGCGCGTGCAAGTTCATTGTGATGCAATCCACTCGCGTGTACCGATTGCGCATGTAATGTGGATGTGTCGGATTTCAAGGAAAATCGGCAAATGCGCGATGATCAATTTTCACTCGTACGCATACTAATGCGAAGCTCTTTTTATTCCGAAAAGACGATGCCGCGTTCACAATTGAAATATCGGTTGTCATTTTTCTGAGGAATCGATTACTTAGTTACGTTTCGTTTGTTGTTACACAAAGCACGTCTCGATAACAGATCGATCTGGACTTTGGCAAGGTAAAATGATTCTACGAACAATAGTAAATTTCTAAGATTCTAATCAAATTCCAAAATGATCTCGCTACTTGCTTATAATTTATCAAATGCTTCACGAGTTTAAGGCAGTAATGTTTATTTAGGTTTACGTCATATATACGAGTCAATACCACATTATAACATTACTAAATGATGCAAAAAGAAGGCATCATTTCTCTTATTTTAAAGCAACTTTAAAGACGAATCATTTAATTTTATTTGAGATAAACTTAAGATATTTAATTTAGGATAATAAAAAGTGTACGAAAGTACATTGTTCGATTTGTACGATGTAATTCTACATTATGGAAATAAATATGAACTCCGCACGTGGTGCGTAATTGCATAATAATTTCTTTTAATACGTCATACTCACGTAAAACCGGCCATGACGTTTAATAACGTTGACTTTCCGGCTCCAGAGGGTCCCATTATGGCCACTAATTCTCCTGCCTTAAATTCGCCGCTTACGCCATGGAGAATTTCCTTGTGTTCTGCAACCAGTAAATGAGAATATTTGTTACATCAACCGATGTTAGCGTCGAACAACGCTGCGGTTAACAGCGTGACGATGCGCACAAAACCGACGTACGCTGAGAATACATTAGGCGATTACCGAACAAGGTCTACCTTGAAACTTTTTGGCACCAAAGCAGAATAACAAATAGCATCCGTATCGTTCAATAAATATTTCATTCTAAATTTGGTAAAACGTTTATCTAAAGTTCTTGTTCGAGACCAATGATGTTATTCATCAGATAAATGGTAATAAGTATTATATGTTGTTTATTTGTAGCGAGGATTTAATCCAATTAGGCTATTTGCTATTTGTATATTTCAACTTGAACGGAAACAAAGATCTCTACATATGTGTATATTTGCAATTAGGACAGCTGGCCATGTTCAGAAAACGAGATCTATTTGAAAATAAAGAGATTTAGATCGTGAGTGCGATATTGCAATTAGATATACCATAGATAAGGTTGTGATACGTGTAGACACTGGTATTGGATAAAGTATATGTGACACGTTACGAAGGCGATAATTTCTCTATACTGGTTTAAAATTTTATCCTTCCTCGGACACGTGCTACGGTTCATATTTTATCAGCGTCATCGCATACCTTATTTGACCCCTAGACGGCGGTACTGTGATTTACTCAAACCAAGGACAACGCAAATTGTGCATCATATTACTTTAACAACTTGAATTAAACATTTTCGAGAATCGTGTAGGTTAATCGACACCATGCTTAGTTAAAATTTCGTATCGATAAAAAATATAATATTCCGAATACACATATTTCCCTTACAATCATGCTGATGACGGATTTTTATTTTATTTAATTATATCTACAGTTACGCGGACTTCCAATATGTCATATATTTTCTTATATTATACCAACAAAAAACGACAAAATAACGTTCAATTTGGGAAGAAATTATTACAACCATCAGTTATCTGTACGAAAAACACGGTGATATGTATTAAATGCCAGAACTAAAATGAATTAGATATATATGATTGAATTTGAACAAAGGAATCGCGCCTTTTGATATCGATAACGCTTATACTTGCGTATTTATTAGCTCTCATATCGAAAACTGAGAAACTTAGCCCATATAACTGGAATTAAGTGTAAGCGTTACATAACGGTCTTTCTTTCATAGTTCTGCGAATTTCTTAAAAGATTCAATTTTCCCCATCAGCAATGAGCTTCCTTGGAAATCGAGGAGGCCTAGGAATTCAATAGGAGCGGCTTGTTTGAGATTATCGAGAAACGTATATTAATGCACCTGAAGTTCTCGTTACAGGATGAATCAAAAAACGCAGAAATGATTTGTTATTCTTAATAGGATACGTGCTGGTCTGGGATATTTCTAGTCACGTTGTTCTTCTTCATCGTGCGATCACCACCTTTATTTCAGGTTCCTGACATGCTTAATTCAACGAGTCAGTACTAATTATCATTGCTCGAGTGCTCCGAAAAAATAATGATTAGGCGTATAAATAAGTTTTTATGATTTACTCCGAAGATATATTGATTACTCAAAAAGAAAACGCGGTAGAAGAATTTTTATCACAGTATTTTTGAAGAATTTTCGGACAAATTATCGTATGGTTTTTAAAATTTAACTTTGCTAGCAATAGAAACAAAAATATCTATAAGTTTTATCTAGTTCTAAGATTGCATCGAATGTTTATTAGTACGTTATTAAAAACATAGTTCTAATAAAAAATTAAATACGACATAAGGTGTATTCAAAGTCAAGAGTAGTACACATACGTAGTACAGCAAAGTATACAAATTTCTGTGGAATTATTGTTGAGAACAAAGAGGAAACTCATCGTCTATTTTAAATTTTATAGGAATGTAAATCACAAAATACGCAAGACGATTCAAGCATTGGAGGGCATGACTCTACTAATAATCTAGAAAAAAATTTTGCAGACGATACTATAGGTGTCTTAAATCAAACGCTTATATAGTTCTATATGCAGATCCTACAGTTGATTAGAGCTTCCGCTTATTTATATACTTTTCTTTTGATTTTAACCGTGGAATCCATTAGCATAAATTATACCGTTTAAATTGTATTTTTCAAATTTCAAATAATTCAGACGAACATTTGCATATTATAGCGAAGAATGTGGAGATGATTGGCGAATAAAAATTCCTCGATGCATTTCTACTTTTTGTCTCTGATTTTCCTGGTAGGTCCATTGTCTGTATCGTACAAGATCAGGTGATAGAAATAGATGGCAATCCATCACGTGCTATTATTCGTGTATTTAAAAACTAGATTTACATAAAGACACGAGCGGTTATAAATCACAACTAATGATGATGGACCAAAAACATGTGATAAATTTATCGTTAAATAGTAGATTCTTTATTAATCCTTTTTCTTCGTCAAAATTGATGACCGAGACGAGTTGTGTTTGCCAAATGTTAATTTATGGATTCAACGAGATAAGTGTCCTATCCGTTGGTCGAAAGAAAACAAGTCTGCAATATTTCAATTTACTTTTATAATAATTGCCAAATATACTTTTGGCTTAGTTTCATAGGTTTCTCCTACTCAGTGTTCATTTCTTATTATGTATTAACCATTTATTGGGTGAGTGAAAAAGTTCGTGCGGGGTTTCTCATAACTCCATCTATTGAAACTCCGCTCGAACTTTTGCACTCACCTAATATATTGTGAAATGTATTGATAAAAATACTGACCAAGTAAATAGATGTGTAGAAGTTCTATGAGTACAGAATCGTTAATTATTTGTTACTTTAACATGACCGGCCGAACTGTATACGTTAAACACATATTGTATTTACAGCAGTTTAAGCTAGTAGTGTTGAGTCTTCCTTTTCTATGTTCTTGCGCTTTTCATATCGTATTCTATGCTATACATATAAATTGCTTATGCAATTTTACATCGTATTCCTTACTATCCATATAAATCGCTTATGCAATTTCATATCGTATTCTTTGCTACCGACGTTTCGCTAAGATCGACCACGTGAATCAAACTCAAGTCTCTTGGTTTCTTTTCTGTTAGTTCCATCGAGAACAGTTGCGGTTTTTATTATTGAAAATAATGATTGAACTAATAATTATTTGGCATCATTATGTAAATAAAAATGTTTTGAACTATGGATGCAACGTGCTACTGAAGGGCGTTTATCGTTGACGAGGATTATGCTGCGATACGTCGTCCATGATCGTCTGAATCATCCTTTGCACACGTGTAGACGCGAACTTATATGTGTAGGAACGATAACGCTCAATTTATTCGCGGACACACTCTAGGTTCAAACGCAGCGATAAAACCTTATCCGCATCATACGTTATCTATTTCTTTACGGAAGGCGTACAAGGTTACGTAGAATAAAAGGGTCACCATTTCAAGCAGTTAAGTGAGAGCGATTTGGACGAAGCCTTAGTTTCGGTTATTTTTATTCTGATTTTTTGACGTCGACAATTACGGTTTACAAAAAAATGGTATATACACTAACAAAATACATAACTATTAATAAGCTTTGTCCTTTTTTTTAAAATTAAACTATTTAAAATAATAGCTGAATCAAATTGAGAATACAGTTTTTACGATCTTATATACTGTATGGAAAAATTTGTAAGTGGTCAATGAAATTTATACTCAAGTTTTATGTATAAAAATTCATTTTTATTCCATTATATCATTATATTTTTAACAGTTACCAGAGATTAATAAGATGGCGCGGAAAATAAAAAGCAGCAAATATAAGCGTGTAAAGTTTTTCTATTATGAAGCACTCGGTTGATATTTATATTAAGTTATAACTTGCTTCCTTTGCTAAGATTCTTTTCCCCATCGGCGCAATTGACTTTTATTTAAACAACCTACGCGTCTAACAAGAAAACCGGTATTTCGTACAGGTTTCGAAACTCTCAGAAGAAAACAATCAAACGAAAAGCCATTGAAAATTTATGCTAGGGAGGATATCAAAATTTCAATTAAGAGCCAAATAGATTCATTTAATCGTAGAGAGAAAATAGCAGTTACGTGTAGCGTGCCAATGTTTTTTCTTCTCGTTATAAAAGTATATCTCGCTCTCGATTGGAAGGCAAGGCTGTTAGAAGCTTACACAAGAGATGACATCGAACGGCTACAGCAAGAGCAAATAAAGTGCTACGGTTCAAGAGGTGCACCCTGTCCATTCGCGCGCTTTTCCTTGATCATAAATAAGAGCCTAAGCTATTTCTCGCTTCAACGATGAAGACACCGGATTAACGCTATAATAAATCTAAATGCTTTGTTGTAATTTTATTCCCGATTGATGTTTCACTCCGTGCGTCTTTACTTAACGCGTATTAAGTACCTCGGGTTGCAAGCTACTCGGTGCAATTTTCAGCATTCCGTGGAAAAGAATGGCGACAAACACTGAAATAAAAGGAGACCTGGAATAGACTTTTTTGTGCGTTACCATCGATTTTACGCCGCTTTTCTGAAATAACTGAGAATAAAAGACGTTGGCACAATTTATAGTCGACGATTTACATAAAACAAAAACACAAATAGCCCAGCAAACTGTGATAAAAGTTTCGTGATTTCTGCATAAAACCGTTGCAATTGGAGCGTCCAAGAGAAGTCGTATTTCTGACATTCAAGCTCAGCGATGAAAAGAGATTTAGACGCATGGATTTTCTTTAAGAGCTACAAAAACGTTGCAACCCGATCGTAAAGAGGAGAATCGCGACCATTGCGCGTCGTATTTGCACTCTGCGATAAAGAAACATGAGATTTAGGAGCGTGCATTCCTTCGAATTTTTTGCTGGCACAAGACTATCGAAACGTCGCTTGGAATTTTTTTCCCCAAGTTGCACAATCAGAGCAGTTCCAGCGTAGTAGGCGGAATCACTTTCAATGCCACGCCGTAAGTCCTCGATTTTGCACTCGAATTTGCGCTACATTCTTGCATAAGCCAGATTTGAAATCCGTCTCGATTCCATTTTTCTTATCAACATTGGTATCGCGTATACGCATAGGCTTTATATAAGTAAGGCAGTACTCATGACATTACACGATACGCTGAACTGAATCACTCGTTACAAACTTACGACTTTTATGAGCATCTTGCCTTTTACGATTATATTTGCGAACCGAATGCGTTTCCTTCAAGATAAAATATTGTCATGCATTGTTTTATATATGCACATTAGACACTTTTTAGAATCAGTGCAAAGTAACATTAGCAGTATTGCTTAAAACTTATCGTGCCTCAACCTATTCACGACGTACCAGGTATATAAGCTTAATTCCGCTGTTTGCTCATAGACAGCATTAGTGACCATATAAACTCACATAACACACCATACTTGTTTTGCATATATTTAGATATAAATTAAACTAAGCTAGTAATAAACTAAAAATTACGCGGTCTCATTGAATCGAGTTTACTCATTAACTTTCAGCTGTGAAATATACTGGAAGGTATTTAAATTATGATTTTAGTTGGGAGCTAATTGAATTTTATGTGGATTTTCTATAATATACTTATTGCAGTAACCACTATGAATGAATACCTTCAGAATCGTTGCACGTAACAAAGTGAATAATATTACACCCTCGCGTACCCACGGAATTTCATCGTTTTTTATTTTTTCAGTTGAATCGGCCTACGTGATAGTTAAAAGGCAAGTTACACCAATGAGTCCTGGTCAGATTTTCGATGGTATTATTCTACTGGAACTTCGAGGTCACTTAAAGCAACTGACGACAGTTCTTGCATACATAGGAGAAACCTCCTATGTAAAGTGGTCTACAGGGTTAACCCTTCGCAACCGTCGTTTCTTACAGACTTTCACACGCTGACTGTACTTTAGTTTCCCTCTGTGTGTAATTTTATGCTCTTAGAAGTAAAGAAAGGAATTGATCGTAAGGAATAAATCGCATGTCGATTGACATGTAGTCTTTTCAGTTACAGTGATCTATGAATATAGAAATAAACGATACCTGACTGAGGACAGAGCACGGATTTTATAAATTATGTTGCGTGATACATCGTGTCTTGAAGACTGGAATGTAAGATACGTATTTACTATTAGACATAACTTGATGCGAAATATATTTCGCGTAAAATGTATGTCAATTGTTGAACGTAATAAGAGTTACAAGATTCAACATAAGTAATTACATAATAAGTAAATAAATGAATCTCCGAGTAATTGAGATTTGAAAGAAAATACGTAACCACTTTTTTATATATTTATAACCCAGTGTATATTTATCATTATAAATATATGCTACATTTCGGCATGCATTAAAATCGATATTTTGAATCCGTCGGTAAGGCAAACGACACGATTATACAAATTTTATTTTAGAACAAGATAGATGATAAAAAAGTTAATCGGTCAAAGATGAAATAGTGATAACAAGTGCTTGTAAATCCTGAAAACGTGCATACATGTAGAGTATTTAGTGGAGTTCCGTGATAAACAAGAAAATCTCGTACCAATGAGAAATTGAAGTTGAATGTGTCGATGAAGCCGTTTTACACAGCCCTACGTACAAACCTGTATGCGCTTACGGTCCTTTCGACGTTTTTGCTTTCCTTTTCTACATAGCAGCGAACCGGAAAGAAACGAAAAAGGAGGCGCAATTCCCAGGTCAGTGTCGCCATTTAAAACGCGCGCCGGTTACGCAACAGAGTGCAGAACTCGAGTAGATAACAAGGTTGAACTTATTGCGTTAACAGTGCAAAGCATGTTCCCGAATCTCGCGTATTTTCTCTCTGCAAATTCGAACTGGCGACGAATGGCTATTTTGAGGCTCGACGCGATCGACGATTGATGGAGAATAAGTTACGTGAAATTAGACAAATGAATCTTACGCATATTCTTTCATAATCTACTTTAAACGATAAAATCTACGATTAAACGATAAAAGTCAAGTTAAATCAAATCGTGATTGCAACTGGTTACAATTGAATATATTCAATAATAGTGCCGAGGGGAGAGAGTAGTGTTATAGGTATCGTCTAAGATTGATGGTTTGAACTCTTTCTCTGTAAGTCAATATAAGTGGTGTAATATTTAAGAATATCGATTAGAATTATCCTTGCATGTCTCCCCTTCCCACCCCACAGACAGTATTTTCTTCCAGATAGCAAGTTACACATATACCAAGTTTGGTTAAAATTGCTCGAGGCATTCCGGAGTTACGCTGGAGCATACAGATATCTATTTTTATGTACAATACATGTGTAAATGAAGCATAAGTATGCAAATTATCTATAACCATGGTACAGCAGCGAAAATAGAATAATTGGAATTCTATTCGCTACGTCAACACAAAGGAATTAAAATTTTCATAGATCGAGGTAGGCGATCAATTAAAAGCACCTAACTAATGGTATTTTTTCAGTGCATCATTATCACAGGAACGTATCATAAATTATTTCTTCCACTTCTCGATATACTGGTTGTTATGCAGCGTGTAATGAGCTGCGACATTCTTTTCAAGATGGGTATCTATCTTTTTCTTAGATTTATACTGATAATTTATCTTCCGTTTTTTTTTTAACTTTGCCTTTAGTCAATTTGCATTAGTCGCCACAGAAATATGCTAATCCGTGTATTAAAGTATTCGATTTGGATTTGGAAGCTATTCCAAAGATTAGCATAATTTCTTCCACGTTGGAACTTCTTTCCTCGTTGGCATTTTGCTCGTCTTTCACCAGGAATACTTTCGGAATACCAATAGTACTTGCAAGCATGTATATACGTGTTCAGAGAGCTTCGAAAGATAGCGTACATCCATGAGATTAAGTTTTTTCTTCTGAGAGTCGATTCTGGGACCAATTTTTCTTAGCTTTATTCACTGACCGTGGAGAACATCTATTTGGATAATGGAGTCATGCAACGAATTGTTACTGAGTTATATGCTAAAGTCATTAGGGCATACACTGTTCACAACGCATCATAAGAAATGCTGAAAATGTCCGCCATAAAGCGAGATAAGTTTGTTTTGTACTGCAAGTGAAGTGATACCTCACCATCTGCTCATTGTAAGATGGGACACGTTCACCATCTCCTGCTTGTGGTCACTGTACGCTCTGTACCACTTTAGGCTATACCTCAGTAACAATTCATTGTACGGCAAATGTTCATTGCACAATTTTCATTTATTATGATATTACGAATCACCTCCCAAGGTTTTTTATAACAACTTGAATACATCCTGTATATAAGAGTAAACGCAAGAAGACACAGATGATCATTGTTAGACAATGGTATACAATATATCGGTACACAACCAAAAGATCAAGCATCGATACCAGTTGAAGGGTTAAAAACATTTATTGTCAAGATGGTTTAGTTCAAGGCTTGGTCTTTAACCCCGCAGCGCTTAAGAGCATGCGCATATCATTAATAAGAAATGTTCGCTTGGTGCAGATCTGCGTGCATACAATACAAAGTTCATTAATATTCAAGGACGGGCTACACAATTCCGCGTTGGATTTCTCCTTTATGATTCAAATATGATCGTCCGATAAATGAATCATTCGTGAGAGTAGAAGCCATAGTTTTTGTTAGCTTCACTCACTATATTTAGTGCAAAGGGAAACATTGTAATACTGTAAACTAAGAACAGCAACCCGTTGCGTAAGAATAACTTCGATCAACATAAGAAAGACAATTTTAGCAAGTTGTTACAGAAACCCAAATTATTTGACACATTGTAATAACATGCAAAACCCTATTCTTCTCAAAAAACGATATTGTACATAACTGTTGTTAATAATCGTTCATATAACATTAAAAGTAAATTCAAATAAAAACGATACGTTTCAGAAATAAGAAATAAACGAGAACAAATCATTCCCTTAAAGAGTCATTTGCGGCTCTAAAGAAATTGAATCCTTGGAATAAAATAAAGCACCTCTCAAAGATCAAGAGTGACATAAAGATATCTAAATTTAGGACGCAAGTGTAATCGTCTCAGGGTATTCGACGCGTTGATGTAATTTTCTCACCTTATATTTAAGAGATTCAAACGCAAAAACTAAGTTTTGGCTTTGCTAATAATAAAATGAAGCGATATATCTATCGTCAGTTTATTCACGCCCGTTGAATTTTACAGGCGCATTAACGCTAACGAATATATGGTTCTTTCCGTAGCAAGCCTCACGTGACGTGTCTCTTCCTTTGTTGGCTTTATGAATAATACAAGGAATTCTCAAAGCGGATGCTAGAATCACGCACGTTCATTACGACATTCGTCCGCGCTTAACTCTTCGAGGGACAGTGACCAACCAAAAGTATCGCTTAAAATTCTCACCTCCTGAAATGCGACTGTGAACCACTTTTCGAAAGGTCATTTCTATTGCTCGTGAATGGTAGAAAAATATAAAGGCAATGCTGTAGATGAAGATAACTTGAAATGCTTTGATGATCGACAACACTGTATAAACTTTATATGGATAATATTACTGGCCATTTTATTCGTAAAAGTTTGTCCCTCGAAAGGTTATATTAAACAATTCAAGATAATATTCTTTCTTCAAGATAAAATTCGATTGATCAACAAATCCGATTAATAGACTGGCGTGGCAGTGCACTTTTCAGCATTCTTTTATGTGAGATAAGTGTTTAGAAAAATAGACTTGGAATTATTTTAAGAGAAGAACTATTAATCGCTATTCTAATATATCTAAACGTACAATAGATATCCACGATATGATAAAGTAGTATTCAAGGAAAGTATACAGATACATTTGAATAATTTTAATGTGATGGAAAAAATAATTGAAAAGCTTACGTGTCTTATTATGAAAAAAATGTTAAGAAATTAGAGACGGTTAAATTTCGCTGTTTTCATCGAAGTCGTAAGCACGCTCCCTGCCTTGTCAATCCTCGCGATCATGAATTTTCTAACTCAATTGCGTGAGCAAATTATGTGATCAACGTGTACATCTATTTTATTCTTTGTTATGAAATTCTACGGGCAATTTGTATTTTTCCACCAAAGGCACCGCAGGGGCGGCCAAGAGGTCTACCAGGAAAAAGGGCATAGGTGCTCAACGTGACCAACTAACGTAATATATTACTTTACTTTCAGAGCACGAATTTGTTGGGCATAAGACGAGTTCGCCTCGACCCTGATGCTGATATTTCTATTGCACGATGAGGATATTTTATATCTTTTCTGTGTTGTATGGAAATAAACGAGCACGCTACTCCATCCACCTTTTCGATTCTCAAACCTTTTCTGGATAAAGCGAAACAGCGGATTAATAAAATAAAGATTCAAAGCGCCGACTACAAAAAAAAAACAAATTAACTCGTCGTTCGAAAATTTCTCCGCATTGAGCAAAACCCGTTTACTGGGAACGAAGATTTAATAAATCCTAGATCCATTACTTTCACCAGGGAATCAAGAGATTTTTCTGCTTTTTTGTATCCTATTTCAGAAACATCCTTGAGGCCCCCTTGTGCATATATCGACAAAAAATACTTGATTGATGACCTAAGGCTAAACCTGTCCATCGAATCAGCTGTATAAAAATCTTTACAGAAAAACGAAGAAGGTTAATGCCATTAAAGCCAAAACTTACGAAATCATAAATACACAGCTACTTATATATTTGAAGCGGTTCAACTTACGTACTGCATTTAAACTCTATATTATACTTTATCATAATTTGATATGTCTTTAATATTATACTCTAACTTAACTGTATACTCTACCATTTTCTACGAAGAATGAGCTAGTGAAGAAATAGAAATACATACTTAGTTTAGAAGAAAAGCGAAATACGATTCTTTCCAGTTTTTTCTTTTCTTTTGCGTATAATTCAATAAAAATACGGTCTGATCAGGATACGACGTATTCAATCCTCTGTACACGATTTCATAAATTTCATCGATATAGGATTCAATTATTCGTTTCTGACGTAGGAGTAATGTGTCGTATAACAGCAACCACGATGCAGGTGAATTATGACAAACATAGTGCCCTCACGTGCTTAGCCTTCCATAATACATCGCGACTTCCATGCAATATTGCACGTACCTACCATCTCCCCTGCAATTCACTTTGTGACCTGAAGTCACATTGGGATATGATGATTCCTACGATCTGCAATTCTGTTTGCTGACTAAATTTTGCAAATTCAATTGTATTATAAATGTTCTTCAAATAACTAGACGTGTAAATTCTTCGACGTCTTTTCACATTTGGCACATCTCCGTTTTGTATAGCTCGCCTTCGATTACGCAACTTCCTGCCATTTTTTTCCTCCTTGCTTGACAATTATTCTGATTCGTCGTAAAGAGAGATACGGACAATAATGACCAATAATCATAAACCATCATTATTACACCCACATTTCTGCCCTCCGTCTTATGATAAATACTATTGCCGCACAATAGAGCAAAGTTAAATGAATCAACTATAACGCCGAGGCGAACCATGGCTTCTAAACTCATTATCGATCGATAATATTCAATCGTGCTCTTATAATAATATTATCTAATGAATTTTATTTGACCTTTTTTTTATGCGTACAGGGTGTTGATAGATAATAAAACGAGTGAGAGACTGTAGCATAGTGAAAACGAGTTTGATACAAGTCCAGGTCGAAAATGGGGTTAAGAAAACATGTTGCTGAATTAGAGACGTTAAGGCAAGATAATGAGCGTAAACGCCGGCTTGGAAGTACCAAACAAATCATTGGAGAGACGAACGCAATCGCGTGCTGTTCATCTCTATTATACTGCCTGCATGCTAATCAAAATCTATGACGATCAAAAAGTTGATAAGACGAAAACGTCAGTTAACTTCGATACACGGCCTTTACTGTAGAGGAATTCACATAACGAATGAGTTTCTACAATTCGTTCTCTGCGCTTCTTTTTCTCTGTCTAGTATTACCAACTGATAAAAATTAATTCAATAAATTATTTTTCCGGCGCCAGTGCAGCGCAAAATAGGGATGCCATTGAACATGTTTATTAGCTAAATCGATAAAAAATTTCTCTCTCAGAATTTTGTTTAAATCGCTAATTGCATATCTCCTGAGCATAAATCGTTTATTAAAAAAGCAAAGATCCCTGCTTGTTGCCACTCACGCAATGCCCGGCTCTAATAGAGCAAAAAAAAGGGTGTCATTAGATATGGTAACTGACAGGTGTCCGTGGAAAATGGCGATAAATGAATCGACGATGCAAGCCTGGCAAAAACGTTCACTAATGGCAGATGATCGTCAATGGTGCTCACTGGGATCCGCGCTGTGCCAAGGTTACGAGATAATGATCGCGAGGAAAGCGCGAGTGATGACCGATCAACGTCCTTGTCGCCATTTATTAGCACTTTTCGTAGCACGTGTACCATTAATGGTACATGCTCATAAATTGATCGAATACGCTATTTTATGATGAATATCTTGGAACGATCAAACGTATATCGTATTATGACTTTAAGTGTCGAAAATATATTAGCATAAAAATAAAGTAAATAAATAAAAACTGGAGTGTAGAACAGCACAATTTTTTTTTAAATATCTCATTATGCATCACAAATATACATTATATCTGCCTTTTTGATAAAGTGTCAAATGATCTGAGCTAAAGAAGTGCGCATGGACGAACGTGCAATATCTGCTACGAGCAAATTGATCTTCAATCATCGGACAGATTGCGTAATCCACTCGCTTGAATACTTGTCGCAACAATACTTGGGAGTCATGCGAGGATGATTGAACAAACGGAAATCGATTATCCGAGGGCCAGAGTGATTTCATCGGGTTTTCCATCGGTCGATTTGTTTTGTCGTTCGGACTTTACATCTTAGATCCTTCATGGCGCGACGCAGAATGATCTACGAACTTATTGACACTTAAACGATGTGCATACATACAATGTAGAAATACTATGTACATATTTGTAAAAAAGGAGCCTGTTGTAACGCTAATAAAGATGTAAAAATTCTTTGACCTTTACAAACCGGAAAACATCTTATCCGATAAATATGAATATTTAGATGTTTATTATGTGAGCTTTTATATGAGCTTTTAATGTGAGGTACAACATTCAGTATACGCATGTTAGGGATATCTACGACATGCGTAATCGATGTTGAAACGTTGGATAAAGGGAGAAAAAAGGTGCACGATAAATATGTTTATATTTGTGAAATACGGAATTGATAATCAGACATTTTTAATTATATTAATTGATATTAACCTAGTGGATCCTGATGAACGTTCCACTGTAGAATACAGCGTAGAAGAGAATGGAGTAGCTTTTCGAAGCCACCTACAAAGTAAGCAGCGGATACTGACGTATCGGACGATGAGATAGAAGTGTGAGTTTGTTAACGTTGATAAAATAGATACCTAACCCCGAATTCTCACCTCTATCTTGTTAGAATATTTTTACATCCTAGTTATTCGGTACTGCTTTTAGTGCCGATGTGTGTAATGTTTTTACTCCTGTTTATTATTACACTTTATTACTGATTTCGCAAAACATAGGCATGTTTTTCAAGCATTTTTTCAATCCAAAAGTGAGCACCTTGAAACAGCATCGCACGAGAGCATTAATAATTCTATTAATATATGCATATTAAGCATTAATATATGTAATTCTCAAAACGTCATATATGCTTCATATCGTTGTATAGGTATATTTCATCGTAAATTATTTATGCGCACATCTTTGGAAGTATAATTAAGATCACATTTATCTGTGCAGGAAAGGAACTAGTGTGTAACTCTCTAAATGCCTATTGGCAAATCAAATAAATGAATACCCAGTTTCAAAATTGTTATGTGAAACTGATCCGAAGGAAGTAAATTGAATATTTTCACTCAGTAACGTGATCTCACACACTCTTTCTTCCGAATCAAAGTATATGAAAAAGCAGATCCAACAACCTCCCTTTGACAATGGATTTAATGTTTTATCCAACCTTATTTTCTATTTCTTTTAAAAATGGATTTATTTACGGATTTCAGCTAAGACTACAGTGGCGGTGTCTAGATTTAAAGAACTTTGGCATTAAAAATACTGTGATGGGTTAAAGGCTTTGGATGAGGATATAAATTAAACATGGAAATACGAACAAGATGGATATTCCATCGTATCGCCACTCGCTTTTTACGCGGATAAATAATAGCTCTGTTAATTCGATAAGCAGAGTCTTCTAATGAATTTTTTAATATTCTGCTCTAAGAAAACAGGGAATGTGTCGCATCGACCGACGTTTCGTCTAATGGGATATGCAGCTCCTTTTCAAAATGTTGAATAACTTTCTCCGGTTAAAACTTTCTTCGCCTCCGAAAGGACCACATCGACCGCTTTCTCTCCGGCTCCGAGAGACGACATTTATTATTCTAAATCGCGCGTGCAAATTCACGGACATGCAAGCTCGCTGGGCATTTTCTTCTTTTCTTTTTTCTTTTTTCTTTTCATTCTCCTCGTCTTATTTTTAATCAAAGATTTATTTACTTATTTTTAACCAAAAAATGCAACTAAATGCAACGAAGACATTGACTTAATTTTTACGCGAGTTATAGAGAAAGTTGTAGAGAAGAGAATACACTTCCAAAACAAGGAAGGTACAAGCATTTTAATAATGATCCGTTGACTCATAAGCAAAATATTTTTATTTGAAAAGCAATTACAAAAATATGGTTATTCTAGGCTGAATCAATGATTCAGAGGAAACACGTTAGAAAAAGGGAGATCGACCATCTGACATTGCAAAATTCACATTGGCACGAGCACAACTGCTGATAATAATAACACTGTCGATCGTCCGGTTAGGCTAATTTTAACTCACACAGTCTGGATTCGTTTATAATCAGTCGAGTAAAGTCACGGACCGTGACAGTTGCATGAAGAAATCAAAGGTAGATCTATTTATGTTAATCGCTGGACGTCTGGCCATTCGATAAAACTACTGCGCTATGTTTTTTTTTCCAAAAAATCGGCACCACGCAATACGAGTCGATATGGAAATGCGTAAGCAAATGGGAAATTCAAATTGTCAGAATATCGAGGATATCGATGTAAATACAGCTACGTCGGTTTATCCGTTTTCCCTTGTTTCAAAGCGTCACACGTCAAACTATAATTCTGGCCATGTTTTAATATATTATAGATTATTATTATCAATTATGATAACCGTATGATTTAAAGCAATGAAGTAAGTACAGTTAACAGAAAAATGGTATTTATGTAAGTAAAATTTCCCCGAAACTCGTCGTGAAAACGTATAAAGCGTGCCAGGCCCAGGGCTTTTATTTGCTAAGTAAAATCCAAATGTAGGCCCCAATGGCGGTTCTACTTGTGTGAGCTTCTTAACCCATTATTTACCATAGTCCCTTTTTTGGCACGCATATTTTTTATTTATTTCCACCTAAGCAGTCAAACTGTCAGCTTTGATCGTTATACCTAAATATTGTACCAATCGCTATAAAAGTCAGAAACTCGATAAAAATCTTCTTTCTCCAATTAGCTTACTGCAGAAAATGAATTAATTAGTGCATTTTTTAGGTTTGCACTTGACTCTGTCATACAAGGGGTTAAGGGAAAATCCGGGTGCAATATACGCCATGGGGGGATGGTTAACTAACAATTTCCAATACAGAGCTACCGACTTACCCCAAGTCAAGTCCTGCAATTTCCACTCTCTGATAGTATATCGTATGTCGCGAAACGACAGGTTGACCTCAGGCCTCTTCGGAAAGGAGTGCTTCTCCTCGAAGAAGTAGTTGCCCCTGGCGATGGCCACGCCGTGGACATTGTCCTGGCTGGCATTGTCGATCTGGCAGCAGCTCAGGGAGGATCGAGTGGGCGAGCAAGGCGCCGAGGTGTTGCCGCTCATCCTCGCGGCCGATGTTTCGTCCCTCTGGCTGGATTAATCTGAGCCGAGCGTTAGGCGGTCGCTCCTCCACTGGAATGGTACACCGCTGACTCGCTTTGTGCAACTTGTCAACCACTTCCTCAAGTATGAAGAGGCATGTCTCTCTCGCGGACACGTTTTTTCCTGCTCCTTTATCCGGCACACCGTCGATTAATCCTCTCGCATAATTATACCTAAAACCAAAGAAGGGCCTCTATGAGACTTTCGTTCATCGATCGTCTGGAGATGATAGTAGGTTGAACCTGGATGTGCTCATGTTTAGGATACAAACGATAAGTACAACCGACATCCTCTCTGGAGGTTCTCTGATCGTACCTTTAACTCCTTTATGGTGTAATCTCATGTTATTAAAGGGGAGAAAAACTTATGGGCGTAGGCAATGGAACGTGCGAAGATCGACATGGCTTTTTGTATGATGCGAGGAAATGTATCTGCGCGCACTTCGAGAACAGACGTGCTACCCCTTAAAAGGAGAGGGCCTCGACTATCGGAATATCTGACCCGAGGAGAAAAACATGTGCATTCTCTGCATCTGGTATATTTAGAAGATATAATGTAGGTGCTGGTACAGCATGCTTGCGAATTGCCATTGCTAAATGCAGTCTCGCGTCAAACAATTTTCAGAAAAAATATCCCGGTTTAAGTCTTATCCAACGTTATTCGGTAATATTCCGTAAAATATACACGCCCTCGGTATACCTATATATACTACGAGACATTTTGAGTTCGTATTGGAAGCTACATTAGCGAAGTGGAAAAAATCGGTCTCAAATCTCACCCACCGCAACTCGTGTTCTCATTTCTCCACGCGTTATTATCGTGATATATTTTACAATATCATTAATCAATGCGAAAGAATCACGTACAGTATAGCGATCGCATCACGATTCATTATCGTAAGCACGATATTGTATATGGATAATACTATAGCGTTGATCGCGGCGCGTGTATCTCACGTGGCATCAAAGGATGAGTCACTGAAGATCGATCTTGCGCGTAACATCTCAGCGTATCCAGTCCGCGTATCTCCATCAACCTACGTCGCATCGTCAATGTGGAACCCACTGAAGAAATGTACTTTTGACCCTCTTCGCTGAACATTAAATGTCCTCCGGCAATGATTATCGCAGAACCTCGCGATACTCGTAAATTGCATTAGCGTGGCGGCCTAATCGTCACTCGAGGAGAAAAAAGTGGGGCATTCGGAGGCAAAAAGCTACGCACGAGAGACGGCACCACGCAAAGTTTCACGAAACGGCGGATACGGCGTGTAATAAAGACAGCAACAGATATGAATTCAGTTCAAAGAGCAGGCGGGGCACGCTGCGCTTGTCCCCGTGTCGCTTTTTACGTCAAAAAATGGGGATGATCAATTTTTCGACGGACCGTCACGGTGAACGGACGTAGCCTATATCTTGAAAAAAACGATCGATGGTCAGAAATCGATATTTTAAATCGTCTACGACATCGCCCCATGATCCATGCTTAAAGTATTTTTTTTTACAGAGGACATAGATTAAACGGCTAGTGGAATGGAAAAGATGAGAGAGAATTCGATGAGAGAACGCATGATACACTTTTGCACGGTATAATGAAAGATCGAGAAAAATTCAACTGCATATGTAGTTCGATTTACTTTATCGTTATTCGATAAGAAAAATCGAGATTAATATCGAGGATAATGAGGATCACGTCCTTTACGCCTTGATACGATTAAGTAGCAGAAAAATAATTTATCAGGTAGAAGTTCAAGGGGATAGCGTTTTTGCGTGTCAGTTTGCCGCAGGTAAATGAGGGAGATACCAAAGCGATCTTTTTGCTGCGACTGATAGTACTTGTTCATTGGCTCGCGTCTAACAAACGATGTACGGTAAAAAAATGGACGAAAGGATGCAAGACTGGTTATTCTCGCTGATCGATTCGCAGAATTTAAGAAATATCGTACTAGATTAATTATCGACGCTATTCTATTCCTCTTATTATCCTATTATCAGGTTACATAATAATACTTAACAAATACGTATATGTATCGATATGTAATGATATAAAATGCTGCTACTAAATAAGTAAAATATATGAGAATAAACGTAAATGTAATGATCACGGTGACCGATGTATGACTTAAACAAATATTAAATAAGTGACTAAATAATATGAATATATCGGTACTTAAGCAAAGAACTCCGTGTATAAGATTTTCCCACTAATTTCCACTCGAAGTAAAAGAAGAAGAATCAGCGTGGATAATATTTGATAAGTGTCTACTAATATTTACACGTCGCTGAATTGCAGCTGTAGCCATGCAATTTAATAATCCACAACACGTTGCCGGAAAAAAATTCCATGCTCGTTTAAACACGATATTTACATTGCGAATATAATGTTCGAAATGCCAGTCTGTTAAATGTCATAAGAACCGTTAAAAGCCGATCGACCTGTAAGCTTTATTAATCTCTTAACCGGGAGTCAGCTCGTAAATTTCAGAGCAGCTTCCAAATTGAACATGATTCGTTAATCAGACGAAATTTTATCATTACAGGCGTAAAGAAATAAATTCGTTGTGCATCATTTACTGGCGCCGTGCAAAACATTCCATCCGATCACGTTCCTTTCTTCGATTCCTCAATCACTCGTAATTCCACGCACGCATTTTTGATCGACATATGATTCGGCTAAGACGTTTACATTTGAAATTGAATTCGAAATTCGATAAAGGTAAAAATAAATCCTAAACTCTGCATTTCCGACTTAGCGCCGTGTTTGTCTCATGTGCATCTCATATTCACGTATACGATAGATGTGTTTATAACAAACCCGTACTCTTCTCTCGCCCCTCCACTAGTACATAGAGAGAACGAAGTAAGAAGAGATAGATGCAGATATAACTAAAAGAGTGACATATAGCCCAAAAATGGATTCGACAAAAGTCGATTGAGTAGCATTCAAAGTGATAATTATCATAACTGTTTAGCACATCATTACGCAAATTTACGTATGCCAGTGTTAAATAGAAAAGGAGATCTGTATTGTCAACGTAATTGACGAGATAATATGCAGTTGCAAATGGGCTGCGTATTAGTCCGTTATTAATACGATTCCTGCTATGGATACTCGCGCCAAGTGATACGGTACATATTAAATATTTGATATGCAACTTGCATATTCTAATCGTATCTCTATATTGTTTACAATCCCCTTGTTGAAGGCTTGCACTGACGATTGGTTTAGTCAAATTTACATAGTTAATAAATTGCGTTCGCTAAATATTAGTCTTGCAAATAATATTAGCTCCTCGCCATTATTGGTGTATAAACGGGTAATGAAGAATAATAAATAACGCAAACATACCACTTACACGGGAACGTGTTATAGATGTCCGAATATCGATATCGTATTATGATTTTTCCACGTAAGCGAGACATTCAAGGAACGACCGATCATTGCTGAAGGACGTGCATGATCAAAAACGTGCGGCATAATGCACCCATCCGACATATTCATTGTATAATTTCCTTTTTGTCGAAGCAAGGAGTGACGTTGACATAAATGGTAATGTAAGTGTTTTGATCGAAGTTTACCATGTTAACCAGCAATGATTGTCTTGGTGCCATTAAAAAGTTTGCTTTTGATTAAAGCTAAGCCTCGTTACATGGATTATGTTAATGCGCAGCCTGGAACATCCGTTTAAAAGAGGAATATTTCATGCAATCGCGAACGGCATTTACGATCGATGCAAGTTTGAGACTCGATAATAACCGACGGACGGGAATTTATTATCCGATGAATAGCGAATAGCGCGGGAATAGAGAAGAAAAACGTACCAAAGCGTTTATCATAGGTATATAGCGTTCGTGATATCACGCTTTCTACAGAACAAAAAGAAAAGCAATCAAGAAAATGTTAATTATTTTTGAAAGCCTGTTGTTGCACGAACTTATGTGCATACATGTACATGTAATTCGATTAAATACAAATTTCTATCATCCAATCAGCGGTTCATATTTGTAAACACTTCAATCCTTTGATAAAGTTGCCTTTGGTAATTGCTCTCGTGTTATCATACGAAGACCTCAGGTTTATGAAACAGGAATATTCGACATTGTATCGCGGAACTTTTATAGTTTCAAAAGTGCGTCGAGGTTTTGAAACGTATCGCTTCACTCGATAAGCAACGAATCGATTGAATAAAAAAGGTATAGGCCATCGCGGAATAAATTATACGAAATGAATTCCGTAATCAGTACTCAATATCGAATCGTGCAACATCGATCATTTTATAGGCTCACCATAAATACACGACATTGAATCGTGAAATTTTCATCACAGGTGCGACATATAAAGTTATAAAGTTGCATTGAAGTCCTAAAATTAATGGTTATACTCTATAACCGGCAAAAATAAAGCGAACGAAAAATACGCCACTTGTCAGGGATAAAATAACACCACATAGTTCGATTCACTGTGGTTACACGATTAACTCTGCACCTACGCGTAAAAGCGTAGATAGTTCTCACGAGTGCACGACGAAGGTTTCTTGAATTTGTAGATAGATCGGATTAGATAGAATCGTGGTTCGAAATCAACGTTCTAAGATGTACTGTTTCAAATGACAGATAATATAAAATAAGAATTCGTATAAAGAAAATCTCCCATTGATTTAGGTTTATTCCGTGTCGCGCTAGTACGAGGTTACCAGACGAGTGTTATACAATTTCAATTGCTTTTTTTCAACATCGTGTCTTGGTCCACTGAAAGTCTCTCGAAGTAGTGATCACCGAAGATGATGTCGCAAACGTTCCATCCGTGCCAAAGTGCAATGTCGAACAAACCAACAGAAATTACACAACGCAACAATGATACTTCTCTAGTAAACATATAGCACACTGACAACATTCTTATCGGCATATTTTTATATGTTTAAACCTGTACGGCTGCTCAATTCCTAATTTGCTCACAATTGAACTTCTTCAAAGCGTGCTTGAAGAAAAATGTTCCTTTAAACTTCTTTACACGTTCACAACGATGCGCTTTTCCACTTAATCGTATTTACTCATATCACGAAAGAAGTATGCTTTCGTACTGCAATTTCCCAGAACACAATTCTAGCTATCAGAAGCACTTTGCGAATCGACGAAAATGAGCGGATGCTCGTAGCCCGAGAACCTACGAACAACAGACTCATTGGCCAACGGGCGTCGGGTATCGATATGAGCCACGCATGGAGTATAATTCGCTGCAAGCATTAAACATGCCGAGCAAACTGGCGATGAATTTTGTCCTTGCGTCATCGCGGTGTCGGCGTGTACACGATTATAACGAACAAACTCGATAAAAAAAAAGCCACCTACCACCGAGCTGGCTCGATTATCTAATTGAGAAGCTACGTCAGGGATTTATTGTAAAAAGCGGATGACCTTTATTATGCTACAAGATACATATCGCGGATAACGCACGAAAAAGCTAATTATCGTCTTACCTTATATCATTATTGATAACCACGAGTATAGACAATATGTTTCAATATCTAAAACGAAAATATTAATATCGGGGTAAGTGCAAAGTCTGTTTGATTTACGTCGATTAACTCTGCCCGGAATAAAGATCGTAGCGGGCAAAGAACTCTGATAATTCAACTTCTCGTCTGATACATTATATACAATTATGATTTTGCAGTTTGGTATAGAAGTATATTGGTACATACATGAAATTTTTGAAACGTGAAACTTTCAAATGTGAGAAAACTTAATAAAGCGTGAGAAAAATGCCTCTACAGATTATATACTTTTTTTTTTGCGAGGAAACTGTTAGGTTTTGGAACATATTGCCCAATTAACAGGCGTATCGATTTCTATAACTTCATCATAATAGTCTGAAGAATTTTATATTGATCCGAGCTGGGTTATGCACGAGCAATATATCGATCAATTCATTAATGTACGATGAAAATTTGTGCAACGGCATGATTACCTGAATTGTAAAATCAGTAAAACTTAAAATGTGAAAATGTAGAGTATACAGATTCCGTATCGAACGTGTACATAATTATACAAATGTTTACGTGAAATAAGTTATCCATTTCTCACAATTCCCCAAAGAATAGGGAAACAATTGAGTAAAATGAACAATAGCATTTAATACTTTTCAACATTTTGGATTTCTATTTTTAATGGAAAAACGCTATTTTCCGACATTTATATCACTGACTACACGGAATCTGCCCACCTACATAAATCATTTGAGTAAAACGCGCTTTTGACTGTTTCAACAAAGAATGAATTCGAGTCCTTCGTGTTTCGTGCAATGACTCTTTAACACGTTGACTGCCGCGTGAATTTTTTATCAAGCCGCCTTATCCGTATTGTTTTCACACCTGCATAGAGTAAGTTTCAATCTGAGAAGGAAATTTTCTTACAAACTCGCACGGGAGTCAACGTGCTAGGATAGTATTCAAGTAACGATTCGCATCGCGACATTGCTGTAAACGGTGCATCATCGATGATAATTTTTCATCAAGTCACGTAGTCGATAACGAATCGTTTATGCCACGCTGACGCACACTACTCGAAACCTCTTTGCCAACTACTTGTAACATTGTTGTTGATCCTGTTGAACAGAATACATCCAGTTACTGTGATAGGTGTATTACGTTAGGTATATTTGTTACAAGTTAAAAAAAAACGATTAGAACAATGCACGCGTAGTAATTTTATTCGATTTTCTTAAATAATTTTATCCTGCTCAAAACCGGGCGATTTTCATTTAATCATTTCTTATAATACAATAGCTTTAATTAAAATACAATTTGTTTTATGTATCAAGTGTTAAAAAAATTCGTGAGAAAAATAACAGAATAGTTGAATAATTTTCTAATAGAATCTGCGGAGTGACTCTGGTTATCAAACGGTGTAATTATCACATGGATAATTGAACAATGTTATATACTGATTTTTACAAGGACTGGTTTAAAAGAAAAATCAATTTTAAAATTGCTATACCTCAGTCGCGAGAAGTGTCGCGTGAAAGAAATATGACAAAACCATCTCGTTACCTCTGACACAAGAACAAAATGCTAAATGTTTGTCAAACATTAAGAATATGAAATATACAGATAAAACAATCTTGAAACGTCGTTTCGTATAACAACCGTGGCTTTTTTAATTTCGCAAGCTTTTAAGCATTGTCATTCCAAGCAGTGTCATCGGTCTGTGGAATACATTATTACGATTTCTCATGATTAATCCGTAATATGCACAGTCGGTTGTTTGCGATAAAAGGCCAAACTAATTTTTTATTCAAGCATAACACTGAAAAAACAAACAAAAGTACGCTGAAATAGTTATACGCAAACATTGTCAACTTAATGAAAACAAAAACATCGTATTCTGATGTACAACCAAATTAAGGATAATCAAACTGATCGATCGGACAGCATCGCCGCAATACATCCTACGTCAATTGTTTTATGTGCACCGGTTCGACCAGAACATATATCCATTATTTGTGTACCTTATTTTTTTACGTGTTTATACCGCGAAGTGATTTTAGTCGGGAAAAATACCATTAATATGTGTGCAAAAAGTTTAATAGATTAATAATGTTATTGGACAAGCATAATCGACATGGATGTGGAAAACGCACGTAATACACAATGATGTAACTATCGCGTATACGTACTTATCCATGCAACTTTGATAACATCGTTGCAAATGTGCATGAATATGTACGCATGCGCGATAGTTCTTTCGAGGCTCTGTCCAGACGTGTCCAGACGTGTTCCGGTGGGAGGTAGCGATGCCCGAAGGCGTGAAAATCGCACAATGTCGATCAAATCTCGCAAGTGGAACGCGTCTACGGCAAACGCCGCCGAGACCTAACAAAAATCGCGATAAAACGCCACTGCAACGGTGTCAAAGTCCAAGTTCGCGACTTTGCAGTATCGTTCCTACGCCGGCAGTTCGCAACCTCAAGGTCAGTGAATATCAGAAACAACGATATTGCCAGCAAGGTCGGTCCCTATCATTAGGAAAATACCAGATTTCTTATTCACAAAACATCCTTTTTTCGGAGCGGTGCAATTTCCGTAATAAGATCTTGGCACACGACAAAGTACTAGATTGGTGCAGAAATAATTGCGGTTTTTGTGATTAAAGTCGCATCGACATAACGAATTTTTATAGCGCACAGCGTATAGGTTATGTAATATAAGAGACTGCATATCATTTGCGAATAAATCAGTTCCCCAAATATCGCGCAAAAGCTTGTGAGTATCTAAGCGCTGTAAAATATTGGGAATACTTTTCATGCGTACAAAAATTTAACGCTATTTACTAAAATTACTAGTAATTAGTCTCTCCTATAAAACAAAATACTTCTAGATGCTTCTGAATTCCAAAAGCTCTGGAAACATTAACTTTCTTTCCCCCGACTTAGAACATTTAAAATGTAATAATGCGAGAAAAATCACATTTAAAAGAATTCTAAAAAGAACTAAATGATTTTAGTGACGTGCGTTGAATATGAAACAAATCAAATTAATGTATAATAATTATTACACTCGTGAATATAACAAATCTCACAAAACCCAGCAACGCAAAGGCATAATTATTCTGTCGATGTGTACTTATGTTTCGTTGTGCCTGTACGAGATCATTGAAAATGGACTGGAAATACAAACGTTTCAAAATTCCGTAATGAAATACATCGAGATTCCTTATATAAGAAAATGTAACATTTTTGAACGGTAAAGCTTTTGTATAGTCTTTTATATTGGTTCTTCATGCAATTCCGGTGGCGAAGAATCCACCTTAAAACGGCCCACTAAAAAACTTGCTCGCTGTTAAAAATCAAAATAATTAAAACTAGGGCGGTTTATGTTTCTGATATCTTACAGGAGTAATGTAACATAACGGGGGCGATTAAGAATGGCAATTATAGGGTAATCGGGTTACTGGAACGTAAACTTGCCGCAAGGCATGGTTCATTGAACCGAGGCTGAACTATTACAAGTCCATGACCACGAATCGGCCTTCGCGATAATTTCAGATTACAGCTATTTAGAAAGCGTTTCCATCCGGCCGATAACGAAATTATGGGCGTGATTGAGCGAAACCTGATTTGTCATGACCATTCTCCAATGAACGATACTTTCGTGCCGCTTTGAATGTATCTCGTCTTAATTTTTTTGCCGATCACGCTTTCATTCGAATCGACTTTCTCCGAGAAAAGGAAGTACATATTTCTCCGAGATTGATTCCGTTTTTCTTTTCAATGTTCTATTCGCGGCGGTTGGAAAAGTCTACGGAACGTTAATACGATTGACTAAAAAAAAATATATGCGCGAGTGTTTAATATTTGTAATATCAGTGTGTTCCAGATGTGTACATTTTCTTAAACGGAATATGTAAGCATTTTTGTAACAATTAAGTGCATTGAATTATTGTCAAGATAACCGACAATACAATTTGGTTAGCGGAATATGAATTCGTGGAAAGAAAATTTACGAGGGACAGACGTGCACGAATATCGAGTATGCGTAATAACATTATGTTTCAAATGGATGCTTTTCCTGAAGTACGATAAAAAATGATGTTTGTAATAATTAATTGAGCAAAGTTACTGTCAAGATAACCGATGTTATAATTTCACTCCAGGGTAGTGCACAAAGAAACTAATCTGAAACATTGAAAATGTGTATAGTATTTATATCAGGGGATACGTGCAAGAGCCAATAATTAGTCAGAAACACGTAGTTAGAGTTTTCTAATTAAAAATCACGCCAAGAATATCAAACACGCTGTAATAATCTTAAATGAGTAATGTATTGTTAAAGCGTGTATTATCGCAATAATTCTTCCACGATATCCTTAAATTACTTCTATTGCAGAATCGCGGATTTGCGTATTTTATCTTCACAATTTATTATGAATAATGTTTCTAAGAAAAACATCAATCTTCATAACCATGATTCGTGACATGTCATTACGCATCTCATACCTTGATATTCTGATGTCCTTTTATTCTGTGAGCAGAATTATAACGAAGGTAGTTGTTAATATTGTAAAGACCAAGTTTTCTGTTGGTTGATAATGTTTTGTTAACGCAACCGTTATACCTAACGGCAGCAACTGGCTTCAAAAAATTCAGCAGCAATGAAAAACATCGGATATTGTGATAAAGTTCTGTGATCTGAATTATCCGTTAAACCTGTATTTGAATGGTAGTAGGAAACAAATTAACGACCAGCCGACAAAAAATCGCGAGATTTTGTCTCAAATACAGCTTCATTACGGGTATTTAATTTAAATACGTAACACAGATAGCAATCAAAACCAGTATCTACTTTTTTTTTTCTTTCATTTAATTAAATGACAAAAATTTGCTACTCGAATGATCAGCTTAAGGAATTAACATACATTGGGGCAAATCACTTTTGCCAGTTTCTGACAATCTAGAATATGTAATTTTATTTTTTAAACTAACCCTAAGTTGCTGGATGTAATGTACATTATACGGTACAAAATGTTTAGCATTTTTGATACGTATTACAAAAATAACACCGAAATCATTTCCAACTATCCAAATCGTTGTCGCGATATGCAAAGTACTTGGAAAGGTCATGTAGCGCAGCGTAAAAGGATCTACATTGACCGTCGTCGTTTATTAATTAGCAATAACCTTTCCACAGGCGATCTGTGATCAAAAATCCAAACCGACGGTCAATCCTTCGAGATTTTATCTCAAGCGCGGCTTTGCATCACACTCTTTGCTGCCTACATCCATACTTTAAAATGTGCGCACACAGAAATCAAGTAAACTCTGAACTGTCCTTCTGTATTCAACTGTTAAGTGTGTGCCATGAAGAAAATCCTTTCCATTATCTATCACGTGCACTGTGGTATGCATTGAGCGTAAGCTGCAACGTGAGCTAATTGGCGGAGCACGAATAAAATATCACAGGTCAAACAAGATTAACCTTCTGCGGCTGTGTCACACGTGAGTTAACATCTTAACTTCAATTGATTAATACCAGGAATAACAAACCTCCGAGACATACTTTACGACCGGCTGGCAAACTCGTAATACAACAAACGACAAAGAAAACACTTTTGGAAGAAGCAGCTCTTTACAGAATATACTTCGTATTATTCCATATATGTAAATTGCATGGTCCAAATATAAAAGAAGGCAACGGATATGCATATTCGGCTTTGCAAATCGAAGGCTAATCATCACCGGAGAAATATGTAATTGATTTTGCAAGTACAAAAGGTTAGCTATTGTTAACAGGTGCAAATTTGACACTATTTTCACCGCGCGCACATCAATATGCTTTATAGGCAGTGTCTTTGATAACAAATAAGTTTTTTTCAGGAAGATTGCTGATCTTCTGTTCGTCCTCAAAACAGAACCGATGACGAAACCGTACAGTCCCCAAATGCGCCGTAATATGTCGATGGACATGCATTGCAACGACAGACTCTCCACATCATCATTTCGAAATCCGCCAAGCCACTTGATAATTGTCCGAATAGTAGGAGCACGGTCCAAATAAACGCTTTGAATGTTCTTCCTTTGCAGTACCAACACCTGTTCCTTTTTGAAACTCGTATAGCATTACGTGCCATAAATGTACGTTTTTCGTTTCGAAAAATTTCTCTCGCACACAAATTGATTTATCTGAACAATATCTAACGTTAAAGTGACTCATGAAAGCATCGTCTATTCAGTGCATACAATATAATTCAACAAAAACACCAGATCTGCCATGTATGTTAGTGAATTTTATAGCATCTCCGAGAATTGAACACGAACGTATGTAATTATCCAATACGTTTGGAGCCAATAGCAGAGCGTAATTCGAGTAAAAGAATAAATAAAAAAAAAATTGTCATTAATAAACAAGTAAAATACCGATATCACAGAGAGTTTGAAAGGCATCGTGTGTCCTTTATTCCTTTCCGGAATCATTCATTTGTCATTCAGAATTTTTAATACACGTCCAAGCGAATTCACGTAAACACCGAATTATTTTATCATCGCAAAAACACGGAAATCTTAGCTCTGTCACCCGGCGACTTTCTTCGATATCTGAGACAAATTGCTGCGCGCCTGATTAATGAACAATTTATTTTGCTGCAAATAACGACTGACAATCCTCAATAAATCGCATCTTTCGTGAAGACGCGCAGTATCAAACGAGGGAACTCTGATTTCTGCCATAGCTAGTTCTGAGTATGTAGCTAATCGAAATTTAGTTTCTGAGACGGGTACTCCAGTATTTGATGTTTTTCACGAATCAATAGAAACTACTTATGACCACACGTATATACGTATTATTTTTCTCGTGCCGACAACAGCATTTTCTTAAAAATATACGGAATAATAATACTGCGGATGCTGTTTTTTCTTTATTGCTTGAATCTGTACTATTTGTTCGGCTCATGAGTCCTCGCATTTTTTTTTAAGTAAAATTTTTGCGTGAACAAATAAAATGTTTTGGCAATGCGCTTTATGTTATTCAAGACGAAAACGAAAAAAAACCCAGAAATTATGGGCCAACTCATTATTTAAGAAATAACAGTGTGCACTATTGAACTTTATGTTCGATATTGGAGATGTAATCAAAATTATAATATTATGGCCGAGACAAGTGTAATATTATTCCGTTCCACGAATTCGATGATCACAGACACCTTTCTATTTTGAAAAAAATAATGTTTAGTCGTGCAAAGTCAAGAACTCCAAAAAACTTTTCAATTCAAATTTTCTATTTGTTTTTGAAGGAGGAGCCTCTGGAGAACTCCTTGGCTACGTCCGTGGTTCTTGGTTAGGGTTGGAGCTAATTGCGCTTCATCTACTGCTTGTGTACGTCCATGTTACGATGATTCAGTTGAAATGCGATCATCCGCTTGCACGTCTCATTCGAATGTCATAGAATGTTTTCTCCTTTTAACTTTAATCATATTATGTAAATTACATAGGTCATGTAGCCTTAGTCGTTGCATAAATTTATGGATGTATATCCAATATTATCTAACTGCATGGAAATAGAATGTTTAGACATACGAATCAGTTTGTCGGATGAAAAATACACGTGGACTTTTAGTAATGTTACCATATCTGCGTGCAGAATATTCTGCTTCATTTGTTCAGTATCGCATAATACTGTTCAGATTAACACTATAAATAGCATAATAGCTGCACGCGTGTATTGCCTCGATTTAAGTTATATGAATATGTAAATACACTGTGCAGTAGTCAAGTTCTTCAGATAAATTTTTGCCTTAATGCGAGCCGTATGAGATAATCAAGTATAACAAAAAAATCACAATAGAGCTCTATAAATAAATCTATAACGATTCGATTTTTACCGGTACTGAAAAAAAAAGTAGAATGAAAAGAAGTTGATGATTGATATGTATCGCGATCCGAATAAGAGGCGTGCAAGATTTTGATGACGGCCACTGACGAAATTTTTTGAATGCAACTTTATCTAAAGAGCGTAACGGCCATAAAAAATCTTATCGAAATTTTTTCGCGCGCAAAAGCTGCGCTGTACGTTTTTTTTCCCAAAAAAGTTATGCATCATATTGCAAGAAACTCAAAAGTACATATAAAACAATGCATATTAATAATGTTTGCAAAAATATTTTGCTTAGAAAAAGTGCCGCCTGCGATGTATCCAGTCTTCGAATGACAAGGATGTGATCAGCTGAACGAAAAGGGTGCTATTATACTTTCACTCTGTTTTACTGAGAAAGAAGCAAATCCTCGTTTGCATACATATATACTTTTAGAAAGTTTCGACGATTCACTCGCCTACCTTGACGTTTGATTTGCGATATCGTCAAAAAAAGGAGGGCGTTGTTGTCGTATTTTAAAGAATTACATTTTTAAATGCTCGTAGATAGGTGTAGTAGAAGAAAGTAAGATATTAATGTTATACAGGGTGATTCTAGTAACTGGGCCGAGCAATAACTATTTTTTAAGCAGAGTTAGAGAAATATCGTACAGGAAAAGTTCGTACTGTTCGAAAAGCTCCGTCGTCTTATGCGCAATGTTTTTTCCCAAGCGTAATCTGCAAATCACTTTTGTTTGTCATTCATTCACTGTCATCGTTTCCGGCAGAACCACGAATAGAGAGAAGGAGTACCGCTGTCATGGATAATGAAGAGTATTATGTGGAGAATGAAGAGTAAAAGATGTAGAGATTACACACGTTGGCGAGAGGAGGATTGAGAAACCGCCAGATTTCTAAAAAAAGGATCTTGGAGGTATCTAGATTAAACATAATTAAGGCTCGAAGAAAGGCGAATGGACACGAGAGGATTAATAAGATGCAGTCCTTTCACTTTCGCGTAATCGAAAATAAACTGTAAACACATATGAAATGGCGCCAAGAAAAGTGTGAAGCACTTTGTATAAACACAAAACTCGTAGTACTTTGAAACACATTATTTGATACGATTACATAAGAAAAATAATGGCAGGTAGGATATTATGCAAATATAAAGAGTTAAATCTAACTAATGGTGGAGAAATCATCGTAAAGTTCAATCACTACAGCATCACATGAGAATAATCCTGCAATAAGTCTTCGGATCAGTAGCGGAAAATTTCTGAGTCAAATTAAATGAATGAACCTGCATTTTTTATCCCGATTAAAACTTGTTTACTGCAATAATGCGCAAGTGTATGTTCTCAAGTGACTTTGCCGTATTTCAAATTTGCTTAACAGGTTGACTACCACACGAGTTTGTAAGAAAATCTCCGTCGAGATCTCCAACGAGAAAATGAATTTTTCTTTCTAAAATATTTTTTCTGCAGCAACGAACGGTTACAATTTACTGGTCTTAAAATTTTTGCCCTTATTTTTTGTAATGTCGAAAAGAAAAATGAAAGAGATATTTCTTAGAGAATCATATGGCTGTGCAGAAGAAACCCGTTACGAGGCCTATAAAAATTCAGATAGTATAAATAAATGAAAAATTACATTGTCAGATTCTGATTCGATTAATAGTCTTAATATATCCTCTGAAATATCTTTCCACGTGCTTACTAACTTACGTTGTAACTACTCAAATAAGTGTCACCCAAGTACGGATGACGCGGTCTGATATGCATTTTTGTCGTCGCCCGAAAACGGCTGACGCGGCAGTCAACGTGTTAAAGCGCCAGCGTTAATTATTGATCCTGCATCTTAGCAATATAAATATATAACGAAAACTGTAAATTATTCACATTATGGCTGGATTGAAACTGCATTTAACAACATAAAGTCCTCGTGCAAGACGTGCTGATTGTTATATCCATACACATCATCTGCGTGTGAGACGTACGTAGATTTGTATCGCTATACATCATCTGGACGGGGAGTAGAATATTATTTACATGCTTGACTCGATAAGCGTTGTACGAGAAATATTTTCAGCTATGGCCATTAACAAAATCTACATTACAGGTACAAGATAAGATCGTTGATATGAAATCTAAAGTGCTGTAGCATATTTCTGGCGATACAATCGCAAACTATTATGGGCGATATTATTTACATTTTTAAAGAGGCTTAATATATACATGTCTGTAAAAATATTTGCTACCCTTTTACAGATACAGAGGATATTAAAAAAAAAAAACTAATATTTCAATAATCGATGAGCATTTACGATCAAATGTAACACAAACATAAATCTTTGTGTCTAAAATGAACTTGATCTACGCCTTTACGATTTCTATCGCTCAAAGTTACGTTCTAGTACATCCATTTTACATTATAATTTATCGAAATGATCTGAGCATTTAAGATCACTGCACATTTCAAGCAAAGCTCAGTTCCTTATTGCCTATCGAGAGGATTTTCATTTCAAGACGCAATAGTAATTGTTACCTTTCAATACAAATTATCTGGAAGCGTATTTCTAAAGTGATGACGGAGCACAGGAAGAAGCATGATTCATTTGTGCATTAACTATTGCTACATTATCCTCTTTACGAAGGACATAAAGAACTCACAGAAGCGTCCATATGAGCTACGATTTATTTCAAAAGGCGCAGATCACCGTTCGATAAAATCGCTTCTGTGAATATTTTACGCGTAATTGAAAAAGAACATTTCACGATACATGTCTGATATCACGGGTAATAAAGTAAAATATAGCATTTACAGCTTACAACTTTAAATTATATACACGTAACACGTTTAAATTATTCTACACGAATAGTATACCAGTATTAATCTTGTAAAAGACGAGGCCCATTCATATTGTGCTCATTGTTGTTCTATGATTTGTATAAAGAAACGTAGTCTTCGATTATGTAAAGGTGGGATGTTCAAGAATACTGTGCCATAACAAGATAAGAATGTATCTTACTCGTGCAATTTCAACGTCACGCGAATGCATTGGCCGCTTAAAAATACGTTTAAGAAGTCACAAAACATGGTATACACGGGTGAGTCCGATTGACGACTCTCATAGTGCACGTCTTTTGTAATAATACAGAACAGTTTCTAAAGATATACCAAGCTATCTTTTCTTCCATTACAATTATAGTTCCGGAAAATACACTTCCAAGAAAATACTTGTAACTGACAGAAATGCAAAGATCAAAGCTTACTAATTCAATGCTCATTGAATTATTCGAATTTTACATCTGACTCCTTTTCCTCCTTTTGTAGGATAAAAGCAGCAATATGATTATAAGCTGACTGACTCATACCACACAACTATAGATCCCGTATAAATAAGACTGAAAATAATTACGCATTTATCGATCATCGATAACGGCATATTTGTTAAAATTTATTAATTTCAAGATCTTATAAAACAGTACAAGATAGTTCAAAATGTACAAATTTAGATACATCCTCGTTTGTAAACTCGCAATATTTTTTAACTCTGCTTTTAAACCAATTAAACTCATCGTATGTCTATAATTATGTTACGAACTTTGTCCCGCTATTATTTACCTCCTACACTAAATAAACAGTTTTTATAACTAGAAATTGAATAGCACCCTCTATTATATTCGATGCTATATTGCTATTATATTTTAGATATAGTTACATTTGCTTCAATGTACAGGCAGAGAATTAACTCATACAACTAACAATTTTAACTTTGTGCAAAAGTGAATAACGCAGATAAGAAGAGATGGCTCATATTTTCTGAGATAAAAATTGGCATGTATCTGCAATCCCACGGCCACAACGGTGACTAACGCAGTTTAAAATCAATAATGGAGCATGAGTCTCTGTCGTAACTAGCATAATTGCGCGTATATTTACGTTTAAAATAAGAAATCGCATACCGATTTTTACTCTGCCTTGTAATTCTATATGTGGATGGCATTAAATATAGGCTAGGTTGAGCTTTTAATCACAGATTTATACACTGGGAATTAACCTCTTCACGTATAATTAGCGGATAGGGAAAACAGTAATATGGTTTTATAATACATTCACTTGTGAGTTTCTTATTGATTTGCTTCGTCTAAATAATAGTCGATTCTTCCGAGACTAATGTGAAATAAGTTTTTATAAATACAGTTTCATTACAGTAATCTCAGCGTTACGTGATTGAACCACTAATGTCATACATATTCGTATTTGGGATATTCGTATAGCGTTGTAATTATATTAGTACAACAGACCGAGTAAAAATAATAGATATGCATGGAACAAATATAGAATATCCAACAAATATCCAATCCAATTTTCAACAATTAGTATATAACCACAGTTGTAGAGCGATGACTAAAAAGTCGCAGCGATGACTAAAGTTCTACACGGTCAATGCCAACAGCGTAGCATGAATTTATCGCGGAATAATCTTTATTGCCCACTTTTGTCATTTTCTTTTTGTCATCGCTTGCCTATTAAGACGTGTATATACGTAAAAAACATGTTTGCAGAAAATTTGCGATCGTTATTCAGAAATATTATGCTAATGCTTATTAATAGAGGGAAAGTTGATTTAGAGCCTGATATGTTAGAAATGTGTCGGTCACTTGTTACGGTTTTCTTTTTCTTTTAAATGTCTCAACAAAGTATTTCTAATGCTAGTATTTCTTAAGCGTTCAAGTAAATACTAATAAATATTTTTACATTAATATTTATAATTCAACGTGTAATATTAACGCATTTACCTCGTGCTATAAAGTTAGTTATATTATACCATCATTTACAATTTTCCTTTATAGATTTTCCTTTACATGTAATTTTACAGATAAAATATTCAGGTGCAGCTGTTTTTACATGTAGAACGATTATCCTATCAATGAATATTCTACAATTAGAATTTAAAATATTTTATCATTTCTCCTATCAATGAATATTCTACAATTAGAATTTTAGATATTTTATCATGTATATATGTATATTTTTTCCGAACGCAGGAAAGTCCGATACAAATAATTATACGCAAAGAATCTAAACGCACGAGTCACGGAAGGCATTTATAAGGCGATTACGGATAATAATTCCGTATATAATTCGATCATGTCGGCTAATACTGTGAAAACGATCTTAGTTCTACGAGCTGCAACTGCGCATTAACTACATAGCACCGCGAGTCAGTAGCTAGCCGGCGTCTAATAGAAATAAAGTCCGTCGCGGGTCAACGATGATCATGAAGCGCATCAAGGGAGTGTCTTTTTCAGGCAAAATTCCGTTACAGCGAAATGCAGGTATCGTAAGAAATCATTGGATTGCACCAAGATTCAGACATCGCATTCTCCCTGTAGTAGTCTTTATAATCATTCGAAAGTAGAGTGCCAACTTAGATTACGGATAATGAAATACGTGTTTAAAGAAACAAAATTCCACCTGCGATGCTATATTTGTTCGTCGAAAGCAAATCTATTTTTAACTATTTTCACGCGAAGACTCCTTTGTGAGGTACGAGAAGAAACGTTCTGTTCTGTGCATTTTCATACCGAAGAATTCAGTATTTTTACCATCGCGAAAAGAATATACAATTCGAGATTAACGATTATTTTAGAAGTTGGTAGAGCTTTCACAAGACAGCGATGATAGTCGGCAGAGATTTTTATGAGAAAAAGGCAAACTTCCCTCGTAACACTTATAGTGCATCTACCAGCACTCCTTGCGAAATTTTGTATTCTGAACAGCTTTAACACTAAATCTACCAGCGACTTTCTAGATATATTTACGTGTAACATGTATATTCCCAAAAAAAGGCGGTATTGAGATGAAACAATAAATGGATGTAATGATTCATGCTCTGCGGTAGGATCATGGACAATCTCAAAAAATACCCTCTTATGAGCTACAGCAATTTTTCTAAGAAACGACTCTCCAGTCATTTTGTTATAAACCTAACGCACCCTGGAACTAAGCAAAATATTGGTGTAGTTCAATAAATACAGTACTCAGATTCGCTATTGTCAATAGAAACAAGACGATCATTTATAATAACACGCATAACTAAGTGTAACAATAGATATTTCGCAGTTAATAGAACGCGAAAAATTTTCAACACGGAATCTGCCACGTTGTTTATGTTGGAAATTAAGCAGCGTATTAATAGAAGTGGCAGAAAAAGCGTTGACATCCTTTTTATACGTCGTCTATACCTTACGTACGTCGTTGCTTATTTCCAAGAAATACAAAAACACGAGTGAATTGAAAACTCAGGTGACAACATTTATTTTGTTTATGTGCACTACTTTGTTAGTACACCAATAAAGACAAACGTTGTTAGGGTCGATTTTGCGTTCTTTAGAACAAAAATATACATTACAAGCATCTACTTCATTCTAAATTTAATCATATAATTATAAAAGTCAGGCTGGCTTTATTGTGAAAAGAAAATACTTGCAATAGAATTTATTGCAATAATTAATACACGCATTTTTAGCAGAATAACAAATTCTCCCAATAAAAAATCTTGGAATACTTATTAAAGTTTCGCAAGGACGTACAAATATAATTGTAATTGTTTAACTGTTCTAAATAAAACACTGTTTTCCTATTCTTACGCAATGGACAATTTGTATAATCAGACATATTCTCCATAATTTACTCAAAATGCCACCAAAATTATTAGTAACATCAGAACTGCTGTATATTGTCTAAAGATTTATTGTCCAAGATTCACACGATAAAAGCATTATATTGCCATGCCTTCAGCTAATATAGAATGTGCATGCATAAATGCATATAACAATAAAGTTATGCAACTGAAGCACTTTACATCGTACAAATATTAGTTTGCGAAACAAGCGAGCGGCCTAAGATTTTTGTACAGGTGTGTATTACTTAAACAGGTGTGCTTCGTAGAACCGTGAGGGCTGTGGAGATCTTTGACTGCTCCAGACCCAGAAACCGTGACTTTGGCATACCAAGCTACGTAATTGGTGAAACTCGACTGTAGAAATCGCGGATTTGACGTATATGTATACTCGATACGCTGGTAATGCGCTTTTTAACGTCGGCTACCACTACCAAGAATCGGTTTCGCTTTCGTAAATGCACGGTCTTCCGTATTCGCTTAAACGCTTGTTCGAGTTTTTTGCATCGACCGACAACGTCAAAAGACTTTTTTCCATAGCCTTGGAAGTAAACTCAAAGGAAGTTTCTCAAAGGTTACCTTGATATTCGACAAAGGATGGGCCAAGGATCAAGAATTGTGCTATGCGGTAAAGATGGTCGCACGTATACTTATTAACTAAAATACCAAACGAATTTATTTTTTTTATTTCACAAGATGCACTTATAAGCGGGATTCACTTGAGGGAAATCGTCTTTATCGTTGCTAGACAATGATGTTCTTTGCTGCTTTGAAAACAGATATAATAAAAAGGGTTGCTTTTTTTTAAGCGAAAGAACTTTACATAGGATCAAAAGTAATTGAATTGTTTTAAAATATTAAGAAACAATTGTATCGAGATATTTTCAAGAAACGTCTTCTGATATTAATAGACAGCAAGTCAGCCTATTGCTTCGTGTAAGTACGACGGAAAAAGATTATTTTTGCATAGCAGTTCTTTACATAGCATCGAATGCAATTGAGTTATACCCGCGGACTGTTATTTCACGATCGATGAACGACGCAGAGGTTTTGAATATTTCTGCAAGGCACACATGTGCACGTGTGTAACGGTAACACGATCGACCATAGAGACGTGGCTAAATATAAATGAAATTGTAAATGGTCAGCACATCGACGTACAGAGTGCATCCATAAGCGGACTGAAACTGGTGTATACACAAAAACGAAGGCATCCAGTAACAACCGGAAAAGACAAAGACCATAAGAGACTCGAGAATTTGCCTTACTTCGGCAAAACTAGAAGCAAAGTAATATTAAACGCTATAACAATTGATACGCTCCGAAAAGCAGGGTAACCTTCGCATATTTAAGAACGAAATATCAGGAGATAATCAAAAGAGACCAAGGCGAGAAGAGATTTGAAAGCTGCTCCAGATTCGATAAAAATAGAAATTGTATAGCATTAATTATCACAAAATTATCACAAAACAAGACCAAAAGCGACAAGGACGAGGAAAGATTTGAAAGTTCGCTTTGCCTCGATAACATAAAAATCAACGTTATGTTAATCCGCACGTTAAATTGCACAATCTAAACCAGAAAACTGATAAACCGCATCACGAGTAACGACACTGGACACTCAGCCGACGAAGTGCTTTATCACATTCCAGGAGTATACGATAAAGCATGACTCTAAAACACTTTTCTCTTCACGGTGGCAAAAGTAGATTGATCGTTTCCACTAATGTCCCGCGGTTTGCCCGTTTCGATCGATAACCAACCGTCAGGAATAGCCCTACGCTGCACGGCTGGGCACGTGTCATTGAGAAAAAGGCAGCGACTAAGTATAAGTTGCCACTACTGTTGACGCGCACACCTACGCACGCACTATCTATAACGAGAGCGTGATCCGTTTCTGCGAGAAACCAGACATGTCTACTTTAAGAAGCCGGGAAAAGAATCGATGGGAGGCCCTGAACCTTGTATAAAGCAAAAACAACGTGATGTTAGGTACGACAGCTTGCGCGACTACTTCAAATCATTAACCCTACATGGCGCGTAGTGACATCGGAGTAACGTTGCATTTATATGCTCCATGCTAAATCACCCATCGATTCCGTCAGCTATTGGCTCTCTAAGAGCATGAGATTGTACGGAAAGAGAGATCAGAGTACCGTTAGCGTGTGGCGACTGAAAGAAAACCTCGGTTGTTGAGGGATGAGCCTATTGGAGGGAGGCGAAAACAAGCACGGGGTGTTTCAGCGGCGTGACAGGTCGGCGAATTAATTCTTTAGGCTTTTCGGCGGGTACGGTGAAAAGATCTTCTACTCACAGACAAGTCGATTGATCCGCGATACTCGCAAAAGGTTTGCCTGGTCTACGACTTAAGAAACTCCCATACGTCGTTGGCTCGATTAAGTTCACGCAACTGTCATGACCGAATGTTCGCAGAAGACTGTCTGACCGAGCGCGAGCTGGGCTCTCGTCCTTCTCCTTCTTTAGTTCCTTCTCTCCCTCCGCCATCGATCTATCTTGCTCGCACGCACAGCTGGCTTACCGCGCCTCTGTTCGGCGCAGGTCTTTTCGGGCTTATCGGTTTCGTGCCGCCACGCTCTCGTACTCCACCACGAGTACCCGTATTTCTGTCTCTTTTTCTTCTACACGCCTTATTCATTCTACACACGCCCCCCCCACCCCCCTCCACGCCTCTTCCCCCCTATGATTATGGTAAAACGATGCAGGAAAAACGGATATCGCGAGATTTGTCCGGATCGTAAAATGCCGAAATATTTGTTTCAATCGATAGCCACCGGCTCGAATAGCGTTGGATTTTTGAATAAGAGGTACGAGACAAAGATAAACTTTGTTTTGGACGTATTTCACGGGACGTTGCGCCGCAGATCGAAACTGAGCTGTACTTAAAAACAGTGGTCTCTCGGAGCATAACTCTGCGGATGTGATGGGAGTGGTAGACGTTATTATAACCAAAATTAATACCCTGGTTTTATATTATGTTCAACGTGGATTTTTTGGCACATTCCATTTCATCATTGGCCCATTGTCGATTCCTTCTTTGTTGGTAATATGCAGATACTCTGCAATATGACGGGCAGCTCTATAGCATCGCCATCGTGCCGCGATAGGTTACCAATCTTTTTTATTATTTTCTTGTGATTTAAGATATTCTACAGGTTTCGCGACAGCAAAGTTACTCCGTGGATTATATTTAATTTTGTATTTAAAAATATGTCGTGGACGATCGGAAGGACTTCGTAAATCTGCATTCCTGGCGAGCATAAGGAAAAAATAAGCCGAGAGTTTATTGGAATTATTGGATTAACGGGGAGGATCATCGCAATGGAAAGAGTACAATGTCGAGCCGCATTCGATGTAGGAACGTAAAAGGGGAAGATTATGTAAGAAAAAATATTATTTGCAGGATACTTTGCTAATATCGAATCGCGAACTAGATAAAGCTTATTTATTATTGTTGTTTATCGATGTAGCATATTACATATATCTTGTTACTTTATTCGCGAGACTTGTGCATCACGAGTCGTATAAATCTCATCCTTTAGCAGTCGCATTGAGAATTCATACAGTACGTAAAGGTCATCTACGGTCAGTCTATAGATTGATCCAGAAACTTTTCTTTCTGTGGTGCTTCTTCCACCGTTTTAAAATATCGTAGGGTATAATTAAAGTACTTAATCTCTGCACATCCATAATCACGGTCTCATTTAAATCGCAGTTGCAAAAAAAAACATAATAAAGCTACACAAAGTAGATGCAGAGGAATCATTAGTGGAGACAATTTTGAGAGTTCTGTTCTAAAAATGGTCGAAATTGCTCTTAAGCACATATATACAATTTGAGAGTACTCTCGAGAGAAATGATGGAGAGGAACTGTCAGATACACATGTGTGTCAATAGACTCATAAGAAACAACAGTTTGCATATCCTGGGTTAAAAACTATCATCCGCCTCTCGACGGCGAGCTATGGTTAAACTTTTCAGATTAGTCGCTAATATGATCGCCGCGAGAAGTGTAATACATTATGATTTTATCGTCGTTTCCTTCAAGCGTTCGACGTTCAAGCGTCAAGTAAAAACTTTTTTTAGATCCCTAAGAAACTGACGTGAATTTATTGAAACTTTGTATGCTCGATTTTCATTGAGAAGGCGCGAAATTTTCTTCCTTGTTCAGGTAATTAAAGCATTTAAATCTCTTATCACGCTTACAAGGATCTATCCGCGATCCACCGTTTCCTTAAAGATTTGCATTTTTTTTTACGATCAGATTTTCCCTTGTCGTATTTATATGCGTATTAAAACATTTCTTCCTCGAAAACACGAATAATATTATTCGTCAGATCGAGAATTAGATATTAATCTATTTCGATCTGACTCAGTGGATACTCATGATTTTAAAAACTATGCGGTAGAGGCTATTAATATATATGGGTAAAGACTGCTACTTTTCCCTGTCATAAATCAAGTTTACAACTGTACAAAATTTTTATCTGGAAACCATATCAGTCATGTGATCTTCGAAGAGACTTCTACGAAAATCTTTGCATCGAAGCAGGAAAGAAAACGAGTTTACCGATGATGTATTCCAAAGACTTCGCTCACGGATGATGGCAGTGGTTGTCGCACTGATTCTCTCTGAATCCAACCAACCCGAAATATAGAGCACACACGAAGTATAGAATAAATGTAACATCATATGGAACATAGCGCATCGTGTTTTAAAATATCAATCGTGTAAAAAATCAAATATTTTAGTATGCCTCCTTCGATGTAGAGCGATAAATTTCAGAGTTAAATAACCTTAAACTTGTGAATGAACAGCCATTTAAAAATTTCAATGCTATAAATCAGCGGTTTCCGACATTTTTTCAAATACAAAACCCTATAGCGATTAACAGTTTTTGACGGAACATTTACCTATATTAAAATGAAATAAGTTATTCTTTATTCTACTCTGACGCATCGTACACACATTAAATAGTGCATAACCGCGAAACATTTTCGAAATTTTTACGAAACGCAAGTTTCGCTTCGCGGAACGCAAGTTGATAACCACTACTATAGCCCAATATTTAACTGTAATTCCCACCGCTTTGGAAGCATTGATATCTTATTCTATGTTGCATCGATAATGTCACACGTGATATAAAAATGGTACGGGGATGATGTCGCTACTCAACATGGGATAAAATACACACTGAATCATTAATTTGTTCATCGATCCCTAACGGGGAGCAAGGAGAAGCTGGAATATGACCGTGGAGGAACCAAGCGGCAGAGATTGGCGGAACTTGTTTTATCGACTCTACGATCGACATGCGCGCGATTTACAAACTGCGCAGAAACTTATAATCATGGTCGACGTAATACATATCGATATATTTAGTCGCATTATTCTTAACAACAGGCGAGTATAATATTACGGAATCTACTAAAAATTATTGCCTGTATGAGAAGATGAAAAAGGAGGGTATTAGCTTTAAATATTGGAAAAATGTCCTTTAGAGAGAAACTTTTGCACCTAAGTTGTTTCGTATGTACTAAATATATCGATACGAATTACTCTGACCATGATTATAAATTTCTACGCAGTTTGTAAATCGCGCGCATGTCGACCGTAGAGTCGATAAGTCAGGTCCAGCTGGTCCTTGCCGCTTGGTACCTCCACAGTAATATTCCAGCTTCTCCTTGTTCCCCTTTAGAGGCCGAGGAACAAATTAATGATTCCGAGTGTACATCGTATGTTTTGTTTTATTCTACATCGTGCGTTGTGCTTTATGCTCTGCGCTTTTAGTCGATATAGAGTGTTTAATATTAATAACAGAATAATCAAATAAATACCATTAAATTATACACTACGACCAATTTGTGTTTATACCTCATCAGTTGTGATTAAACTAGCATTATCGTTGAGTAATTTTTCTAACCTGATCTGTCACTTATTTTATGTCATGGAGGACCATTGCATGCATTTTGTAGCTAGGAAGAAACGATTTTGTCGCATGAGACCAAAGGTAGGAAAAAGATTTTGTGCGGAACATCAAGAAGAGATAACAAACTCCTGCTCTGAGGAATACGAGGAAGTGAAAGACAGGAGAATAAAATGTCCACTTGATCCAACACAGTAAGCGATCTTTCCTCGTGCGGTAAGGTACTCTTTATGCGCTCATTATGCGTTCATAAAATTTATAGACAGTTTCCAGTACCTGCTATGAGTCCAAGCTATCTAAACATTTAATGGTGTGCAATGCTAAAAAACTGCTGGACACTCAGCCTAAGTTCATAGTCAAAGGTACCAATTTGGAGCACAATGGAGAAACGAAAGTACCAAAACACATACCGTTGTCCAAGTTAGATCATTCCATTGTACGGGCTGTGATTAAGAAGATTGATACCGCTTACGGTAAGACAAATATTTTTGTTTTTTATTTGCTTCAGCGACGACTCTATTAATTTGCAATATATTTTTCACCTGCAGATAAATTACCATGTTTTCCTGAAGAGATATTACAGCACAAAGTATTGGTGGATAAAATAAATGATGAGTCTTCTGGAAGAGCAGTTAAGAAGCACTTGCTTCAGAATGCATCATTACTAGCGCATTTAGAACGTGTTGGACTAATAAAGGACAACACATGCTTTATTGAATTTGGAGCAGGAAAGGGTAAGCTGGGGAATTGAGGTAAATAATACAAGAATTCCCGTTTTAATGTTAAAAAATTTATTTGTAGGTAAACTTGCATACTGGTTAGGACAGATGATAAAAAACAAGCCAGATTCTTGCATATTGCTTGTGGATCGTTCCAGTCACAGACATAAGAGTGACAATAAACTTAAGAATGAATGCCTGCCATTTGAAATACATAGAGTTAGAGCTGATATTGCTGATTTACAACTCAATAATATTGCTGCAATACAAAAATTTTGCTATAAAGTAGGCATAGCAAAACACTTGTGCGGAGTTGCAACAGGTTTGTCCATGACAATGTTGCAAAACCTTATATATCGCATTTAGAAAATTAAATATAATAGTGTGGGAATAGCATAATGATGTGATATTTTAACCTTTAGATTTAACTATACGCTGCCTTGTAAGAGCTATGCACAATGAACCAAAATGCAACGTCGCTGGCTTGATTATTGCATTCTGCTGTCACCATAGATGCGAATATACATCCTATGTTGGTAAGCAATATTTAGAAGAGTGCGGATTTACTCCAGAGGAATTCACTATTTTATGCAGCATTGCGAGCTGGGCAACATGCGGCTCTGGTTTAAATACAACAGCTGAAATACAAAACAATCAGAAAGGAGATACAGATACAAGGTAATGAATGCTGCAGTTCAATTTTCTCATTCTGATGTTCATCATTTTACAGAGCCAGCGATCAAATATTAACTTCGACAGAACGGGAATATATTGGTCGTAAAGTAAAAACTTTACTCAATTGGGGACGGCTACAATATCTTAAAAATATAAATTTCAACTGTGATCTGCTTTATTATACTGACACTGCCGTCTCTTTGGAAAATATGTGTATCATAGCAACAAAAGAAACTTCGTAGCAATCGATATACAGTAAATGTGTAATAAAGATCATTTCTTTTTTCGAATACATTCAAATGTATATCCTCTGATTTACAGGATGCTTCAGAATCATAATTACATTAGTGACAGTATTCAATGATGTCAAGTTATATATCTGCCTGATAATTATAACTTACATTTAACAATAGTAACAAAGATTGAAAATGAAATAATATTGTTAAGCGAGAAAAATGCGATAAGAGTGAGGTACATTGAGTGCAAGAAAGACATACCAAGAGTGAGTGAGATATATTCAAAATTCGAGGGACGTCATACGAGCGAGCGAGATACATTGACATGTTAGAAGCGCCGGGGGATTAGCGCGAGCGCTCGTTTACCATACTACGGCACTATTCGGTAGCGTGGGTTCGTTTCTCCGGAGCTTCTCGATTTCTCCACCAGAGATCCCCAAAGTCAACTCGAAGTTTGCTAGTGCCTCCTGCGGACTTTTAACACCATGGTAGTGCACCGTTCTACACTCTGCATGCGTATGCAGCTTGAGACCATTCGTTACTCCTACCACCGAGGACGCCCCGCCCGATACAAGTTGATTTGCCGCAGCCAAACATTCCACCGTAGTAAGTGATGCATGAATACCTTGCCAGCGCATCGTCGCGCGAATTGCGATAGCATCAAGCTGCACAAAATATCGAAAGTCTTTTACATCGCACCAGTCACGGCCAGACCCACGGATAATAAAATCTGGATCGTACGCGGGTAAGAGAAAGACGTTAAATAGCACGGGGCATAGGATGATTTTGATACCTGTAAAAGATTCAAAATTTAGCTTGAGTATGTCGCTTTTCGTATTACTTCTGATCGTATATTATTCTTCTTACCGATCTTAAAACTGAAGCCTGCTGTTAGTTGGACGGGTATTACAGACAGACTTGTTTTAACGTAGAGTTAGGAAAATTTCGTAACACTATTCACGCGCCACGCCTTCGTTGAGCAAAGTTTGCGTGGTGTTAGAACATTTTTGCGTGTTTGCTTGATTATTACTAGTAAGTGCTAAATGCATTTTACTTGGGTATTATCTTAAAGGGTTTGTAGCACAGGTTCTATAGTGTTATTATATGTATAACATAATATGTGTAAAAACTAAAAACATTCAGGGAGTTGTTTGTATCCTAGAAGAAAGTACGGTTTTTGGATGTTGAGATAAGTATTCGCGTAAAAATAAACTATAACGGGTGTTTAAACACTGTTCATATCTAATCCTTTATATTATGATAGCTACGATTATTTTTAGTTTAATATAAAATTATTTCATGTACGATACAAGGTTGTATACTGAAGGGGCATTCCTCTTTCTCTTTTTCAGAACTATCTGAGTCTATAAATTTTATAAAATGTCCGTTCTAGACGATCGCAATGAGTACCTGAAGAATCCAAACTATAAGGGAGAATACGGTGATTACACTCCATTCTATGTCGCCATCACTATCTGCACTGTATTAGGCGCGTTTTTGTTTATTCTGAACATTGCATTTTGCTGGTGTTCACGACACAGAAGTTATTGGCAAAACCGACATACTGGTAAGTACATGAATTATCTAGTCTTATTAAGTCGATATATAACAGGTATAATTGGGTCAATTCAAGTCCTTAATTGTTTATAAATGCTATACAGGAAATAGGTGGATACAACCATTGTGGACAGTGCTTCCTCATAAAACACCACCACTTGATCTGAGCGAATTAGAAGGTGGTCGTGTTTCTTATCCACAAAGTAGACACGAGGTTATACAGTATCACGATCCGGAATCCTTTGCGGCTACGCCACAGCCACAGGAATATATGGAAATGCAAAAGCGGGAGAGTGAAATATAATATTGCACTGTTCATTGCATACACGTGCAGTTGTACAAATTCTAGAAAGTAGCACAAAGTAATAAGGTTAAGAACGTTAGTTGTGTATCGGTGCTGTAGAAACAGGTACATTGTATCTTACAACAGCAGTAGAATTACTGGATATTGAGCTTATAGCTCAAACTGCATACCAGGTCTTAAGGTCTCGAATCATTTTTTAACATTCCAACATGGGTTTGCACGTGTTTTGGCCGGCTACTGCTTGTCTAACCCTCTTCGTAATTTTTATAATAATGATTATGCTAAAGTATGGTTCACGTCTATGTAAGTTACGACATGAACCGTTCCGATCAGACCAAGAATGGGAAGGAAAGGCATATTCACGAAAACTCTCTGTCTCTATGGCATAGCATAGTGTGTGAGCAACCATGGAATTTGTGTTCATTGCATACATCTTTCTACGTGGGTTTTTTATACAGACAAGAGTTATTTTCTTTAAAAATCATCATAAATTGAAGGCAGTAACAAATTTTATATGTATGTCATTTTGATATTCGACGTTTATTCGTTGAACTTTAATATGCGTTCTTTTAAATTTCAACGTTTTTGTGAATCTCTATATATTGTTCGTACAAGGCATCTATTAATAACGGTTCTAATATCTGCTTCTTGACTGATAAATGTAAATCCGAATTATAAATTTTCATAGATTCTTAACTACAATGAAGCATGCATGCCTTATAAATCTATATTTTATATTTTATATATTTATACGTGTTATGCCAATTTTTAAATGTAGAGTAAGTAGCGTATATTGTTGTAATTCCGTCCATTTACATTAGCAAAGCAATACTTAGCATATATAACCGTAACTAATGTAACGCTATACATTACCTTGGTTTTCCAAAAGTTTTTTAAAAAGAAATGATACTTGCAACACTTTTCTCAACAGTTGAGAAATTCTATTATAGATATAATGCATATTTGCGTTAATGGAACTAAAATAATAATAATAAAAAGAATAACATGAAATGCAGCAAAAGGCAAGAAACCTGCTACGATTTATGCAGTTACACATATCTACGAATTTGACAATTCTTCATAATGGATCAAATAGATATTGAAGAAGTCTACACATATTTTATATATAGAGATGTATTGCCATAACGATATATTCCACGAAACCATAAGGCATTATTAAAAAGTTACTTGTTCGTATTCGGCCGCAGATGCTTCTGTAGAATGAACATAATCATTTTTGTATCCGTCCATGCCTTCTGGTTTTTATATAGTCTTTACTATCGTAATGTAATTTTGTATCTTTTATACCTCTTTTCGTTATGAATAAACGAAGAATTGGGTTTACCTAATATGTACGCATTACTTTAAAAACATCCGCGACATGTGTCCCAAACAAGTAACGTATCTAGATATCTCCATTATGGGTGCACGGTTGAACGTATTTGGTCGAATTTTCGTCCAACGCCTGATGCATGCAGTACAACACGTGACATAGATATGACAAACGGGTAAAAATCACGTTTTTTTCTATATACATATATATATATATTTTTTATATAATATTTAGTTTTTATTGACAACATTGGATTTTTGTTACATGTGTAACGGTTACACAATTATTTAGTAAGTAAGTAGATACATTATACATTTTGTTCTTCTCAGTTATAACGTCGGTGTTGTAAATAAAATCACCGACGGTACCGACGAGCTACGAAATATCTGATTTAGGAAATATCATAATTTGATTCGACGATCTAAGCAATTTAAAAACATTAACGTATACTATACGAGGATCTCGTTTCGTGAACCCCCTCAACGAACTAATCTTAGAATTTTTTTTTTTTTTGATCTAATGCAATAAATTTGTAACGTCCACCGTGACGACGGCCAACGAAAGCTCATAACGAAACTCGTTACGGCAGTTCATTACGGTAACGCGGTTCAAACTATCACGGCACGGACGATCATTTATAAAACACGATGGCATAATCGAACGCGGCGAACCGTGTGTACTCCAGAATCTTTCTCGCTTCCTTTCTTTTTTTTTTTTTACAACCCACGAATCGCGATGATCGATCAAATCTTTTTTCTTCCCGCGGGGCGTACGAAAGAAAAAAGGAAAACCCCGCTGTATTAATCGATTCGAGGAAATCAGTGCATGCCTAAACACCGTCTACGTTCATAGAGTCTGGAAAAAAATGGATCCTCTAAATTGTAGAGATTATCATCTATTATGCTATGTTACAATGCGGTTAAAACACGGAGAACTCGGCTTTACGTTCCACACAGAGAGAGGTCAAGCACGATATTTAATTACGCTTAATAGACGTTCAGCGATAGCAATTAATAGAGTCCATAGAACGCAGATAACACTATCCCTTATTCTATCGATAGATTCGCATTATGCATAATGATGATATGGTGTACATACGTAATCCAGGGATACGATCGGTGGTACCGAGATCCTCTAACGGCCCTTCCTTTTCCACCGAGACCGTGCGCCACGCTCTCTCGACCTCGGTACCGCGACGCGCGCTACGCCGACTTTGCTCACCGACGAGAACCCTCTTTATTTTTCCTGTATACATCTAGACTTAAAAACAAATACAATCCTGTATTCGGAGAGAAGAGTTTGATTTCTATAGCTTCAAATCCGCGGCCCGACGGTAATCGAGCACCGGATACACTCTGAATAATATTAATTTGATTTTCATGCTCATTGGCTCTGTATTCCTAGCGAATTTCCTTCGGAGATACGCGGGACACATAATAGCGGCTGTATCGATACCGATTAATGGGGACTACATGCCGTTCCTTTTACTTTTTCTTCGATGGGGAAAGGGGAGTTGGGGAGGGCCAAGAATACATGCCGGAAATGCGATTACCAAGATCTTGCGTATTATATAAAGACACAGTTACCTTTAACACCGAAAACACTGTTATTAACTATGCGACGATCAGAAGCGCTTCCTATGACAAACATTGTACCTGGTTTTAAGTGCGCCAGCGGCCAGACAAGGTACGGCCGGCACGAAAGCGCGATCGTTACCGTGTAACAGCGTGAAATCACCGCGGTCAAGCCGATTACGCTCGTTCCTGCGGACGGTGCTTTGTTCTAGCCGCGGGAAGACGAAGTTCGTGGGCTCTTTAATGACGAAAATACGGGACCACTATGCGCCCGTTTATCCTCGCAACGTGTGCCGATAATACGGAGGATGGATACTGCCACTACGCTACGTGAACTAACCTCGATGCTCCTCTCGGGACTTTGTGCATTTCGAACGATACTAACGCTTCACGGAGAAGTATTGCGGGGCAGAGTCGTTGCGTTTATTCGCCTCCGTCGTTCTTGTTACGAGCGGACAATCGCACGGCCGCGTTTCTACGAGGTTTTGATATCCGATTCTTTTTGATTCTCTCGCCATGCATATTCCGCAGGATGGCTCATCGTCGAAGATGAACGAGAGGAGCGTATGTAAAATTCCAACCTTTGTCTCCTTTTTGTATATATCTATATATATTAAGGGGCGAATAACGTTGATTTTCTGCGCGATTTTGACGTTGAGATTTTGATTCTCTGCAGACCTCGTACCGTCGAGTCGATAATTGATTTTGATATTGTCAGGATCGAATCGGTTTTAGACGTCCATCGAGACGTTATTATTCATCGCTGGTCTGGGCTTTGCGCGAATAATTCTAACGATAATAATGTACTCGTATTGTTTGCGAGAAATTCCAATGTTTCGGACTCCGTGAGATCGCCAGGAAGTATCCGGAAGCGATGAACGACGGATAAGGTCGCGAAAGTTTTCCACGGCCTTCACGAATACCAGCATCCATCGTCGGTCTTTGGCCAATCGAATCGCGACGACCTAAAGGTACCCGAGAAACTTAGCATTCTCTTTAACCTACAGCTCCGTACGAAGAGCCGATATAACCGATCGAAAATTTTCGAGGTAGGAGAATTCTCATCCCAATTGGCAGACATCTATAATTACCAAAAGCGTCCGCGGATTCGAAGTGTCGCCGAACGATATTCAACGTCGGCGACGCTCAAGATTCGCGCAAAGTTTCAACACTCCCGTTTTCCTCTGCTCGAGAAAAACATTCGACCGATGTCTCGCTATCCGCAATGATCCATCAGTTGGAGCGTGGATGCCATCCCTACACAGATACCCAAGCTAATGACATTCGGCGAACGATCAACCATCGGCGAGGATCGAAGCATCCGCATGGAATTTCTGCGTCGTAACGACGAACGAACCCGTTTCGCGTACGAACGGCCGCTTTAATCCGGCGTGGGCCATCGACGAACGATCGACCATCGCGCGGGAATCCAAAGGTTCGCACGGGATTTTGACGTTTCGCCGTTTCCACGGTTTCATCGCGAACGCACGTTGTCCATCGCGGCATTCGACCAATCATCGACAAACAGTAAAACCTTTCGCAGGGAGATATCCGCTTTCCACGTACTCGTCTGATTATACGTTCGCTCGAACGCCCCTTTACATGTATCAAAATTCGCACACAGTGAATTCGCCGGCCCACGAATAAGGAGGGTAACGCAGAGGCGCTTGAACGATTCTACCTTGTACGCGCGAGCTCCACGTTTCATCGAAGTGCGTCTTGCGTCGATAGCGAAATTTCCGTGGTCAAACTCCAGTCGTCGGTGCAATCCTAAAATTGCGTGCAGAGTCGATCTTTATGCGCGATTAAACTTCATGTTGGATAGATTAGCGCGTATAATTGTACAACGATGTCTGCACATTGCTCGAACAGTCCGTGTATCGTTACGTCGAATCGTATTGATCGTGGTAGCTCGTTCATTATAATGTGCGGAATGCAAATGTACGGACCTAGAATGTCGACGGATCTTACGTATGGTATGCCAAAGTTCTAGACCGAATACATCTCGCGTTTTATGCATTTAAGAGTATAGAAGTAAAATCGGGTTCGAAATTGAGCTACGGAGATGATGGACGAAGCGAGCAGAGAAAACCCCGACCACTTGAGATCAACCACCGAATTCAACTACGAACGTTAGACGCGACACCTTGGATCGAAGCTTCGACGTACACTACCGTTCAAAAGTATCCGGATAATTATGCGAATGTCACTGATATATCTTACAATCAGAGATTTCTCATTGATTTCTCATGACAATTCCCAAATATCACGCTCTCATTGCACGATATTTATTAAGGATATAATATTGACGAAATTACCGTAATACTGAGGAAACTACTTGTCATGGCAATGATAGGGTACTGGTATGAATTTCCTAGACCTCCGGACACTTGTAAACCGTAGTTTTGCACCAACGACGCTGATGTTTACCGGATGAAGAGTCGCCTCGAAAAAGAACACGGTTCACCAGCTGATCGATCCAAGAGCGAGCGAACGAATAATTGCACCGCTATCCTAATGGTCTCGGGAACGTGGAAAGGCGGAGCGTAAGATGCTAATGAAATTAAACGGCGGATCCTGGAGAGTAATGTCGGGGAGTCGAGAATGCGTTTTCGTTGCCCGTTGCCGAAAAAGTTCGCCGCAGACACCCTCGAGTGATCGAACGACGATCTTCCTGCTTACTGCTTGCCCGACTTCTTGTTGGATCGTTCACCTGCAAAGAGATAAGAGAATGTTAACAAAAAAAAGCGCTATTATGATAACTCTGACGTTATGAAAGGGCAAAGTATAGTGTATTCGATTCAGTAAAATAGCAGCAAAGTATAGTATAGATATCGAGTCTCGATCGAGCAGTTTTTAACCCTCTACTGCCTAAATTTTTGTCGTCGCGCAAAACTTTTTCTCGTATAATCGAAGACCGCTGATAATGAATCTGCCAAATCAAATATTGGCTGTCGATATACCGTCATTTGGTACACCTGCTAAAGGTATGTCTGCTCTGGGGCGGACTCGAACTATTATTTTCCCAAAAAAGTAGCGTTATATGCGATTAAGCATGAACCGTGTTGAGGCAGAGTTGCGAATTAGAGGGTTGACTAAACAGTTTTCCATTAAACATTTGCGGTTTAAACCATTTTTTTCCGTTTTGCAATAATCGCTACGTATTGTATCATAGCTGATGTTCGAATTGTAATACAAGATAAAAGGGGTTTTTCACAAGTGTACTTTAGACAGACAGAAGTAGGTAACTGCCGATATTTTAATTGATTGTACGATTGTTGCAATGCATCGATAGTGAACGACACGGTGTCGAATTATACGCGACATAGAATGTGATAATAATCATTAGTGACACTTAATGAATGGTGTAAGTTTGCTACTAAAGCGTATATAAATTAAGAAATTGCTTTCTAAAAAAAGAAACTGCATATTCAAGGACTGACTATTTATTTGGAAATGTGCCTATATTTGATTTATTGTTGTAAAAGGCAGTGATCTGTTGATCTTTTTCGTCCGTATTTTTTTCTCTATATAATATTTTGAACTACCAGACATATATGACTATGCTTTCGCAGAAATGCGTGTATACGTTTAAAATAATTCCAGCGTCTACCTTAAAATAAATCGGAGGCACATGTGCAAATATAAAAAATATGGGCGATATGGATTTGTTGGAGGCAAACGCGAGTATTTATTATTTTGAAATGCCATCAGCTTTTACCGATCGAATAAAAATGATACACACGCAAACCAAATATTGTCGAAAGAGTTTGCGAACAAAAGCCTATATTGGATTGCTGATAAACAGCCACTACGTTTCATTTTTAACGGCTATTCGTGAACGGTGGAGATCGCATTCAGTTAATTGTCCGAGTGAAATTAATTGAACATCGGGTCGCCGATGTCAAGTGAACTTAAAATTCAATCACGGAGAAAATTTTACCTCGCGTTTCATAATTATTCTCAACTACGCCGGAGGGTCGTAGGATTAATTATTGACTCACACCAAATATTTACCAAATGGAAGAAAAATTGATGTTCCCATAAATGACCGTTCTAGTACGATAAGCCCCATAATACTGTGCCCTTTTTATATTTGGCAAATCTTCAGAAAAAGTGTAGGTAAAATAAAAGAAATCCCGGAGATAAAAATTTAATGAGTTGCCTTTCGATATTTTTCGGTGTAATGTAATTAACCAATGTGGCACGTGCGGTGT
>JBCFXI010000153.1:202500-272985 GCA_038496175.1 Ampulex compressa
GCCGCGAGGCGGATGGCGAGGAACGCAGAAAAGAGAACTTATTCGTTTCACTCCCAGGATCATTCTAAGGCAGCGATAAGCGAGGAATAGAAAGTCAAGCTATACTTCCATATAGGGGTCCGCGGAGGACCGATGAGATGCAGGTGGAAAAAGTTTCTCAAAGGGGCGAAATCTTGGGAGCGTTCGATACCTGGAAAGAGCAGAACTAACTGCGGGTCCGCCGTGAAAGTCGAGGGGTAAGAAAGTTCGGCCGGCAATGCAATTTAGTAAAATCCCGAAAGTTGGAATTTCATCCTTACCCTGCCCCTCTTAACCCCTCCCCGCCGGCTCCTCATCCTTCTCTTGGGCCAGGCACACGTGAATGGGGCCGGAAGAAAGGCTTTTGGCGCCGGAAATCTAGCCCGGCCTCGAATAAATTTCTAAGAACGAATGATCCCGGCCGACAATGAACCGGCGCACGCTCGGATGATATTTCAATTGTATTTTCCAGGCCCTCGTAGCGGGAGAGAAAAGGGGCCGAGGAGTGGGGGGGAGGGGGAAGGGGGGGGGGGAGGTACGAAAAGACAAAAGGCTTTCATGCGGAGCCCCTTTTGCCGGGCGCTCCGTTTCGGGCCACCGAGGAAACCAGGTTTCGAAACGCCGTTTTACCCCCTCCCCTCCCCCCTCTCTACCCCCTCCCCAAACCCCACCGCCACGACCTATCAATGCCTTAATATCTCTCCTCCCGGCTAAATGGCCCCCACGACCGATATGCGGGACTATGTTTGCATAATTCCATGTGTCGAATTGCGCGGCGGCCCCTGGAGTTTGGGAATATTGCGAAAATCCTGCCGACTGGCCGATTCTTTTTCGGGGACAGCTTCGTTCCCTGTTCTCCGATGAGAAATTGTCCTTGGGAGATAGATATTAGAATGTGTCGTGGATCGTGGAGAATTGATTGCGGGAAATAGGGCGCGGCGCTGTTGGGGCGAAAAGTGAAAATTCCTGAATTGTTTCCCGGGGTTTTGCGTGCCAGCAAATTTCCGCGATCACGGCCAATATCCGTTATGGATGTGACAGGAAATGAAATTGATTTCTAAAGAATACCTCTGGCGATGTGTTTAATTTCAACAACGCTGACGAGGGAGACGTGTAGGATCGTGTATGTTCGTTTTGCACTTTGATGTATTTAAGAGAGTCATAGGTTGCTGAATGTAAGAAGTTTTTTTCGACACTTTTAACGTGGTTTGCTCCTTAAGGAAAATCTTGACTATCGCCTTATGGAATCAGAAACTGTCAATGATAATCGATTGCACGATTTTGACGAAGTTAAAGGAACACGTAGAATTTCTTGCTGCTGAATAACGAAAAAATATAATCTTGGTATAAAAGGTATCTTGTTACGGACGTACGAGCGGACGGCCATTTCCATCGCTTATGACTTTTATGCGCGGAAAACTTCGGAATCCATTTGCGCTCGGCAAATCGTTTTTTTTTTCTTTCAGGATTTCCGCGACGCTTACTCGAAGATTCTCGAGTGACTCGAAATGAGATCTTATCGTAAAATACTTTGACACTCTGGATATGAAAGAGTCACGATCTTGAAAATAGTCTTCGAAATGTCCTCTCGTTACCCTCTTCGGATTTCTTTGAATACATATACGTACACACTTTTTCTCACTTTTTTTCAATAGAGAGAGAGAGAGAGAGAGAGAGAGACGAGATGAGAAAAAAAAAGTCAAGATGATACTCCGTCAAAGGATTAAATCGGCCGCAAGCAACGGATATTCCAATACTAGAATTCCCTCTTTGATCGCGAATTGTTTTACCTTCCTTAAAGGTATGTTCCCCTACAAAATGCATCGTCGCTAGGATGCAAAACGGCGGAAGAAGAGGGATGGAAGCTTTAACGGGAACTCGACGATAATATTTGAACGGTACTCCTTGACGATTCTCCAACTTCTAGAGAGAGAGGTGACTTTTTTCCAGTCACGTACCATCCTCGCACCTCGATATTTTCACGTTTAACGTCGTTCATTCCGTTTTCACACTTTTTCTCCTTCCACGTCTTAGATTTTTTCCAAAATCCAGAGACAATAAAGTTAACGGAAGAAAGCACGGAAATACCGAGGAAACGGAAACAAAAAGTGGAACATAAAGTTGCTCATTGAAGAGAATCGATGATAAAAAAAAAAAAGAACAGAGGAGGAGCTAACGTGACAACATCGATACTCAAATTTGGCGCGTTCTTCTAGGGATAAAAATTAAATAAAACAAAGTAGTACTTCATTACGGGATAACGATCATTACGTCCAGCTTTGCTTAGACGCGCAAACAGAAGCGAGCAGGTGGAAACGAGATATTCCGTGGGGTAAGTGAAGTACACTCGGTCATAGAAATCCGAGAATTCTTGGGGGCGTCCACGATATTTCAGGCAATACGCGAACGCTGTCGTCGTTACTGCGTTTAGAGGTGTAAAACCGGAAAGTGCATTCGTGTTTCACGACACTCAAATTGGAGTTTCATTTAAGCACGATGTCTGCGAGCAAAGAGGATACCGGGGTCAGGAACAAGTTTCTCCCGGCTAATAATCTGTCAGCCCGTGGCTCGAAATATGAATGAAACGGAAAAAGTTTCAGCTCGGAGATAAAATGCGAGAGGGAGACTTTAGTTCTTATATAAGCAGCACTGGAAAGATGAAGGAATGCCGACACTCCCGCGGTGACTTTTATACGAATAACATTTTCATTCAAAATTACACGAGTTGCTTATTCTTCGATCTCGTATTTATATATACTAACCCAAGCAAAACTACGGTTTGATGCTGGATCTTCTGTTATCCATATCCCCTTCCTTTTCCCCTTTTACAATATAAAATCCCGAATGTTCAATCAAACTGTAGTTAAACCGTAGAAAACTAAAAAACGATCATTGTTAACGATCATTCACGATTATTAAAATCATCAGGCTTACTCGAAAAGAATTATAAACGGTTCTTAATAAACGTTGCCAATAAAAGAGAGAACGCGACAAGCCAACCAAGGTTCTGTTAACGAACGATGGCCAGAGGCCGGATTTATTTTTTAATAATATCACGGTAGCGCGGAATGTGCCGAAGCCGCATTTAGTTAAACAAGATAAATCATTGCGGTGTCCAATATCGGGCAATTTATGGCAGATTGTTTTATATGATAATTCACATTGATTTTTGTCGCTCACCGACATATGCTACGACGTGAACGCTTTGGCGTACATGCATGTTTTACAGTTACGATCGCTTCTGATTGACGAGAGTGTATTGCACGAATTTCAGTTCCGCGCAGATGACGCGGATACTGGCCGATCAAAAGCAATATTTCACGTTATTGCCGCTGCGCCTCTGCATCGCCCAACATTCTGATCGTCTCTGCGGTTAAACCACAAAGGCTTCTGTGGGTGGATAATTGAATGTGACTACTGCATTATCAGCAAAATCCACCTCGTTTTATTATAAATCGTTTAGGGCCTTATAATAACGCATCTCGTTATTAGCGCATTGTTCGATCGTTCGCGGACATGATTTTGGATAAAGGTGAGTATACGTATATTCTTTTATATAACGGTCCCATTTGGACTAAATTATATCAAAACTCTATTTCTCTGCAATACATAGTCATTTTGGAGTCATTTTTTATCTGTCAATTTTACTCTGAATGGACTATAATTTCTCCTGGAATTTGCAAATCATAAAAAATTAAGCTATGGTGCTTAGAATAACGAATAAATTCTTATTTGAACATTTGCTTTTAAATTTGTTTCGATAATATATGATTATATTTATGAGGGGGGAGGATTAAAATATGACTGGAGTACTAAACTTAATGGAATACTAAAGAAATTTGAGGATTATACAGGGTTAATTAATACGCGTCTAATTTATGACGAATATAATTTTACTTTCCTTAAAAATATAACAAAATTAACGAGACAACCTTGTTTTACCTTACGCCCGTACGTTTTTATTCGATAGTCCAATTCGAATAATTTCTTAACGTATTGAAGGAAGCTTTTAACTTGCCTCTGTTTCAAACAACTTTATAATTGCAGCTTTAATGCGGCTCTAAAAAATGTAACACGTAATAAAGCGTATGATCCGTTAATATGTAGAATACTCCTCTTTTAAATCGTGCTTACTTTTTACCGATAACTTATAAAAAATTGCCGCTTTCCTCTCTCATTAAAGCCACTTTATATTTCTCATTGCATTTGCTATCGATTAATTTAAATAAACGGATGCTAATAAATTATCCGTAAATGAGACTGCCAAGTACTCGTCGTAATACGCGCAGTATACACAATTAACTTTATTCGCCGACGACATAAAGATCCTCAACTCATTACGTGGCCCATTTCTCGACGAGAAACACGCCCCAGAAATGTCCAATTAAAAATAAGTAAGATGGTCCGACACTTTTTTTTCCACACAAGGTATGCAATTACAAATAAAAATGTTGAACTCTCAATTAAAAAAAAAAAAAAACACTATCGTAACACGAGAAACACTTTTCGAACTTCAGGTTGAAAAAAAAAGTTCCCCCAAGCAACACCTTTTTATTCCATTCGATCGCAATCGCGGGCCAGCTTGTCGCATATTAAACGCAAACTATTATTCCAACATTACGAGCAAAGATCGTTTAATAAACGTAGATGTAATCGTGCAAAAGTGTCGGGTTAGGCGGCTGCGAAAACCAGATACCGCGCATAGCCTTACTCCAGAATATATAATATCCGCCTCCCTCTCTCTCTCTCTCTCTCTCTCTCTCTCACTCTCCGTACGAGTGTAATTATCCAACTTTCCCGAGGGGGGGTTAACTCGCCAATGCGGGGACATTCTGAAACGCGGAGTTAACTCATCTTCCTCGGCCAATGGGTTAATTAAGGTTACTATCGGTACCTCGCTCTTTGGTGCCACGAACGGTCCGCACAAGCACCTCCTTGTCGTCCTCCTCCCAGAGCCCCTCGGATTCCGCCTTGGCGGTGCTGATGACCATCAACAGCCCAACGGCCACCAGCGCCAAACTCCACCACAGCTTCATTCTTCATTTCCAACGGACCGAGAACAAGAACCAGAGGAGAATTTCTCGTTAATCCACGCCTCTAATTAGCGTCAGTTTAATCGCCGTCGCGTGCCCAGGGACCGAGGAAATGGCACCGTAACGTTTATCGATGCTCTTCGGCTGGAACTTATTATGAACGTGGAATTGCTGCGGCGCACGACAAAGAGGGACGAGATCGAATATGTGCGGAGTATTTCGAGCGTGTCGAGGAATTAAGGGATACGATTTGCGGTGGGATTAATAAGGTGAAGGAGGCCGTAGGAGAAGAGTGGAATAAATGATGAAAGCCGGATAATCGCCTTGCACTTTGAATGTCTTTCCTTGAGATTCGTTTATCTACTCTAGACGCGATTTCAATAGGGAACCCGGATGAAATCTCGGATTCGAAAGTCGGCAAGTCGATTCTCGGCTGAGTATGCGATGAAGTATATGTAGTATTTCAATTTATGTAAGTACACATGCGATACGCATAACGCTGACCATGAGAAGGAAAATATCCAACTATAAAGATGTTTGCGAATAATAAATACGCAGGATATATTCAACGAATGCAGAAGTTACTATTGTGCTTGGCACAAATTAACTTCCGGATAGTTCGTCTTCAAATCGCTTGTAAAATCCGTCATCAATTTTCAATGTATGCGTGCTGCTGTGTGATTAGCAAGAAGTCTATCTTAAAACAGCAAATCGCTACTATGACTAATAATCGCAGCAGTTGATGCCAAAAATCAAATCACATGATATATACAGAACTACAGTAGCGTAATAAACAGAGCCTCGAGCTTCGCACGAAATATTCACGATCAAATCCCCATTGGCGTTAGATAATTTTTTACGTTAAGTCTGCACCCGACATCCAACAGTTTAGACTCCATCTTAAAGCAGTTGCTAGCTTTTATAGTGAAACGAGTTTAGCAATGGGTGTCGAAAATCCAGGAAAGAAACATACACCCGGTATATTCGTGGAGCTTCATGGACGGTGTCAAATCGAAGCAGCGCATCGATTTCGCCGAGTGTCTGCCCGTTAAATCCCAGCAGCTCTGCTAGACGACCTCCGACGGTTACCGTCTACCTCGACTAACGAGCTCTCGAGGAACCGTCATGTAAATATTCATAATCGTTAATTAGTAGCCGGGCTTGACGGACTGTACGTGCCCAGAAGCCGATAGTCGAGCCGCATGTTCGTGGAAAACGAAACGGAGCTGTCATTTCATTCGAAAACGTGAGATAAAAGCCGTTCGAATGGTTTTTCCCCGCAGACCAATCGGCGCACGCCGAAATTTTACGCCCGCGATTCGTATTTCATGTTTTAATTAAGGGTAGACAGAATAAATATGATATCCACCGCTCGGTATCATTGACGAGATTTAATTAGTAAAAACAGGAGACGGACGCGGAAGGAATTTGGTCTCGCACCAATTGGAAAAAATGTAATATAAGCGCCAGTTCAACAAACAACGGCCGATTTCTTTTTCTCTCCTTGATTTGCATCTATTTTCTGTTTTCTCCTCCCCAGTGTTTTTACCTCCGGGAACTTTGACCTGCCTTCTTCTACCGTCCAGTTTCTTTTTCATAGTTCGAAGTTGTTGTTAAGGAAAATCATGTAAAGAACTGCGGATAAAGGCGTGCCGAGTAATTCCGTACTGCTTTCTTTCTAACGGAAGTTTTTCCAACGAGGAGAACAGTTTTGTAGCTTATACTACATCGTTTTGTAGTTCTAGTCTAGGCACTTTCAGGTTGTTCTTGGCTTCTTTGTTTTTAATCATTTTCTTCTCGGCAAGGTTGAAAATGACGGAATGCCTCGCATCGAAGAAAAAGAATATATCCGACATGCGCTCCCCTTTGAACTTAATCGATCTTCTGCAGCGACAGCGATCATATGTGTAGTATATACGGAAAAGACACAATTTGCAATGACTGTGTCTTTTCCGCAAGGAAATAAATTGTCCAATGTAGGCAGAAAAACTTTGACTCGATACTGCATAACCTTTAATTTGCAGCTAAAAGAATTTCTTCCAACATAAAAATTCAACGACGATCTCTAAGAGTGAAACTAGGATTTTAAAGCGATGTGTAGAATGCATAAAAATAATGTTTTCGCGAACGTACTTTTGTCGGAATGAGAAAAGTACGAAATTATGGACCAACGCGTTATTCTAATTTCCCGGAAGGGAAATAAAAATGAAACGAGAGGGAGATGAGATTCCACACGGTTATCGGCACCGACGACGATTCTTGCCAGAGCTGTCAGTTTGGCTTAACCGTAGCGGAAATGCAGAAGCGATTGCTGGTCCGCAGTGGAAACGAGGTCGGACGAAGAATTTGCTGATTTTTTGATGCACAGAAAAAGCTAGAGGCTAAGGCCGCATTGGAACCTCGTTACGGAGGGAGGAGAAGACCTAATTAGTCTTTAAGACTGACGACCTTTATTAAGATTTACCGTAATGAGCGCCCCGACGCCGTAGCTCTGCAATTTTGCACACAGGAGCACCCAATTTGCACCCTCGAGATCTTTTTCAGTTTTAGACGAGTTAAAGATTCATCCACATCTTCCACCGAAATATCAACCCGAGCATTGTCTTCGCGAAAACTTTAAGTTTAATTTTATAATCAAGTACACTCCCTTTGACTATTTTACGATATTTCGCAGTTACAAAAAGAAGAACGTTCCCAAGCAAAATCAAAAAAATTTTCTCATACTCTATTGTAATATAAAAGTCAAATATCGTATATGTATATAGGAAAAACCAATATATAAACGTATCGGTACACAGTATAAATATCTACGAAAAGACGGAACAAAGCACAGGAGTAAATTCAATCGCTTATGCATCATAACAAAACGATCCAAGAAACTCAGAAGAACTCATTCCCCTTAATTCGAGGGAATATCGATAAGAAATTACAAACACGTTATCTTCATAATAATATTTTTGCCGTTAAAAATAAGCCATCGCAACAAACTCAAGCCCACCAATAAACCCTATTAATTTCCTTACGTTCACCACGAAACAAAAAAGAAACTCCTATCCCTGAAAACCCCGCTTTCCTAAGGAAACGAGTAAGAAACACATCCACAGCACATACTACACCAGTGCAACGGATACAGCCTCCGACTCTCATACACAAGATCAGGGTTCAAATCTCGACCATCGTCTCCAAAAAATCCTCCCCCGTAGCTCTAATAATTCAAAATCCCCGATAAATTTAACAATCCCATATAATCCTCTCTATGGGCCAAATGGCCCTGAAAAACGAATAAGAAAGAAAAAGAAAAAGAAAAAGAAAGAGAGAGAGAGAGAGAGAGAGAGAGAGAGAGAAGGAGGGAAAGCAAATACATAGGATTCGAGGGATCCGCTATCCAACAAACGAATTGGAGGAATTCCCGGGCCAATGAGGATCCCGAGTTGGCGCGCAATTTAGCCCGCGATTCGGAATCCGTGGAACGATAATAACGGGGGGAGGATCCGAAGAATGAATCTTAACGAGCACGTCGGCCGGAGAATGGGGCAAATCGGGCCGAAACCGCGGAGGAAAAGTTTAATAACCGTGCGTTAATGAACGGCAGCTGCAGTTCCGCGAATCGTGCCGCAGCCGCGGCGGTTTGCACCGGCTGCTTTCTTACGCGGCCTGAAAGGGAGCCGGGAAGAAAAAAGGGCCTCCCCCCTCCAGGGGGGGTGGCGTGGGGGGAGGGAGGGGCGGAGAGGGGAAGGGGTTGGTCGAAGAGGTGGGGGGGGGGCGGACCGAGAATTGGTCACGTACATTAAGCTCGAAACAAACGAACGATAACGAGGCTAAAGTACCGGGAATTTATACGAACCTATGCGTCGAAGGGCCTCGGCACCCGAGTATATCGGCTTACATGCAAATTCCGCCTGGGTTTATTCCAACACGAATTACTCACGAGGATCCGCGACTCGGGTCGCATCGGCCGCTCGGCCGTGGCGAGTATCGAACGGAGATTAAATTGGAAAATTGGAGGGATGTATTAAAATTAGCCCCGACGTGTGAAGTACGGACAATAATCACTGCGGAGCATGACCGATGCTCCGAGAGAATCACCTTTTAAGTTAGTTTCTGAATTCTTTGCGAAGACAGGGCGGTAGGTTTGGATGCACGTTCGCGGCGCTTCTCGAATTATTGCACTTCGCCTCTGAAGCGCACGTTCTAATCGTTCGTCGGGCGCAAAGGGTTTCGTTTATTTATCCCCTAATCCTCGATTAAAACGAGGATAAATAAGCGTATATAAGACTGCTGCTCGTTACGCGGAGGAAAGGGCCGAACGCCGGGTTTTTCTTAACGGCGCTAATCGTTGGCTTTCACGATCCTCGGACGTGCCTTATTCTCGCAGCTCCCAACTCCCACGGCGGGATGTTTAAGAGTAACTAGCCGCTTTTGAGAATGCGAATAAAGAACTCGTAGGTGTAACCAACGTTCCAGCGTGGATAACGAGGCCCCTCGTGCGTGAATGACAAGGTTGCAGTGCGTGCGTTCACGAATGCATATCACATGCGAAATTATCCAATAGCGATGCACGTGATCCAAACTCGGATCGTTCTCAATAGGAATGCACAAGCGCTCTGTATAGCACACCTAGACGCGACTGCCGTGCGCACATCACATGGAAGATTATCCAATAGTGCGGGGCGTGATTCCAATCCAGATCCTTCGCGTGGATGTCTCTACTATTCACTGCGTCGCTACGTCACCGCGGCACTTAATAAGAATTCACAAGCACTTGTACGTGGTACATTGTATCGTGCCTAGTGTACTCCTAGAGCATGTCTCCGGTGGGCGCGGAGAGTAGTAGGTGCAACGAACGTTTTCAACGTGGATAAGGTCTCCCCTCGAATAAGAACGCCCGGCAGGACGACTGGGGCACGTTAACTGCTTACCGGGCATTATCTGCTTCAGCGGTGTAATTATCTTCTCCGAAACGAATTGTTCCCCGACGGTGGAAAAAGCTTCGTTTCTGGTCCCCTCACGGTTAAGTTATTGCTTGTTTTATGTACAGGGCGCACTTCGGGCTCGTACTTATCGCTTTAATCCAGGGAACTTTCGTCGATCTCTTATCGCGCCGCGCTTAATACTCCGCTATTTCCTCCCCCTGTAATCGCTCCGAGTGCGTGCAGGTATTTTGCTTTGTCTCGCCCTCGTAATTTAAACTCTTCGTCCCTGAGAACGACGCTAGTTCCACTGTTTTACTAACGGATGGTATTTTCTTTCATCGGCCTCCCCGTTTGGATTTCTCATAGGTATTCCGAGATCAATGTCGGTCCACGCTACGCACTGTACGTTCATCGTTCGTGTGCGTACGTGTGCACACTTGGGATGCCCAGGAAATATTTGGCCAAACCGATGTTTGGTCGTGCTCTACTGCGGAGTTGGAGGAAGAAATAAGTTGGTATAAACTTATCACGGCCAACGACTCATCGTGTCCAGCTTCTTGTCGGAATAACGGCGAATGTCAATTGGCGTTGACAAGTCGGTTGGAACATCGCGGCAGTGCGGATACTGCACCGGAATATTGTCCGGATTCTGGAACGTGTTCGACGGAACACGAGACGACACCGCGAAGTGTCCACCGATACTAAAGGAGGCCACTCCCAACATTTGCTGTGATCTACAGAAGTGACGAGTGGAGGAGCGTAACACGGATACGAAGCGTTTCTGGACCTAAGTTCGCGCGAAGTTATTTCATCCACGGAGTTGTCCAACACGCCCACGGAGTTTGGTCAACGTTTTGGAAAGATTTTATATTTCGCGCTCCGTACATTCGACGTGGAAACACTTCTGAGAATTAGGACAAACGTCACGATTACGACACACCGTTTCGTGATTACGTCATTGAAAATTCAATCATCCCCTCTTCCGCATCGACGTGCGTTCAAATACTAATTTACCCTATAGAAACCAATCGCGAATTCCAAGAATTTATATCGAGAGCTATTTTCTCGATAAAGAAGCGGGTATATTTTGATCCCTAAATCAAGTTACCAAGAGAATAGGCGCGAAAAATGAATTCAACACTCTCTAACCGACAGTGACTTTAAAGCCACGCTCTATTTAACTACTTTCTCTCGAGTTAACCGCTCTTTTTCTTTCGATCACGCAGGTCGTCCAAGAATAATTCCCCCCCATCCGCGTCCCCCCTTCCTCATTCTCTCACGGCGTAATGTCGTTGTCGTTCGAAATAAAATACGATCATAACGTGGAAGTCCAGAAGAAGCGCCGGAGCGGCAGAGGGTCGCCTTTTTTCTCCAGGGCTGCGCTGCTGATTCAACGCCGGGCAAAAAGAGGATCCGTGTAAAATGAGATTTAAGTGGACGCGAAACGAGGCGCGGCTGCTCGACCAAATTGCAGCTCCGCTCTGGCTGTCGGCCCTGACCGGTCCTCAGCGCGGAAGCTGCAGATTGGCTCGCTCGAGGGTGACCGGCGATACGCGTAAATCATTGTTTCAAGGTCCTTCCTTGCACTGCATACCGACGATGCACCGTTATGGGCGCACTGCGCGCCGCAGGTACGAATCGTCGTCCCTCGACGCGAAGACAGAGAGTGAGAGGGAGAAATTTATGAACCCATTTGCCACTGCAAATACACACGGTAAGAGCCTGCATTTGCGTTTCTCGGGAATCCTGAGCGAAGGCAAAGATCTAAACCAAATATTTCCCAACGGTGGGCCAACCTTAGTCCAAAATCATATTTAGACCTTGCTTTCGCCTGGAGAGCTTTTCGAGCGATTACTCGGTAGAAATCCTCCTTTCGACCTTCGGTTTTTTACTCCGCAGAGACAGAAGAAGTGTAGTTATTAGAGAGGGCGGGATGGTGTGTCCGTAAGTTCTGGTAAAGAATCCTGAAATTCATGAGGGTGCGCTTTCGGAGAATTTACATTACACCATTGTGGCATGAGTGAATTGATGTGTTTACGTTTCATCTTTGTTTCCGCTTTATCGTCATAGATATTTATAGTATACCTAAGTATGTATGTGTTGAAATAATGGCCGGCGGTTCTAGCGTTAAATTGATTTGATTTATCCAATGATCTCTGCACCTTTGATCGTCCACCGTGCACTTTGTATTGGAACTTGAATATCGTTGGTAATTCAATTCTTTGTTGTTCACTGGACCTTTTCTGATCTGCTATGAGCTGGAAGGATAAGTATATTGTTCTGGATTTTTGGTAATCTGCGAACTGCACGAGATAGAGCCGGTTTATTGCTCTACAACGTAACACGATGTTCTTAATTTTCATACCAGCACGTGCAGTAGCCTGTCCTCATCTTTGCAAGATTATGCGGCCCAAATTCTGACCTGTTGCTGGAAACACATACACATATCCTCCAACTCATTTGACTCGTTTAAGTCCGCAAAGGGAAATTAACTAATTTCCGAGAACGTCGTGAAACTAAGTAAAACGATCATGCGCGTAGCGCCTTATCAGTGATCGAGTGGACAAATATATATTTGGCAAATCAAAATTGGGATGTGAAATCAGAAGTTTAACCCAATTTCTGTTTCACAAGAGATTTAGAAAAGGAAATGATTATTTTTTAATAGAACGCCGCGGTATTTGAAGCTACGATGAAAATTTACTGGTAGCATTTTTACGAGCGTACGAAAATCGCTATGGAAATTAATGCTTTATTTCGCAAAGCTTTATCTACTCTTAATTTATATATCCTTTACATATCGGTATTTTGAATTACCAATCCGTTTTTAATACAAGTACCAAAAATTTTCGGATAGGTATCCTGATAAAACGGGAATGCAAATCTGGCGTAAATTTAGTACCGTGAAAGTTACGAACATTGGAAACATCCCTTGAATATTCAATGCCGTGATGTTGGTACATTCACGCGCAAATACATTTCTAATTGTTGAAGTATTGATTATTACGGGTATCTCAACCATTTTCACAGTATATTAAGAATTTATTGCGTTGGCAATAAATCTCCATAAACAGCACATTTTTCTGGATTTGTACGTTTATGAGGATCGGTACCAACAGTTCGGTGGTTTGAGAATCCCAATTATTTATAGTACAATATATGTAAATTCGGTAAACACACATTTGCTTACATCGTACATACTATTATAGGTCAGTTACATCCTTATCTATATGCATTTTTGTACAAAGGGGACAAAATATATCCTGGCCACGCATTTCGAATATTTGTATACCATTGAAAATTCAAACTCGCAATTTCCATTAAAGAAGTCGAATTGACACGTTCAACGGTGATTTGAAATAAACGCTGATTGTTGGATTGACCGGAGGGAGCATCGATTTGGCTTTAACGGATGATCGTACGGATTCATTAGTATGCAGACGAATGTAACGCGTGCAACGCAACTACCGTGATCCAACTCGTTCGTCGGTTTACACGAATACACACGAATGCCGGGTATTATGCACCATGAAATAATCGTTAAACTCGAAACATGGAGTAACTGTAATTCGAGTCTCTAACAAGCTGCCCGGTAATACGAAGCATCTGATACCCTCCATCTCGCAAATGATCATTCTCTAATCTGGAGCGCTGAATTACAAAATAAATATCAGGCGTAGGGTGCGCAGTGATCGTTTATTCTCTGCTTCTCTGGCATTCAAATGTTAACGGTTTTGCTGAAGGTTACAGCATTTATGTATCGATTGACGGAGGGTGATATGATAGGCAATAAAGAAAAATCGAACTCAATGCAATTCTAAAGCTGTACGTAGCCGCGTTTGATTGAAAGACTTATTCTACAGAGTGGCGTACCTCGATATTGTAACGGGTGGTCGAAACTTCTGGCATGTCATTAATACATACAGATATATCCTTACGTATATTATGTATTTCACGTTATATGAGAACGTGTCAAACAGCGTGTACTGTGATTAAAAAATCATCCTGCTCCATAAATTTATAGCATCGCTATATTTCCCAATAATAAAGGAAACGAAATTTGATTCTATATATAAGAAAAGTTTATCTTTGATGCGAATGTATTTCATGCACACACTTATTTTTATTTCTATTATCCATACGGATAATATCTATGTTCTTCCGTGGTTGTCCAATTTTCAAAAATGTAAATTGTATACCTAAATTGGCCGAACTAGCGGCCAACAGTTGTGGCTAGGCTGTAATCAATTTTCCCAGGGGAAACTCCACCTATAGCGCTCATCGATTTTAACGATATTAAATAAAGTAATAGGTTTGTATATAGAACAAGCATAATTGTAATTACAGTCGCAAATATTCAACAAGATGTGAGAAAAGTGCTTTATTCGACAACCTGCTGTGGCATAGCCGCGAGCATTTGATCACCAGAGGCGAAATTTTCGATTCCAGATTCACACCGACCTTCTTCTATCGCCAGATTGGAAGCACAATTTACACGAAATATGATAATTACGCAAACGTGGTCTATTTACTGTAATATTGTCCCAAATGCTTACACGTGATCCCCTTGCAACCACCCAAATGGCTATAATCATGATGAGTCCAATTTCATCGAAAAATGTCGAAGACCATAAGCGAGACTCGGCCTGTCAGCCGTGTCTCTTCAGGTAGGCCAATTTTCATCGCGGTGATTGGGAGGCAACCTTGTATTTACGGACACTCGTTCCAGGTGCCGCCCCTGCGAAATCGAGAAAACTCGCTACGATTAGGAGGGTCGAGCTCAAACGCGCACATGCCTTTGGCCAAAATAATCTCAAGCATTTGCGTGCCCGACACTCCGGGATCTTACGGCGCCAATAAACCTGCGACACGTGTTTCCTCCGACCGTGCGTCTGCCTTACACGTGTCGGACGGCCTTGAGCGAACGAATGTTTTCGCCAACCCTGCAGAAGAGTCCGTTTCCTGGACACGCACGGAGTATTTATGGCACCGATGTTCGAAAAATTAGCGATATAGTATAATATTATATATATTTATCCTTAGACTCCATGCACATTTGACGGTTTAAGAATTTTGTACCCTCTTGGTCTTACGAGCATCGTATTCTCCACTTGGCTGCAGGATGTACCGTTGACTACTTAATGTGTCATCATTTTGAAAGGAGTCGAAGATTATCGATTATAATTAATTTGATAAATCCTTATGTGTAGTAAACTGAATTACTATTACAATAAAAAGCGTGGAAAAATCGAGCTTCGAATAACTGGATACGAACTTAAAAGCTTTTAATTTATAATTTACAACCCTTTAAAAATTATTTCGCACACCAAGTGGTCATCACTTATCCACGCACCCAAGTGGAATATATGGAGCTCGTAAGACCAAGAAAGTACAAAATTCAATGTCGAGAATGTCGGTAGTGGCCTCGCGTTCGCGGGAGGTTTTCGAAGGCGATTCTTTTTCGTAGCGCTTTTGAACGGAGGATTAAATCGGGAAGCGTCGTTTAGCGTGGAGATAAATTCAATACTAAAATAAAAGAGAAATGATTTTAACGACGTATTTCGTTTGCGATGGTCGTGATAGAAAATGGTCGACTAGAAAAATAAGAGAAAGATGTATATACAGCTTTGAGCGTACACTTGTAAAAGTAAAAAAGATGTCATTGTTTTTCAAAAATCGATGGGTCTGTCGTTCGATTATTATCTTCCTGTACGATTCACGATACCGATCAAAGCGATTTAATTCCGAAGAAGTTTGCGGAGAGGACAAAGATTACAACCAGAGGAATTTCGCTAAAACCGCTTCGAAGATTCTTTTGTCCTTAAGAATATTAGTTCGCCACCATTACCCCATGACTTTATAAGGATTTCCATCATTTCTGATCGTATTAATATTAATCCTCGTATCGAAGTAAAAATTCCGAAGCAAGAAGAGTGTAAAATGAAAAAAAAAAAAATGTATACGTAATATTACCGAACCCATCAAAATATGCATTTACCGCCATCTCCCATGATGTTATTACGGTACATAGATCGTTACATTGATTTATTGACACTTCCTTTTTAGCCTCCTTTTTTTCTTTCAGAGACGTACACGGCGTTCTAAATATGTCCGGAAATCGGTAGTTCCAGCGATAAATTCGCTACGCGTATTACCCTTCGGCCCAGCGGAAGCTGAACGACAAAGTGTTAATATAGAAGATGACGACGGACGGAAGAAACCGATAGAAATTGAGCGGCAACGAGCGCGATAGCGGGAGGAGGGCGCGCCGTTAATGAGCCAACGACGTGGGCGGTAAAAAGAAATGTCAGTAGCCTCCTGCTGCCCCCTCTAGTAATTTAATTTGGGATGCAATTCAGAAAAATACCGTTTAATTAGACGCGCTCCACTCCGGCCTCCGCTCCCTTCTCCTATCGCAGCACTCTCGTTACCACGGTTTTTAATCTGCGATTGAATTGCCCCAGTCCCTGTAAGTAAAATAAAAACACACCGCGGCACTGCTGCGCCTACGAGCAGCAAATTAACCTAAACCGGCCGCACTCGAGGGTAAAAGAAACGAATTTGGACGAGTACAAACTTCGCGGGACGTGGAATATTTGATGGATGCACATCGTTATCTGTATATCGTACATCGAACGGTTCAGAAGCTCGCTTAAGCGATAAATTCGAGGTTCTGCAGGAAATTCCCCGAAATTGGGGAAATAAATAAATGGGAGCGTGCGTTTGCAAAGTATTCATCGTAGAATCATTAAGGCTTATCCATCCTCGAGTTGAATAATGTCACGGGAGGAGGAGAAAATTCGATAAGGACGATAAGAAAGACCAAGCAAATGAAAGCTCGGCGGTGCTGTTTGCCTTTCAGCGGGAGAGAAATCCTGCTTAAACGGGAAATCCTCTTTCCGAACACGATCATAAATCTCGAAGCGATTATTTCATTAGCCATTTCTTTGTCCATTTTTATTACGCGTTTCTGCGACAATTATATTTCTCCCTGCCTTTCTATGTAATACACGCGTTCTCTCGAGCATTATACATACATACACACACACATTTTACAACATTTTACAATATTTCCATGCATTACGCACACTTCCTCGCGGAGTTGTACGTAGCACACGCCTCTCCTTACACGCTTTACCTTTGCTTCTCCATCCCGTTCCATGTAATACACGTTCGCAAGGTCGACGTAACATATATTCTCTCTCTCCTGGTTTTTTTTTTTCTTTTAATTAATTCTCTGCACCAACAGCTACAGTAATTTCGCCTGGGAGCTGCTGTTCAAGCTGGATTCCGAATCACCAGAGATACGGTGTACATATCGCATAGGAAAATCAGTGATGGAGGCGGGACTCGGAACTCGGATCTCCAGCGTGGAAGTCCGAGCTTCCATCCACTACACTGCCGTCCCTCTGTACCCTCTTTCGCGCTACACGCGAGCACGCTCTCCGCGTACATTGTAAAGCCAATCCAGCTGCGATCTCTATCGCAGATTCATTGGCGCACGTTGGCCCGGGGTTAATAATCGAGTCGCCGGAAGAAGGAGCAAAGATCGGCGGCGGGGGCGGAGGAGGAGGGTTGGCAAAACCGTAGAGAGAAAAACGTATTAGACCGGCTCCTGCCAGTGCTCTCGCCGTCTGCGCCGCCAAAAGAAATTCTGTTTAATTAGAGAAACCCACTCAAGGCTCGGCTCGTGAACCACGGAGAAAGCTATTTTTAAAAGATCCTTCCCCGGTACCCGTCAACCACCCCTAGCCCCACCGCCCCCCCTACGGCCGCCCTCCTCACCACCCAGCGCGTTCTTTGCCTCCGCTTGACGCAAAAGCCGAGGGCTTTTGTTTACAAAGAACGGCCGGATGATGAAAACCGTCACGCGGCGGAGGAGACTTCGCGGAGGCCGCGGAAGAAACAGAAAATGTACGGGCAAGTGTACGAGGAACGTGGAGCACAATGAGCGCGTACGTGATCGTTGAATTCTTTGAAAAAGTAAAAAGGGAGGAATCTGGGAGAGGGTGGGTAATAAGGGCCAGGAAGCAATGGAATTCGAAGCTCTGGATTCGATGCGGAGCCAAAGGAAGATCATTCTTCGCCTTGGTTTTTCTTTTTTTCTTCTTTTTTTTTCTTCTTTCACTTTTGCGATCGTCCCTTTTCTCGTAAGGCGCGACGTTTAGCGTGTAAGGCGTTGGGATAAATGGAAAAAATAATCTTCCCTTCGCGCCGAGCTTGACGCGATCGATATTATATTTGCATGTCAAGCGAAGTCTGCTATTAACGGATCTCGTTCTGCACACTGGCTGGGAATACGCGGAGTTGATCTTTTGGCTCGAAGCCTCGATCTTTGGAGTACTCATGGCATTAAACCGTTGCGGTTTGAAGCATGTCGGAAGATACAGGCTAAATGATGGTACAACTGGATGACCGTGATTAACTCGTTAACCGGAGCTATTTCTACAAACGATAAATTGATCGCTACATATGCCTCTGCGCGACTACCGAATTTAGTGTCAAGGATAAGTCTTGTTAATTTATGAGTTCTCACCCTTATCGATTTTTCTATCCCCCGCCTATTAATGTTGAAATGCTTCGCGTAGATGAAAAAATGAACTCGCTTTATAACCAGTTTTGAACGCTTAAACTTTTATTAATCTCTTCATTCATTTTAAAAATTATACTTCAATGATTTGAATAAAATTCAAAGGATGTAAATAATTATAAGACTTAACGTGCAAAAACATGATTCGACAAATTGGGAAATATCGATCATAACCTAGTCTCTAAAAAGATTTGTAAAGACGTTGAAAAGATAATCATGCACGACAAATATGAGAACCAAGTCGTTAATCCTCTAAAAATCACGGTGAATCTCAAAGTAGCGTTATATATACATACACCTAATTCTGTTCTTACACGATAGACACGTTCTCGAAGAATACGTGTAAAAGAAATTCGTGTAAAGAATATCTCCAGTATCGCAGTTATAAAAATAAAAGTAAAGCAAATTTTTCTTCTTAGAATTTGGGTCGATCGTGTTAAATCAAAATAAGTCGTGTAAAAAGAGAATTAAATTTTTTCCTTATTCGTGTTAAATCAAAATCGTGTAAAAGAGGTTCGTATAAAAACATAATTGGGTGTACTTTATCCCGATTTAATTACTATTTCCAATCATTCCAAATTCCAACTTTATACTAAATCATCCAATTTTTTTTATTCCCCCTAAAACTATGAAGGCCAGATTAAAGCATGGCCAGAGACTCTGAATGTACAAGAAATATCGTTTATAGAGGTTTAAAATAATTCCCATCCCCGGTCGAAGACTAATAAAGAAGTAAAGCAACAACGATCCGTCGACCATAGGGCGTAACGTATCCTCCACGTAGAGCGGTTAGAAGGATAACAATTTAATCCTGAATTCCGCCGCTCGTCAGATTGCCCTCCTCGAGGCGGACAAATATTTTTCAAGCGACTGGCCCCGGGAGTATACGACTACCGTAAATAAATCCACCTTGGAAAGCGTTCTGCTCTGTTTTATAAACATTTCACGAATGGCTAATTTCGGCCGCTCGTCGTGGACGATTAATCAAGCCCCTCATCGATACCGAGTGCGTATTGGCCGCCAGTGTCGAATTTCCGATAGCCAGCACTTCCGGCCGCGATTCCGCTGTAATCGTTGCCGCGAGCCTGAAAAAAAATATTGGCCAACGAGACGTGCAAAAACAGGGAAAAAAACGAGGAACCTATCGAATGGCCTGCCCTTATGACGAGCAGAGAAAGGAACTGATCGATCGGGATTGAAAGTTTTGCACGCAATACTCTTGCTCGCCTGGCAAGCTCTGCATGCTCCTTAATATGTAGAATGAATTGGTTTCAAGCTATGGAGCACTTTTTAACCTTGTTCGATAATCCTAAAGCTGAGAAACGAGGGCTGTGTTGGTGTGGAGGACAGAGACTCTGACTTTTATGGAAGAGGTTTTTGGTCAAATGGCTTCAGCACTGGGTGTTGATAATCGGAGAAAGAAGCGAAAGCTCAGAGAGTAATGGTCGTGGAGGGAAGAAAGCTTTGAACATTTATGTCGTGAATTCTATTTTATTCCAGTTACGGTTCGTGCTTACCTACAGACTGTGAAATCCGCATGGTAGTCGTTAAAGTTTATAAAGTCTGATTACTTCAGCAGTGAGACGCATTTAATCGATGCGTTATTATCTGCGATCTGAAGATGTCGGATCTCTGTGTCAGGCTTTGCAGCCTCTCATTTTGAAATTTACTTGCTGGCCGTGCTTGTGTCTGTTGTCGGAGAACCGTAATGCATAGAGAAAAGTTTCCTAAATAGATGTCAACTCGATTCGTAAACGACGGTGTGTTTTATCCATGCCGAGGCGTTCATAATGCATGAAAAAAGCCTTCTACACAAGTTTTGCGTCACGGCTGAATCCTTCCACTGCACATTTCTCTCTGCCCTGAATAACCTAAGAGTTAGTTTTGCTTGTTTATTTAATTCTCAGCCTGAACATCCGAGGTCATTTAACTTGTTTAACTATTCGTGGTCCAGGAAATTTTATTCGTTTAGCGCCAGCCAACTCGCATTGCAACTTGTAGTCGAGTTATATTTCGTGATACATAATGAACAATTAAAGAGTTTTCGTAAAAACGGAAAACTAGACCAGAGCTCGTTTGGTTCAAAGCGCAAGATCGTTAGAAAGAACTGATAGTAAAAAATACGATGTCGAGCTACACTCGACAGAAAATTGTGAAGCTTTAATACGATGATATTAAAAATCTTATTTGGGATGTAGAAGTGCAATTTTAAATGACAATATTTTTGCGTAATGAAGCATTTAACATCATTGTAAAAAGATATAATTTTGGTGAGTGTATTCTAGAATTTTGATGTCCGTAAAAATCGTTTAACTGGAAATGTCTTTGGTCGTAATGGAAGAAGGTGAATTTCAAACGATCAGAATCGAGGAAATTGGAACTTCCGCCTGGAAGATCTGAGTTTAAACGTTTAATATCGTCCCCGGATATTTTCCATGTAATGTCCTCAAATGATTGCCAGACGAAGATTCAACTTTCCACTTCTAGTATTTAAACGATGACACTAGAAACCCGGCGTTTCAATTGCTTCTGCAAGTTCTCTCATCTTTCATTAGCCGGCCCACATTTACCTTGTATCTTTTGGGTACAAATTGGCGACCGTTCTACAGATAAAATACTTCTCAAAAATTGAGTCCTGTTTAACATTTATCAGTCTCACAAACTGTTTAAAATCTGTGAATTTACAATTCCTACAATATAATGCCTGGTAGAACTTTTCTCCATCCTTACGCTTCGTAAAGCTCCTCGTAAAAAATCGTATCGTGCAACGTAGTCACACGAAACGAGTAAGTAAGCAAACACAGAAATATTACCCTCGTTTTTTTTGGCAAAACGTTAAAAAAACTAAAAAGCTAAAGAAATTCTCTTCAAATTGTATAGGCATACAAACTAAAAACACGAGTGCACTTCAGACCTGAAGATGAGCTTTTTTTCTTTATAAGAATTTAATAGTGAGACTGCGCCGCGTAAGTGGATAAACGAATGAATAAAGAGAACTCTATAAACGCTATACTCTCTTCCGAACTACGATCGAAAAAGCACAAAAATCCCCGGTTACGTTCCCCAAGGCGTTGAAGCTTACGAAATAAAAGCGCGAGCGACTCTTCAAACCTTGAAATCAGATTGTTCAGCTCGAAAGGCGATCAGAGGAGAATAAAAGCGCCCGATGTTCCTGGAGGATCTCCACGAACTTGCGAGGTACCATTCCGATGCGTGAATTCGGGCTCGCGATTGATCTTCTATAATCCAAGTTTATTTTAGACTTTGATGCTCTAGATACACTTTAACCTCGACTGTTGCGTATAATTATAATATAAAAAGAACGAGAAAGGCGGACGCAACGAGTGGCGTTCGTGGTGATTACGTGCGAAGCAGCAGACAATCAAATTATACACATTACATTGCTCAAACTTTGAATATACACTGATCGATATTTTAAATGTGCTTTGAGTCCTATTTCCGCTTATGTTACGATTACTCCTTTAAATCGATCTCCAAAACGCTTATCGCGCAATATTCGGTTAACGAAAATCATAAACATCGAACCCTATAACACAGAAGACGCTTCGTCGCACTTTAAACGGATCAAACACTCCACTTTCTCTATAACAATAAAATATAAATATCTTATAATACTACATTGTTTCTTGCACCAAGCCAACCTAAAGCTCCCATCAGCCTTAAACACCCACGATAGTATTTTCCACTTCTAGAATATCAATGCCTCCGGTTAGTTTCGCGTATATTGGACCAGAGGGGCCCGACGATGTTCATTTTAATCACGGTTCCCAATAGAAAATCCTCGAGCCTCTCGTACTCCCTCCACATTACCGCGCTCGATCGAGAACTTTTTGCCAGCTATTGCGGCGTGTACCTCGACATGTCGAAACAGTAGGCGGGCAGTTGCAGCGTTAAAAACGTCGATAATCGAAGGGAGGGGCGAGGAAGAGCGAGAGAGAGATAGAGAGAGAGAAAGTGAGAGAGAGAGAGAGAGAGAGAGAGAGAGAGAGGAATACGAAAATGAGCGCAAAACTGTTGTCGCGCGTAACAGTGTGGGTTGGATTTTCAGGTTGAAAAGCGTGGTGGCGGACCGGATCGAGAAAACGATCGGTTCGCGGCTGAAATCCGGGAAAAGGACGGGCGGAATATTCCCTTTGTCGTGCCGATATCCATTGTAGGCGTGTACCGCCGGTTTAAAAAGCCCGAAGTCGCGGGGAATCGATGCTTGACGGCCGGGCAAACGACTTCGAGGGTAAATAAAGCGCCGCGCGCCACTTACCGCGGATAGGGAGAAAGGGAATTGGCAAAATTATCGGAGAATCGGGGAGGCAGGGCGGAGTTCAACTTTGTCTCCGATATATTCGGATCGGCCTGTACGGATGTACGAACGATTTTCCTCTAACGCGACATTTGTTTTGCACGATTTTAAAGAGAGGCGCTGGACGAAAGACGCGCCCTTCCCTTTTCTTCAGCCTTAACCCTTTGCACCCGCGCGTCGAGTCGCGCTTAACGAGCGCTTGCGAAAGAGTTTACGTCGATTAAAGCACGGCTAATAATCAGAATGGGTTGTGGTATTTTGAAAAAAATATTGATAACATTTTATGATATTTTGTTTAATACTTCTATTATATTCTTCGAGTGTACAAGGTTAAAGGAAATAAACCGTGTTGAAAAAGAAGGTTGGTTTTTTTCTTTAAGCGTATTATTTTGGTAATATCGAATCTATCGCCAATCGGTTTATTCCGATGTTACGATCGATGGAAGAAAGATTGGGATCCAAAGCGTCGCATCTCTGGATTGCAAATCGACATGACGAAGAATCTCATTCTCCGGAGCAATGACCCTTTTTGAGTGGAAAAAATACTGTGGCGGTTGAAAATGGTCTTCTACGATTTGCAATGTAAAGAAGTACGAAGATGAATACAATGGGGAAGGAATATCGGATTAAAACAAAGGCGATGATTTCAAAGAGCAGCCGATAATGAGATATGTTGCGTCTGCAAAATTAATTCTATGCCTTTGCATTGTACCAACTATTACTCTGCTTTGGACTGGAATATATTTTTGCCGTCATGGCTCACGAGTAAAGTTATCGAGAATAATAACGGATACCTCGAGGATTAAAATATTGATTTTTCCTCGTAAAAAAGGCTTCGGTCTCAAAAATAAAAGGCTTATGCACTGTATAGATTTTTAGAGGTTTACTTTCGGAATGGCATTGCACATCCTTGTCACGAATGCCTGCAAGCGTAGAATGTCATCGTGGCGTGCCCCTTTTGTTGGAATTTTGAGTCTTGGAAATCGGAAGCAATCACAGGGGGATTACTTCCACGACAAAATTCCAATGAAGGGACATCGCCAGGATTATATTCCAACCGAACAAGTCGCCGCGACAAAAATACTCAAGGTGATTCCAAAAGCAGATCCGCGGGAATATATTCATACGATATTCACCTTACGATGATTTCGATGTAAATCCCCCACTATAACTTAGATACCGCTTTCTTCCTTTATTCGAAGAGCACATTAATTTTCAAACAACGCCATCGTCTGGTAAATCATTCAATACTACATTATTTTAAATTATCCACAAGAGCTTCCCATTAACATTGCTCCCAAGAGCTTTCCTCGAGGGTCCTCGATGTCGTGTCGACACGCCAGCAGGGAGCTCCCATGCTCGAACCGTCGAAATCGACGTGGAAATTTGCATTACGCGGGAAAAAAGCGGCAGTCGTTTTAAACGCGAATACGAATGAACGGGACAATAACGTGCACATTTTTTCCAACAAGCACCATGGCCGCAAACAAAAGAGGTCCGGGTCCTCTCTGGCGAATATCTTGATACCGCTCAGCGTGCACCGCACACGTCCTCTCCAACTGTCAACGCGTGCAGCTCAATCGAATATTCGATAGTGCTTTGCAAAGTCCGTCGAGTGCGGGGAGAATAAATACAAGTACTGAGCTCGATCGAATAAATCGATTCTAGTGTAATGCGCTCTATTATAACGCTCATTGTCCCCCGATAGTGGTGATTATCGGATATCAAAGAGCGGCCGATGACCGAATCGGCAAAGCTTCGGTCCAAAAAGCCGCGCGGAATTCGAAAAATTATCGAGGTTTTTCGTTCTACCAAAAAGACGGGACAATATTGGATCGGTTTCGCTTTGTCGGTGTTCCTCGGCGAACCTGCTGCTGGATTGCACAAAAATTGCATAGCTTTGAATAGTTACATGACGCGTTCCATTTATTTTCGTATCTGCATAGATGTATCTGCAGGAGTTTCACGTTGTTAAGGTATCCTCCATTTGTGTTACGTATACAGTTTATACGCAAGGTGGATAAACAATGACGTTTAACAAGTTACCAGGAGAGTTGCGCATAACTTCGTGTTTTAACATTGAGACTATTGATCGCCATCTCATAATATTGGAATCTACCTCAAATATCTATGAAACTAAAAAAGAGTGCAAAAGGAGAAAGTAAATAGGTCCATTCAATTATTCGCGTATTACAATGAAAGGATAACAATTCCTGCGAAATGCAAACATACGTGCTCCAACGAGATCTCATTTTCAAGACTCTACGGTAGATGCACACTGTAAATAGGCTGCTGTGTAAAGTATGCACTCCTATTGATACTGCAGACAGTAGTACGTTTTAAGACTACGAAAAACCTCCTAAGAAATGTGCCTTTATATTCTAGGTTATGTTCGTTGCTTTTGTAATACGATTAACCCGCTTTAGAGTACGGGTCGATTCGCAAACTGCTAAAAGGAGACGATGTCTAAGAAATAGCAGAGTAATGGATAGCATTATATAGAATATCCATGTGCTATATAGGCATGTAAAATCATCCTCGTACCATTCAGCATTTTCTCGTGATCAGACGAGAATCCCATCTTGGACACCCGATGAGAAACACAGTGAATGGGAGCATAAAAATTGCAACTTAGGCTGACATCGATGAAAATGATGACGGACTCTTGGAATTATGGGACACACAAAATTCTGGCACTATTCAATGACCGTATAGTAAACCGTTTCAATGGAGAATTGCATCTTGGCAATGTTTCAACGAAATGTAATTGCGACTGGGAAGCAAAAAGTTTGCAAAGCTCCATTTATTGGCACGCTTCCTGCAATTTTCCAACGTTGTATACCTCTGCAAATTCGACGACCCCGGTGCACGGACTCCATATATATTAAGTGTACAAATTATTGCAATACCCAGGAAAAGAATCGAATCTCCATTTACCAAAGCACAAAATACATTGTCCTACATTTGATAACCTTGCACATATCGGCAGGTCTGTCCAAGGTCCGAGGTTCTGCCGGAGTTATTATCGATTTTAATAAACTCCTTCTCCGTCTTCTGCACAGCCATCCACGCTGCCCACAGGTTCACATAATTTCCTCATTGTTCGCGATCCGACATTCACGCGCTCGGGCACACCAAACAAAAAGCTCGATTAAACGAAGGACTCTGGATAGCAATTTTATTTCTATATAAATTTATGTGAACGTTTATATAAATCTGTACCGATATTCAGAGCAAGCGCCTAGATCACCGATCTCCCCGTTTCAACCGCAGGAGTCGAGCTTAGCTTTATAAAATCGTCAGATCTCTCCGGCCCACCCTATATATCCTGGTGTACGAATGCGGACATGGCGCAACGTCAAGCACAAGGCACGCCGATGGAAAACGACGCTGAGATCGTACCTATTCGTCTGCGTATGTAACCGAAGCAAAAAGATGGACGGCCCAGAAAGGAGGAGAGAGAGGAGAGACAGAGAGAGAGAGAAAGAGAACAACGAGACTAACAAACCCGTATAAAGGATAATCAAGGGTAAACTCCAGACTTGACCGCTGAATTCCAAAAATCTCACGAGGACGAACCATCGCGGAATATCGTGATAACGTAGAGGGCGCATTGAAGATCTATAAACCAAGTTTCGTGGCGAGACAAAAACCTAAGGTCGGAGGGACGAGATCAGAAAAGTGACAATCCGTAAAACGACCAAATCAGCGAAGCCGAGTCCGCAAAAGGAGAACGGAGGAACGAGAATATACGCGGCAAAGGAAAAGGAAGGCCAAGGCGAGCGGAGGGAACGAAAGACAGCTGAGCTAAACGAGCAAAGTCGTTGGAAGAAGAAAATCAAGGGAGAAGACGGGTCCGGCGCAAAGGCAAAATACAAAAACTGGGATAAAACAGCGTGAGAAATGAGAAAGACAACGTGACGTCTGGAGGAAGAGGACGAGTGACGAGGATGGCGAGGAGGGGGGAGGGTAGGGGGGGGGGGGTAGTACGTACAATGAGGAAAAAAGCGGGCGAGCGAAATCGTCAAGAGAGAAGGAAATCAAGGGAGAGGAGAGGCGGAGGGAGGAGGAAAGAGAGCCGCGGAAAAGCAGAGGGGCGCAGAAATGAATCGCAGACTCGAGTGCAGAGAGATATAGAGAAGCACGGGCGGCATGATAGATAATGTCGTCGTCGGATATAGACGCGCGGCCAACTGCAGCGGGGACGTGCAGTCGACATATCCAAGCAGGGGACGTTGCTCCTGCGACCAGATGCACACACACGTTTCGTGCCTCGGCGAACGAAGAAACGCGAGGGACATTTCGACGTCCGCCAATAGCCAATGAGTCCTAATGGTATCGAGCGATGGAGAAGACGGAAATTTGCAGAAGGGCGTTACACCGCTGCACTCGTGAAAAATATGGAAAAAAAAAATAAGCGCGGCGTATGAAAAATATAATTACGACTGTCGAGTGTCGAGGAAAGTCAAGACGCGCGCAACGTCGACGTGTCGACGACGATCTATGAAATGTACGAATAGTGAAGAGAGATTTTGATACGGAATAATGGTCTAGTGTTGCAACCACGAAAGTATGCAGGGTAAATGTTTTTATACGACGGATTTAAAGGAAGTCCTCTGTGAGGATTAAGTAGTACAATGCATTAATGAAACTACTGGTTCGGTTAAGTACGGAGATTCTCGTGAAACGTCCTCGTGAACGAGCGTACGCATGAAGTACTGTTCGAGCGGAAAGAGTTCATTGTCCATCCTCGGTACGTGCCTGGGATATCCAAGATATATGTGACTGTGATAAAGATCAAAATTCGAAATAAGAATCAAAGTAAATTTCGAGAAAGCCTTCGGCCAAAATCATTCCGTGGCTTTCGAAGCTACTTTGACTTCCGTCCTTAGCCATCTCGAGCACTTTATTTTTCATCTTTGTCTTTCGGGGGAAAGATTCAAACTCTTTTACTCGAACTTGCGCGAATCCTTTTCCAGATGAACTGTGTCAATAGTGCTCGGAGTGATTCCATCCTACGATTTTCAATTCCCTCTGCTTTAGTGAAATTACTTTGTAACTTCCTTATATACCTCTCCAGTTTAAACGACGATTAGACGATAACGCGATTGAAGCCGTTTCACGCATCAATTAACGTCGATATCCATCCAGAAGGGGGAAAATTTACGGTCATAGATATCGGTGGAAATTTGAATCGTAACGATGAAGATCACCCGGTATCCCGTTACTGCCGTACCCACGACTGTTCGAATGCCAAGAGCCGGAATATCGGATATCCACTCGTGGATTGGAATATTCTCGTAACAGGAAACGTCACTGGGGACGATATTCGCTCGGGATTAGCTCCTGATGTGTGTGGTTTAACTTATAAATAACTTTCCTTAGGTCCCTTGAATTTTTCCGACCTACGAAAATAGCTCGATTCGAATCTCTGGAAGACAATGAAAAATGTAGGGAATCTGATATTGCACGGACAATTTTCTCGATTATTATCGGTAAATTTTCTCTCAAGTAAACGATCGTGCGATCGTACTCCATATTCAAAACTGACAATTAACAATTTTTATAAAATACTCTATTCTTAGGGAACAAAGAAAACGCGTGAAAGGAACATGTACTCAAATTTTTTGATACACGTTTATCCAAATGTTTCATCATTACACCTACTTATATCACTATTGGAGATACAGCAGTGTTTTTTTTTTTTTTTGCGAAACAGTATAAATAGTCGCAGCTTTCGAAAGCAAACCTACGGAACGTAGAGTCAATAGAAAGGCTAACAAGTAGAGTAGTTCTTTGCAATGTGCTTTGGCACAAAGCTTTCCAATTTCGACATCAAAGTTCGACGCAAAGAGCACTGCGTATGCTCCGGTCACTCCGATGGATCCCTTACTTTTTTTGCTGCCGCCTATTATCCCGATGTATTTTTAGCAGCTCGGTAATAAATGCGAACAAGCACGTTATTCGAGTAACGCATGGCCAAACACCTACGCTCACGAGCCTTATCTAAATTCCGAGTAACGCCCAGTCGTATCCGTGAAGTGTCGTATCCGTCGTATCCACGAAGTGGAAGAAAGAAAACATATATGTATATACATCGATGTATGCATACCTCGTTGGTTATTTAGAGCTACAGCTTAAAAATGGCGGGGTACTGATCGTCGGCTTTTCTTACTTTTTACTTTGTAATTGCTTCGAAATATGCCTACAAAAACTGGAAAGCAAGTATGCAATTTTACGTAAATCTCTTTCTTTCACCGTTTATCCACAATGAATCTGTCGAATGAAAAATTATACATCTATGAACTGTACGCACATTCTCCGATTATCTGCGATGATAATACGTGGCAGCCGATGTCGGTGAAATGAATTTCCAAAAACACCGTCGAATTGGAAATTTAGAAGGCGAAATTTCCTACGCGTTTTACGAGGTAGACCGCGCGTTTCTCCCTACACGACGATTATACAGTCGGCCGTATTATTCAAGCCAGAGTTTATTATTCATCGGCCGCAGATAAGGCGGACGCCGAGTACGTCGGGCGATATTCAGAGTCATTATTTTATGAGCATCGGACCTTCTCGGTGAAATCCCTTTCCGGCGTACATCGCATAGATACTCCTGGTGAAAGTTTTAATTGAAGATACGCCGAGGAGCTCGCCTCGTTGGTTTTTCCATTAACTTCTCGAGATCGAACCTCGACGTCTAGTCTCCTATTTCCCTTTATCCCCGGGCCCTGTATACATTGTACGAACACAGGTCAGACAAAGATCCTTATCGACGATTATTCCTCGAGATAGAGAAATGCGGATACCCGCGTGTTCCATATTTTGCCTACATATTGCATTTTGAGAAATACACATTGCTGCTGCACCAGTTAAGTTCACAGCGAAAGAGTACGAGCTAGACTAAATGTAATTTGCTTTTCAAAACATACGATATTGCTACGAGTTAACCGTTAAGTGCACGATTCTTATTCGTGATAATCCGACTAATAAAGGGAAAGCGTTGATAAAGAAAATACGAAAAATTGGAGTGGATGTACTCCAATTCGTACGAATAGCTGCATTTATGAGTAATTAAGATATTAGCCAGTGGATATGAACATTGATGCGAAGTGACGCGTACCTACAGGCACGAATGTTTAAATAACCAACAGCATGGAGAGGACTGTAAGGAAAGAGAATAGTACAGTGACGGAATGCAAATTGTCGGGCAGAGCTCCGCGTGATTTACAGGGAAATTGGAGGTTGCGAACATTGCGAATCGGTGCTGAAATAAAGAGACTCAAAGAGTTGATGGGGTAATGGATGGAGGGTCGAACTTCAGCGAAAAGGGTCTCTGTTCGATGGCTTTGAACTTTACCGATTGAGATGCTCGTAGGCATCCATTTTGGACTACTTTCACAGATACGAATCAAACGCACTTTCGGACTGCCGTGATTATTAACTTTTCCATCGCGACCTATTAAAATATTTCACTCGCGCTTGCCGCTATCGGCATTAACCCAATGACCATTCCCATTAACACATAAAGCTAAATGCAGCAAGTGATATTTTATGACCCGTGAAAAATGATTAGACTCAAAAACCCGTATTGATCCGCAATTCCCGCATTATCGTCAAAAGAAATACTCTAAAATGGCCATAAATAATTTTAATAATCCTCGATTAATATTAATGCGTCAAATATTTGTATAACCATCAAATTCAAAGGTTTTTTTAATCTGTGTATAATAAAGAGATATTGCGTTTATACCCCCCCTTTTTTTCGACGAACGCGACAAACACGACGTCCTACGACGTGGTATCGATGACTGAATTACGCAGTGAGGATCGATACCGGGTCTTTTGTATAAACGCTTAATTTTGGGGTGGGCGCAGAGGGCGCGGTAGCGTATGCCCTCTAAAAAATTGGGTTTTACATATAACGGGACGAATGGAAGTGGTTTTGCAGGTCGAGGAGGGGGGAGCTTTGATATCGGCCCCGGCGCGTGGCTCTACTTTACCGTACCTCGGAGCCAACGGCAAAAACGGCTTTTTATGCCACGTACCCCGGTAATACAGAGGAGAAAAGAACCGGCAACTAAAAATATACGGGTACGATCGAAACCGGTGGGTTCAAAGAAATGGGTAGCTTTATCTGAACAAGTCGTATGCACCGGTGGTCCTTCAAAGAGGGATTCTTGGATGATCACGTCTCGATTTTTCGAATATGAGCCTACGAATCGGCGTCCATCGTGAATAATATCCATCGCGGATATTACGAATAGGCGTGGAAACACCCGCTGACGAATGGAGTTATCAACGCGTACCTCCTTCATTAATTATGTAAAGATATAGCGAAGGATACGTGTATACCTATCGCGCTTAGGTTGAATGAAAAGTACTCTGCTTAGTGTTAGAGATTAGTATAAACAATGTGTCGCCAATTTATGGAACTTGCCGACATTTTTTAATCGCGTGTTCAAGAATTTCGCGGTTATGTGCTCCTCGTTTATCCGTGTGCTTTTGTTCTACGCGTGCTTACGTGCCAAATACATTTTTGGCATAATACTGAGGATGCAAAAATACTTCAGGTTTACTCATTAGCATTTAAATCAATAGCGAAAAACGCGAATGTTTGGGTAATCTCGAAGGATTCTTATGAAATTTATCCGCTTCGTCGATTCACGAGATGCGAAAGATCATAGGATTCGGCGTATCTAAACATTAATGCAGATGTATTTTCGTCTAGCACACGCTGTCTCGCAATACGTCATTCTTTCTCCAGGATTTGGGTTTTATAACATTTCCAGAGATCTCTTAATATTCGAAAGTGCCTTTTGAGCTTTTAGACCGGTTGTTATGACCAAGACCGGATACAGAAGCGCTGCATGGGAATATCTCAGCTCTTTTTCGTCCGTAATACGTTTCAAGCGTTTTACGGACGAGGAAGAACCAAATGGATATGTTTTCCCAGTCTTTTATATTCGTGATATTTTTAAACGGTCCAAAGGAAGGGACAAGACAGCGGGGAATTACGATGGAAATGGCCTGCAAAGCGAAAATACGCGTAAGTAGAAATACCTACACGTAACATCCATGGAATTTCTTTTCCTAAATTAATAAATACAATAAGAAGATTACCCACTTCAAGTGATTCCATGCATTGCGACAAACACAAGTGAATTATTTTTACACGCATCTATTACACGTTTTATATCTAAATACAGTACCATCTAATTATAGTGTCCATGTCTTATGCTAGTATCTTGTAGCAGTTTTTCTTAAATCGTACAACGTCCTTTAATACCCTTGTTTATCCGTCCAGAATCCCGCACGAGATCACCTTCACTACTTCTGTCACTAACCGTCACTTGAGTAAAATGTAAAAAAAAATATTCCTGTCCTTAAAATACTCGAACAATTTCAATGGTTCTTTTTTTTACGATTCTTGTAAAATGATAGAAAGTACCATGAAGCTTTTCAACGAAGCCCTATCTCTGTATCCACGTCAAAGGAGACAAATCACGACATATACTATACAATAGGTATGAAAGCATCGATTCAATCAGATCGAGCGCCCCCGGGATAACGAAAATTTTCCGGACTTTTGTACCAGCCGTTCGTCTACCGGACGTCGAAATCCTTGAAACCTCAATGCTTAATCCTGGCGGATCAGCTTTGATTCGGTTGGGATCCTGTCGAGCTTTTCGACAAAGGGTAAAGCCCGATGTCGGCCAATCGTTGACCGACCGGTTCGATAACTCGGATTTAATCGGTAATACGAGCTCGTGTACTCATCCAAAGGGATGCGATTCTCGTCGCGGCTCTTCTTCTCCGATCCACGAAGCGAACGCCGAAATCCGGGTCAGTGCACATTGTCACAAAGTATCCCGTCCCTCTTCGCGTCGCTGCGAGGACGTAATTTTCTAATCTTGCGTAATTCTTCCCGCCAGATCGCGTGGATGACCCCCTGCTATTCAAGACATTTTACTCGTTTCGTATGCTGAACGATCGAAGAGTATTTCCCCAATTGTCTTTGCCTCGTGAACGTCCCTTTGTAAACGCATTGCTTTCGGTGCTTTCGGCGTGGCTCAGCCTCGACCATTTTTTGCACTGACTGTTAGGAAAAGAAGAAGTACATAAAGCAGGCATAACTCGCAAGGGTTTGCTTGAGGAACAAAAGGCAGCTTGGTGATTTACGATGAACATTAGGACGAACGATGATTGATTCGTTGCCAAAGTACATTAGTGATACGTTAGATGCAGGTCAACCTGCCCTACAAAGCTTTAAAGCATATTCTCGATAGCTAGAAATGAATTCCTGGAATGTCTTGGAATGTATATAAGGTAAAAGGAATGTATACTTTAATATTCTCCACCAATATCTTTGAAGTATCCTACGACGTTCCTAGACAACTTGGTATCGATCAACGTGATCGCCTTGTCACGATCCCACGTTTTTAGAATATTCCACGTCGTTTGGGATACGTTTCACGAATAAATTATCGATTACACATTCCCTTCTTCCTAAGACTTCCACGTCGCTCCGGATATATTTCAGGAACGAATTATACATTATGGATCGTCGTGCTATCGCTTCTAGGACCATCCCACCTTTTGGGAAACATTTTTCATACGAATTACACGCTGCATCTTATTTTGATTATCCTCTCTTAACATTTTTCATGCTACTGAGACTTTATATGCTGGCGCTATTAGTGGATTAAAGTACTTTAATTATTGTTATCGCATCTATTATCTTTATTGAAGCAAACTTATCACGTTATACTCATTAATTTGAAGTAGATCCGTAAGTAATATCCAGCTTCGCATTAAAAGTGATCGTACGGCCAAGGACGATTAAATACACATTGGTGTTATGTTATCTCACATTCGACGGTGTACGGATGAACTTGTACATTAATATTTTACATTTTGGGCAAGAGACAGGGCCAAATTGACCGCAGCTGGAGAAGATCCTTGCATACAGGAGTAGAAAATTCTGAGACGTACGCAAATTTACAGCTTAAGGGGTGAGCAACAAGATTGCTCGTCATAGCAGGTTGGATACCGATGCATTTATAAAGAGGCTTCGTCGTCACGACTGCGTGTAGAAGTCGGCGTGCACGTCGTATAATTATACTTAGGCTAAACCAACGATGACAGGGCGCCGCCCAAGGAACTCATCTATGTAAATTGAGATTAATATGCAATTGGAGCAATAGGTCTCAATTAATTATCCCCGGTTAATTGGAACACAGCGCAGCTCAGGGTGCGTCTTAACGATGTTATTATGCATTCTGTCTTTTAATTTGAGATTCGTTACATTTGCATTCGCCACTATGGGCAAAGCTGAGACACAAGGGAGATTCTCAAGATCCCACAAAGTGGTCTTTCAGAAAAGGCCCATCATCGCTACTTTTTCACCCTTCGAAAGTGCTCGACAAATTTTTTATTCGGGAAATGTACGCAAAATACTATATACCCTTCATCGCCGAGGAATATCGCTCATATTATTCACGTATATTCCATCCAATTAACGGACAAAGAAAAAGGGTTTATTTCGCACCAAGAAAAGCACCCCCAAATTATCCTCATCGCTAATTGCGATATTGTTTTCCTAAATACACCAAATAACAATAAACCATAAACACTTCATCACAGCATCATCCCAATCCTTCCCCAACTATCGTCATACATCTATCCCACATTCTCGACTATTTAATACATATTACATATTCACATAAACATCGTTGTAACGAGAAAAAGAGGAAAGGGTATTGTTCAACGCGCACAGATGGGAACACTCGCCAGTCGATCCTCGCCTTTATTTTTGGGGAGAATCCCCTGACCGCTCACCAGCGCTCCTCCTACAGCCGCGCTCTGCGCCGAACACGTGATTGCATTTACTCCGGTATATATCCGCGCCGAAATGTCTGGCGCGACCGAACGTGCAGGTAGGGCCGGCAAGAGGGCTGGTTATACACCGAGATGTTATCCGTGGGTGCACGTTCGCGTATCCGCTTATCTCCCGAACGCCGGGCGCACCCTCGAAAATCCAGATGGCCGTGGATAAGGGCTCCGTGGGGCATCCTATCGTGGGACAGGATCGCGTCAACGACGAAGACGTGGACCCGGGAAAAAGTCCCGTTAAGCAGCGATAAGGAGCGCCCCGGCAAAACGAGATCCATTTTGACGAAGGTGGAGAAAAAGGGCCGGCAGAAGGGGGAGGGTAAACGGAGGATATCGTGGTTGCAGCCTCGTTTACATATATCCCCCTCCCACCACGTCGTATTTCCTCCAAGCAGGGATTCTCAATCGTTCGTGTCGCTCCCTTGGAGTGTATTGTGTAAGTGGTGCAGCACCTCCTTGTACATCGATGCTTCGAATTATGGTCGCATCGGTTTACGTATTAGGTTGTCCCAAAAGTGTCTTTCGCTATCTACGCGCAGCTGCTTTATTTAGTAATGTATATACGTACACGAGGCCTAATGTGAGAATTTGTGTGGTCTCTGTCTTCGGTCATCGTCTAGCTGTATACATAATTTAATGAAATAATGTAAGACAGAAAGTATTGTGGATACATTATTTCCTTATAAAACGGAAGGGACTTTTGGGTCAACCTAATACATATGCGGCGTATACATGATAAAGCACAGAGCTACGGTGGTGTATTAGATAGCAGCTCGGACGATGGTTTTTCCATGTGATATGCGTACTGCAGCTCTGGTGGTTTGGAACCCACCTTAAACGGTAGGTCTTAGGCTGAATGAGCTTAGCAATCGGTGCCAAAAATCAATAAAACGAAAAAAGTGGATATGTATGGCGTTTGAGTCAGGTATCATTATATTACGGTATCATAAATGATGAGATTCATCTGGAAGTCGGTTCTCGTGTCCCGAGACCTTGTATATAATTCGTGTATTATGTTATAATTAATTTGAGAAATTAATCGATAATCGATTATGAGAATTTTGTGGGTATTGGATGTTCAGGGCGTATTTTACAAAATTCGACCGTTTAGCCCAGGTTGGGGATCGCTGTGGCGGAGCATGTCCTCCAGTCAGACGGAAAAACCAGGACATTTTCCCTCAGCCGACGAAATAAGAAGTTCGCGGCGAACGATGTACGTCCCGCGCATTTTCCTCGAGAAAACGATCGGCGAGAATGAGCTTCTTATCCCCTAACTGGCCTCTCGTATCATCTTCACTGTCGATCCACTATAATTGAGATCTCTTCTATATTTTAAGGCTACGCGATTCACTGCTATGTTCATTTTTATATAACCCAATTTTTTTTACTTCTTTTGAGGCTCGTGCTACAGTGGAACCGTAACTCTCGCGCAATATTATATTATAAAATGAGTAAAATATTAAACGGATTATAAAGTTGAAAAATTATAAAATTTAAAAGCGGATATAATTAATAAATATTTATGCAGCAGAGTGGTATTTTAATACGTAATCATACGTAAATCCCCAAAACAGTCGAAGAAAAACAAACTACCTGAAACGTTACTTTGAAATTACCTGGGCTGTGGATGTTTAATCTATCCATTTGTATATTAACAATTCGTAAAAGAAAATAAGACATTTGATATAGTGTACGGTTGTTTTTGGTCTTAACTTTAAATTTCAGAGGATTCGAAGTTCGTGGTAACTAGAGTTTAAGATTTTTGTGCAACTCGTTTTATACGATACGAGAAGCTGTACGATGACTACGTTCTAGAGTATTCGACATAATTTACGTAATATACATACGAGTATATTTTGATTTTAAACTAATCGACACAAATAACTAACTGCATTATGCTGCGCTAATAATTATTGTATAATTTATTTTACGAGGATGAACGTATTGTTCTGCATATATAATTCTATGCGATATTCAGTGCAAATGCTTGGCAATCGACGATAATAGTTGAAACACTCGGTTGTCACCGAGCATTAGCTATTTATTTACCGTTATCCGTATGTTTAAAGTGCAGCACACGCGCCCTGTGCCGTGATTTCATAACAATGCTGCTTTTGAAGAATAAAAATTGCACAAACGCATACGCATCGCAAACGCCGATAGAAATAAAAGTCGGGTATTCGAATCTTTGATGTCACGCAAAAAAAAAAAAACATTTTTATCGGACAAACGGATAACAATGAAAAATCATCGATTGTACAAACTCTGGATTAAAGATAAAATAAATACCCGAGATTAATGAGTTTCAGCTCTGATATACGATCATAAAAAAATTAAGTTTTTTCATACAATTAATGGTAACATACAAATTAATAGTGACCAATCCCATCATTTCAGTATATGAAAACTATTCATCGAGCTGTAACATTTCTATAATTGCGCGTTGCCAGAGAAAAATCCTAGAAAGCTATGGATCAAATGTCCACGCGTAACGTTCTCGTGAAGCATAATATATTTCTTTAAAATAAGTGGCAAGTTTTAACGACGACTTTTACGAGCGAATCTGCCTGGCCTATTCTATACGATATCTACAACATCACTTACGTTCGTACGAATTTAACAGGACGCAGGTAGCGCTGAAAAATATTGCAACCGGCTGGTGGAATATACTGTCCCATGCGGTCGGTATTTCAATTTTTCACGCGCATCGAGCAGCTGCCTATAGCCCGGGCCATGCCTCGTTGACATGTTTACAACTGGGCGTAACTTACAACGACAAAAGATGTGTCTCTCCGAAATTAAAAACTTCACTCCAAAAACTGTAAGTGGGGCCAAGCTTTGTTCGCAGCTTACAATCGGCGATTTAATCCAGAAATCTTTTAACGCTCTTCTTTGTCCCTATTTCTTTTTGCAAAAGTAATGCAACGTAGTTTTGGATATGCTGTCTTTAAAGAAGCCGATATACCACGCATTTGCTGCAATTTCTGCCCATTTCCTTTCTCCAAATCGGAGACATACTTGGAACTATGGATAGCGGATGAATATCGTGTGTGATTAATGCGGCTGAAGATCAATGTTAATGTAAATCGCGTAGCGGTGAGGATTTATGTTTCAGAAATTCGATATACACGCGCCCAGAACATAGCGAAGTACTCGTGGAGGTAATATGAACGAAGTTGCACTATAAATCTATGCAGAGGCGTGCTATAAAATCGAGACAGATACGTTTCAAGTCACAGCTAACTTTTGTAATAATACCGAGTAATGTATCCTCTTAAAATTACTTAGGGTAGAAATTCAGTATCACGATATGCATCGCGTAAAATTAAAATTTAACGCGGAAACATTATCGCACGCCCTGACTCTCGTAACGAGGCAAAAAGGTCCTTTAACGAGGAACGTATAATACGTAACGTCTCGCATTGAGCGATATTCTGGAAAAAGCTCCGTTCCACGAAAGGGTTTAACCCATACTTCGAGCGACAGCCTATCGACATGTTTATCGCGCGGTATAACTTTCCACGGTTAAAAATAGGCGCTCACTGAATCATGCGCTTCGAAAGCAAATACTATTTTATAGAAATCCAATGCTCCCCAAAGCTATACTCCTTGCATTATGGCGCGATACAATACGTCTGAATGCCCATTCAAAACTGTCTCCGCTCTGACATTTTAACTCGTAAATCACCATCAAAGCGGTCTAAATGGTAGTTTTTGTCTAGCCATACTTGGATGTTGCGGGGTTGCTTTTGTACCACTTAGGTATAACGTTTTCGGATAAACTAATTTCAATGAGATTACCCGGTAAATACAAAGCGTATCAAAGAATACGTGGTGCGCCATTTATGCGGGATGTTGAAAAGGAGAGGGATTTCAGGCTTGAAGCACTTATAGTGTTCATTAAATGGAGCAAAGTCCAATCAGCATGAGTACTAAAATCAATTCGCTCGGATGAAAAAGACGAAAGTCAATTTCCAGACTCGCTTGCGGACGTTTGATCCTCAAATTCTTTTACGATACAATAGAGATAAAGATTTTGCTCGTATACCAAGAGAATGTCGTTAGTAGGAACATGTGTCAAAAGTGAGTTCTTGAAATTTCATGTAAAAAAAAAAGTGAATGTCAAGGATCTACCTGCACGACTGTTCACCACGGATATTCAGCAAATAATCAGTCTGATTGACCGTGATCGATAGGCAATCAAAATTAAGCACTGGCCGATCCTCGATTTCAAGACACATAAATCAATGTGAAGCGGCAGTAACTTTAATGTTTTGGCTACCCCATCATTAAAAATTTCGCATTTTATGTATCAGTCTAATAAATCTCGTATACCTTGTTCATAATAGGTGCAAAATAAATATTTCCACAGACCTGCTGATAAATCCTCTTTAATGAGAGAGAAAAAAGAAAATCTCCGGGGAAAATCAGAAACAACGATGCTTTTCTTTATCGAAAAATATATTTACATTTCCCAGAAGTTATTACGTCATCGTCCAAGGCGCAGAACGAAGATATCGTGAGTATCTTTCACGAGATTGCGCGTTCTTTCGGTCTCTGATTACCAGCAAGGGCCTCCACACCTTCTTATTGGACTTTGCGCAATACATTTTGTTCGTACCTCGGCTTTTATGGTGGTACGATACTTCTTACGGAAAAAAATCATCCGTAATAATTCAGTAAAATGCGCTGCGATACTCAGTTATCTTCCTCCCAAAACGGAGGTTACGAGTATCGCGCTGACGTCTTTACCAGCAAAAGCCGCGCGTATCTTACACGTTACTCGTGATGTCTTCACCAAAGAAGTCGCACTTAGTGTAATAGCAAACGGTTTTACCACTCTTTCGTCGCTCCTCAAGTTTACTGCTTCACTATCCTTACATTAATCATTTTAGATCTCGAGTAAATGCCAGACTATATACTTACGTTTGCAGAACATCCTTATATCATAAATTAATAGCTCATAATTTCTCATCGTTATACTTTCAGTAACGCTCTATAAAGAAACTATATCGTTACTTAATTATCTGTTTTTATTTGCATGCGATATTCTTGTTTATCTGCAAAGCAATATTATTCTTTCCCCAAAATTCAGATATAATTAGATCGTGAAAGTCTAACAGGAACGTGCGTTATATATGTTTGATCTGTAAATCGTTGTGAATCGAAAAACTATCCATATGGTTAGTCAACGATCTTCTCTTAAGTGTATACGTATTTTTTAATTTTTCCTTCCACTATCCTCAACCTTTTTACAGTATATGTTTTCAGAACGAAAAAAAAAACATGCATCATCGTTCTCCGCGCACAAGGATCAAAGATACGTCGTAATCGGGAGGGGATAAAAATGCTGAAAAGCATTTTGAACGTTTCGCATTTCGACGACGATCGTTTTTCTCGCTTTCCGCGTAGCGATAGGTTTATTTTCCGCGGGCACGTAGCGCCGATAAATCTAGGATGGCACGCAAAAAACAATGGGCCGCGGAGGCAGATGAAAACAACGGAGGCGCGATAAGCTCTAATCGGCAGCGTTTAGGCCTTTCGATGCCAGAACCCATATACGCGCTCAATCCTTTATAACTCACGCTGGCTTCGAAGTAACGATTCGCTCACGCGCTTTGTCCAAAGTCGGCTATCGCTTCTTTCCAGATTCGGAGATTAAAAAGCAATATAGGCATAGGTACAACCTTCTGTTTCCCCTTACAGCATAAAAATACAGGAAACCGGAGATTAAAGTGTTTACTTTAGAATTAAAATTAGAATTTTAGAAGAACCACGCTTCGCAAGCCACGAAATTTTAGTCGCTTCCGCGAAAAGCACGGTTGGGTTTAATTCAAAAAACCAAATAAACTCCCACTTATATTTCGATTCCTCGTTCTTACGAAAGCGCCTTTCGCACCTAACCTACCAGCCAATCCCTGAACATATTTATGTATACTACGTACTTCCCTAAAGAAAAGTAGTATTAAGGAAAGATGTCGATAGATCGATAGATCGATTCACACTCTGCGGTCAAAATCATGGAGAATTTCAAAAAATGCCCTCTACGAGCTACAGCAATTTTTCTAAGAAACAACTGACCTGCCATTTTGACCGCTCTGGTAGGTTTAGCGTTATGAGAATCCTCGTATCATCCACCGTGTATTTTGTGGTATAACCCGAGTACAAGCTACAACCTTAGTTAGTCGGCGCGAAATGGATAAAACGTCTTGGACCGCAAAGGGTTAACGAACCGGGCGCCTTGGTCACGAATGCAGGCCGATTTCATGAATATCCATGGCTGGAGGATCATCGAAATTCGAGGGGCGCCGTATTACGGGGAGGGAAGCTTCGACTAAGAAGGCTGCTAACGCATAATTCCCCAACGGAAGCCGGTGGAGACCTGCATTCGTTTGCATACGACGATACAATCGATCAAACGGAACCTTTTCCACCGGCAAATTCATTCGGCAATGATAAAACGAGGCACGATATTGACGATGGGAAACAGCGTATATCGACTTTCTAATCCTTCACCGACGCATTGATTATTCAAAAGAAACGGAGTCATTGGCAAAGAAAGTTCTGTTGACCACCGGAAATGTGAAAAAGTTGCTTTCACGCGGAAGCGTACTTTGCTGATAATTTTTTGCTATCTATTTCCTCGCACCGATAGGTACACTTTCTGCGCTTTTGATTTTTCTCCGCAAACCACTTTAGTAAAGAAACGCGCTGAAAGTCGTTTCCAACTCTGGATGATTTTTTGGTTAAATATAATTTTATTTATAAAGCGAACAGTTTAAACAGTAGATAAGTATATCGTTGATTTTCGTGGACCTCTAATCCTTTCTACATTACTGATTCTCTGTTTCCTTTTCCAAGATTCTTTTTTCGTGATTTTCACGATCGTACATGATACAATTTTTTTTAGCTCCATCGTCACTGATTTTTTCTATTTTGTTAATGAACCGTACACCGTGACTTACAATACGTTACAAAGTGTCAAAAATTACACATTCTTTTTTATGTCGTTTTTTGACTAGCCCTTGCTATATCGCCATATTCGCGATTTGACTGTTCGTATAGGGCAATCATATTGGCAAAAGATACAGTCGTATCGAGGGGGTTAAAGAGGTACTACGAGGGCGCGTCAACCAAGTAGAGTTCAAAGTATTCTCGGTTTCACGCGAGCTAGTTTACGTAGAAGATCAAAGTAACGGCGTGTTTTCGGATGTGAGCCGTGTAAATAACAATATTGATCGAAAATACAACCGAGTGAGAAAGCAAATTGGTGTTTGCGTATTTATTAGTAATGTGTGTGCAGTGGATACTACAACGTTTCCATCGGACAAAATATGTCGAACCGTTTATCCGTCTGTACAAACGAGGTTTTTAACCCTTTCTACTACAATTTATCCGTAAGCAGCTCCGATCGGATGTGGTATAAAAAATGTTCCGAATTTAGTGGATAAGCTGTTGAGGTAAAATCTTGTACCTTTATTGCCAAGAAACAAGAGGTTGCTAAATAGTAATAACGTTTATTCCACACATTTATATCAGTGGAATCCCTTTTATTACGGTCGTTTATAATTATCCTCATATTTGTAAAATTAAAACGTACTGGACTCGCCATTTCGGTGGAAACGATTAAGAAAGCTCGATTGTAAAAAACTGTCTTATTCCGTACATCGTTGCGTCACCAAGGCCGCAATGCTAAAGCCGTATCTTAATCCTTGGTATTTACCGTGTAAATCGTTAATGCGTTTTTGTAATACGTGACCTTTGGAAAGCGGATATTCAAGCGGCGCATCTATGGTAATATACATAATGAGGAATACGTACGCGTACAATGGCGCTTAGTGCAATCCACTAGTCGATACGTCTCCCTGACAATTTACAGCCACCGTGTATGGCATCATCGATACCAAACTGTTTAGTATGATATTCCCGTAAATTATCGACAAACATGCCATTTAACAAGAGCAATATCCGTAAGATGGATTCTGTGGTATCGAACAAAAAAAAAAAACCGTGAGGCTAATTCATAGATCATCGCAGGAGACATAGATTATTTGAAGTAATGGACATTAAGGATGCAAAGATCACTTCTGTACAAACCTAAAGATAATGAGACCGTAAATCAGGGAATTACACGCGCGGTGTTAATTGTGCGGGGCATACTAGATAAATCTCGAGATAAAATCTACGCGACGGCACCGTGTCCGCACTCGAACGAACTTTTTTTCCCCCATGACTCCACTTTATCGCCACGATTTTATGTTAACGATACAAGATAAGGACGGTAACCGTGGTATAAGCGCTGTGCAAGGCAAAATCTTAGGGTGTCACATAAGGAAGGAAAATTAATAGCGAGTACCAGCGTGGTCTTTTACGCTCACAATTTCCCGTGGGGAATATGAAATAAAAATAATTGGAGTATTTCCGGAAGTACGAATAAAGGGTTTAAGGGTATAGAACGTGTCACGTGTCAAGCTTTCGAAAAAGGACCTGTATCAGGAAGGAGTGGCCAAGCACAAAATCCTTACAAAGATAAGCTCCGCTATAGTGTGAGATGAGACAAGAAATAGCATTGTTCGCGCGGACGTGTCTAATAAAACGTACCAATACCCGTTTGCTCTGTATCGACATGTTATCGTTCCGCCTCCATCGGCTTTGATAGCACCAATTCATCCGAGTCTATCGACGTACGTTCTAACCCAAATCTAGTCATTAATTTCGCCATTTCCATGCAGGGCTGTAAATAACATCGCCAACAAACCTCCTGGAAATCTGCGTCTTGGAAATCAAAAGCGAAGCCCTGGCTTTCGTATTTTTTCCACCTCACCTTATAAATATTTTATGAAAATTTCTTGCTGTATTGTGAAAATGTGGTACATGTATATGCACGCGTGGTTTAACTTGGAGGTATTCTTTTAGTTTAATGCGCGGAATATTATATTACGGACGCTGGCTATATTCGGGATCGCTGTTCCATACGAAGGCAAATATTTGTAAATACGATATATCTAAATCTACGTACAGGTAAGACCACTTTTTTATTCGCTCCACTTTGATAAGATCTATCTAATTTAGGGTACAAGCATAAAGTGGGATATTAACCGTGGAACATATTAAGGTCTTTCATTATAATTTGATTATTTTTAGAAATTGGAGGTTTATCATATTTAATGAAATTGTATACAAAACATCGATCTGTCGCAAAAATTGGCGTGTCACAAACATACACGTGTAGCGACAAATGCTTTAAGTAGAAATTAGAAAGCGATGGTCGGATGAAATATCGGCTATTGTTGAATAATACATTAACCAGCATTTTCCTGCTACGAAGAGGAGTGATATCAGCGTCCTTAAGTATGCCAATGCTGTAATAAAAAATGTTGTCAATCTGATCGTTGATAATTATTCCCCATCTGTCGTCCAATTACTGGGCAATCGTAAAAAGTTTGCGTGTTAAACAGACATTCGAGTGCTTCCTGACTTTTTAAACGCGATATCACTTCCACGACCCTTTGATTCGCTATCACGAAAGACGTGCATGCCGGAATGGATTTGTTCCCCCGTAAAGTGATTCCGCCACGGCAATGACAAGTATCGCACGCAATTTTCCCACAAATTGTTCCGATGTAACTCAATTTGACCGCAATGCCAACGAGTATCGCGTGCATTTTGCCAGCGATAATTATCGTGTTATCCTTCCTTGAAAACGGCGCCTTGGGGTTAGCACGTAAGGTGCTGTCTTTGAGACCAACGGATTTCTCAGAAAAAAAAGCTAATTCTATTTACGAACCTGACTCCTAGCAGTCGTAATTATGATCTTTCTACAAAGCTATCTTTTTTCTCGTGGAACATCCGTCTAGACTGTACTTTGTTATCGTTACATCACGAATCGTCTGTCGCGGGGATTTATCCCTGGTTAACGTTACGATTCCAATACGTTATAAATGTGTAGATTTGCTCAAATCCGCAGGAATTACATGTGATGGTTAAACATGTAATATTTATTCGTTTGCCTTGGGATATTCGTACTTCATTAATTTGTCAAAGCGTAATATTTATCACAAAGCTAGTGAGATAAGCGCTGAAAAGCCCTGAGAATTATTACAGACAAATATCATATGACTATGAAAAGGCAAGTAGATATCTGTATATAATATAGATTGTTAACAGTGTATAATTTGTTCGGACATTATAAGTTGGATATAAACTAACGCGCTTGATAAGGATAAGGCTATATATAGCACATAGTATTATCCGCTATTGGAAAGTATATAACGCACGATCGGTTACAAGAGCATACAAAATTAAATTTTATATTATCTGACGGTGCCTATTAAACCACTGAAGGCCAATCGTCCGAGTTACAATAATATTTATTACCGTCATTGCTGCACAGAGTAGAAGTAATCTTCTTCGATGGCTACGTCACGTGGGTATAATATTAATAACAAGGGTATTTTCTAATATTGTCGTTAACATTGATATTCTCGCGTGAAGCAGTAGGAACGTTTCCCATGGATGGATATAACTTTCCAGGATGAAACTCGAAACAAGTGCCATATTGTCTCTATGACCCATCCCACCCGGAAATTATCTTCTAAGCGCAACATATGCTCGCACGTAATCAACGTTTCAAAGTGGCACGCATACCAGTTCTGTTAAAACAGTTTTTACCCGAGACCCGGGCAAATATTAGCTAAATCGTTGATAAACTCGAAAAGGCAAAAATTCTTTTCCATCGCGAAATCCCTCCCCAGTATAACTGTGAGAATATCTTTCGCAATACGCAAAAACTTATCTTTTTTTAACATACCGTTTCAACGGATGAAATAGCTTTCGAGGACGAGTTACACAGGGAGGACTTTATATACATTGTGATCAGTCATTATTCAATGCCCCGCGATACCAATTAGGGGGTAGAAGTTTTTTTTAGCTTAATTTGCCCTTTGCTTTAGTACATCAATTTTCACAAGCACCTTTCATAATCGCGTCATTTATAAAAGAATATATACTGTATAAGGGTAACTATCATGAACGTGGACCTGATCTGTCAATTCGTCTAGAATTCGCGTTTCCACGAAAATAATCGAAATTCTTCATCTAACATCCGCATTTCCTTCAAATTGGAATAATGTGAAATAGTTGCCATTTCATTCACATATTAAAACTATCATATTTACTTCAAAGTATCTAAGGAAATGTGTGCATCAAATATTTTTCCCTATATGCTCACGCCTAATATCCAAACTTCCTTAAAAACGCACCCGAAGATGTAGGCGTGGAAGATTTACATCACTTTATCTACACGTCCAACGTCTACTTTCTCCACGAAATATTCGTAAAAACGTGAACCCAAAATACATTTCCCAAAGACGTAGACGTAGGCAAGGGACCACCCCAGGAAGACATGTTTACAGAGGAGCGAAAGGCCATGCATACGAAGATCTCGACCGAAGTAACTGGTCGGCGTGCAGCGTCGAGAGCCAGGGGAGAATATCGATAACGAAAGGGTTAAAACGACGTAGTATCGCCCACGCGATCGTCCTTTAACGGATTAACGAGCTCGCATGAAAAGTTACGCACAAAAAATCGTTAAGACTCGCTCGCACGGAGCTCAGAACGATGTTAACGCATTGCGTACGGGTCACGAAATATGTACATATACAGCGAACCAAACGTCGAGGCTGACTTACGAGATATCTCGTTTTAATGATTTCTTTTACGCAAGCATCGAACACTCGATAAATTAGAAATAAATTGACCTCTTTGTTGCGTTGCCACGGTAACGAAGCCCTGCGTTAGCATATGACAAACGATTATGACGAATCATTTGCCCATCGATCTGGTAATTTGAAGCAGCATACAGCAAAAATGTACGTGTCCTGGAAGCTCGTTGAGCGAGCAGAGTACGATATGCAATGTATTAACGGTCGTGCAAAGTACTCCCTGGAAATATGTACCCGACGATATTTTATGGAGCGATATAAAAATAAGGCGGCGCATACGGTTGGCCGACTTATTTGTAATATTCTCACAGAATCTTAGTGATTGCACGTAGTTTTCCTCTGACGCGAGAGAGAGAGCTATCTATCATAGGAGAGCCGGACGAGAACGAACGGTGCCTTTAGCGTTGATAGTCGGGCATGAGTGCATACAATGGCTCCTTTCAGCGTTACGCTCTTCGTAATTCTGCAGAAGCTACATAATTAAGGTTTTTAACAACTCTCCTGCTTGAAAACCCTGCTGACGAATCTGACTTTCCTCGGTGTATCGACGAGTAAAGTTGCGGAGATGAAAATTCGTCTGCCACTCGCTAATATGATTGTACGTTTCAAGATATTTTGCTAACGATGATCTGACACAGGGTACGTGTTAGATGAAGAAATTTCATATCTCGATAAACTATAAGTATCACACAATGCACTCAGATGTTCATTGCTGTTTTAAATGAATAAATAATTTATTTTTCACATCGAATATGACGTGAAAATTACATACTGTATCGCTGTATGTATTACATATTCGATCTTTGCTTCGATTGAAATTTTCCATATATATCGCCAAGTGTTTTTATCGTATAAGTACTTTATATTTTATACTTTATACTTTATATATATATATAAAAGTGGACGCTCCATCATATTTAACTCAGATAGCCAATCACCCCTGTCACTACCGGGTGATAGATTATTTTAATCAAGTTATTTCGCCCGGAACCCAATCATTCTCAGCGAGAGACGCTCTCAAGGGCATGTGCAGCAGCGTATACATAAAAATTAAATTAACCATCCGAGAGAGGTTCCGACCAGCCGAAGACTTAACCCGATAATCATTAGTGCGTGGCCCAAGCTCTTCCAATAATTCGAGTATGACCAGATGGGATGAACATTGGACGTCACGAGGCCGTCTTTGACGTCTGTAATTTGCTTATCGTCCTGTCTAGAGGGCCGATCGATTATCAGGCGTTTGTTCAAGCTCCGGGTTTGTTCTCTCCTCTTTTTCTCGCGATAGACAGCCCTGCCTTCCTATCCGCTTTCGCGCGGTTTTCCCTTTTCCTTTTATTCGCAGATTTACATCCTGCCTTCCTGTTTTTCTCCCGTGGCGCTATAATTGTCTCGGATGGTTTCTGGAGAGGGCGAACCTCGGTTAAAGTAGTCGCCATAACCCTTCTCCTCTATCGGGGGGACCCAGTGAATTTTGGCCCACGGAAAAGTTACGCTCGACGGTTTCATTTTCTCGAGTTTATCGCAGCGGGATACGTTATCGGGCGCAATAATTTGATCCCGCCCCGGGGCCAGGGAAGCCGAGTCTTGGACTTCGTGGGGGTGGGCGAGAAGGGCGCATTTGTGGTCGAAAATCCTCCAGGAAATCTTTGCACCGCTTCCAAATCGTTCTTGCTCGCAGCGGTCGTCTTTTACGCTTTTTTTCTTTCCCTAGCCTACAACGTGTCGCACTGGTGGTAGCGCGTTGTTACGTGCTTCGTGAGTGTATACACTGCTTCCGGATCGTATACGATTTTCAGATTACGTAACGACACGCGGACTTCTACGTTTCTTGGATCAAAATACCAATACATTAACCATGGAAATACTCGTAGACACAATCGTAAACATCATTTTCGTACCAAAAGTCTCATTGTCAAAGAAACTTCTATAATGAAAGAGAATTGTCCGGATTTATCCCTACTTTAACATAGCACCGATGAATTTTGTTCAAAAAATCTGGAAACCAAAAGACAAATGTCCTCGATGATATCTACATTAAGAATATACAAAAGTGAAATTCGATATTTCTTTTAACACGAATAACATCGAAGTGCAGTATCAATAATATCTTTAACATCGAAAGAGATATTCCCTCGAACGATCGCAGACCTAAGATAAAACTTATTTTCCCGATAAGCCCCTATTTTCCTCATCCTCTCCCTCCGCCTACCCTTGAATAAGCTAAAAGACATCTCAGTCGCGAGCGCACTTTTCCAACGCCTTTACGGCGTGTAACGTCTGGAAATACGAGACCTGCCCGCGGTACGACCCTTTAATCTGCCTTTATTTTCCCGAATCGTTCCCCCGTGGCGCGATCCTTACGGGCGAGAGATCCCCCTGCCGTATGTAAGGACATTAAGCGGATGGCGCGTGCTGCGGGCGTTCGAAAAGGAAAGGAAGAGAAAAAAAAAAGAAAGAATGGGCACGCGTGCCGGCCGAAGGCACGAGCCCCTGCAGGCTCGTAAACATGCTGCATCCACACCGCCTCTTTGCCTCCCTTTGCTGGCAGAACAATCCTCGACGCGTACGAGGGATCGGTACTCTTGGACACCTCAAAGCCACTCGATCCTCTCGTCTCGCATTCGAATATTTATCCGTCGCGAAAGAGAAAATTAAATACTCCCTATGATCCAAGGTGATATCTTATAATTCGATTATCTTACGTACGCGCAATGGTCCAAGGCGATAATATCTTTTAATTCGCTTATTTTATATCCACGCACGTTGTATTCGTTTCTCACCTCCTTTTATCTTATATATTAGGTTATCCCAAAAGTGTCTTCCGCTGTCTACACACCGCTGCTTTACTTGACAATATTTATACAAACGCGAGACCTAATTTTCCAAATGTTTCAGTTTTTATCCTTTGATCGTCTTCTAGTTGCACGCATAATTCAATAAAATAATACAAAGCGAATATGTCGTGCATCTTTACTTCTTCATAGTGCGGAAGGAACTTTTGGGAGGACCTAGTATGCGTTGCTGCACATCTGAGTTAGTGGTTTTGTATCCATCGATCGATTCGACGCTTCTGATACTCTTGGATATTTAGCGTTATAATCGCAAGGCGATGCGAGACGTGTGAGGAATAGGAGGTACGTGTCTTTAGGTCTGTCTAGTGTACGCGCCTCGGTGAAAAGGTCGTCGACCCCTGTCACGTGCAAAATACCGGATTTCGCGGAATGATTTTGCGCGGACGTCACGAGCCTATCCGCTGCGATGCCAAAGCCGATCGAAGGTTGGGAAGGAGAGCGCGGGTGGATATAGAATCCAGGGGAACACGGGTCGAACACAGATCGATCAACCGTACGAGTGACGTGGAAAATGGAAAAATGATGGAAACGCTGGCGGGGCAGTCGATGCCGCGGCGCGCACTGGCTTCCTGTGCTCTTTATTTCAGCGGCTCGTGCAGAGGCAGAATTGCACGGAGATCCTGGTAGTTAAGGACGAGGATATTGAAGGATCACCGCGGATGCCGAAGATCCTGGAAGCTTTTACGGGCCGGCGCATAACGCAGCGCTTCCTTTATCTCCAATGCCTCGAGCGTGGTTGATTCGGTAATTCACTGTGCGGGGGCCTATGATAAATCGCAGTGGTCTCGCCCTGGAAACCGTGGGGTGATTATACACTTTGTTCGCGTTCCCGCTTCTGCCCCCCTCCCAGCAGCCAAAGGTTCGAGGCTGACGCAGGAACCGTTTGATGTTGGCTGAACCGTGAATGGCTCGGGGAGCTCGAACACTAAACCACTTCGCCAGGTTGCGATACTTCGGTTATACTCTGGCCAAGAAACCCGATTCGCTGGATATCCTACACTTTCACCAAAATTCCCAGCGCCAGATCCCTGAAAAGTACCAAAGCGACTCTAACTTTTTCTACAAATACCTCAAGTTCGTAACGAAGCTTTTGGAATATCCCTGAGTATTCTCTTAGTATATTAGAATGATTGCGTAAGGTTATTCACAGTTATCCTCGATTTCGTGTCCTTTCAAGGATATTCCTAATGCAGTGATCTCGAATAATCTCGTAGACGACTTTGAAAGTGCATTATAATCCCACGCGTATAAAACCATAGATCCTTATATCAGATTTGGCGCCACTACGAGTATTTTTTGAAGTAAGGAATTCAAACTTTTATATCGCAGTACAGCTTCTAAGTACGTATTAAAACAGGAACAACGTGATAAAGGAAAAACAATTTTAAAATTTATTTATCACAAAATACTACGCTAAACACAACAAATGTCGCACAAAATCAACATATTTTACAAAATTCTGCTGAATCTCACTAAATTATTCAAGAGGTGCCACGGCTTGTCCACCTCTGTCCTAATATATTTAAACAAATCGCAACGATAGCCAAGAATTCCACTGCTCATCGACAGTCTCGCGATCCTTGGCGCCGATCTAATTCGTCTTCTCATCGTCCGCGGCTCCAGGAGGCGAAAGTCCGGAAAGCAGCGTCGCGTCCTTCTTTCAGGGGACTCAGCCTCGCGTCCCAAGTCAGGTATTCGAGACGAAAGGACCTCCTTGGCGGCGGGAGGAATTATCCTTGGCCACGTTTTCCCTGCTCGCACGGTGTCCTTTTAAGCTGGCCCGGCCAAAGGCGCGGGGAGAGCGCGGTAATTAATTAGTAATTATATCAGCGGCTGCCGGGGAAAAAGGCAACCTGCCGGCGCGGAATGGCTGGCTGCCGCGCACCGGCGATAACTTTGCTTTCTGACCTAACTCCAATTTCCGCTAATTATATCGCGGCTACCTACTTTCCTCGGCAGTTCTGCCCCTCGTTTTCCCCCCTCCGCCGCTTCCTTCTGTCCGCTCGAAAGGACCGAAAGTATCCCGGAAAGTATTATCGTTCTTCGTATCAAACTTTATTATGAAAATTGGAAATAAGTTGACCCCCGTGGTTTTCGCCCTGGGCACCACGACAGCTGGCTGCTCGTATCCTGGGCTGGTGTTTAAGGTCCATGCTTGAATTTTTGTTCGACTCCGCTGTCAAGTTTGGCTCTCGTTGCGGTTTTATCATAGTTCGTATTGAGATAGGAATGATCAGATACAGCTGGCTGCTGGTATCCTGGGCTGGTGTTTAACACTGGAACTACCAAGCCGGTCAAAACGACTGGTCAGTCGTTTCTTCAAAAAATCGTGGTGCTTTATAAGGAAGTATTTTTTGAGATTTTCTATGATTTTCACGCAGTATTTAGATCACCATTTGGATTTACTGATATTTTCTTTAACTCTCCCCTTTTTTTTTATAGATGTATGTGGTGTTGTAAATATGCCGAGAAAGTGGCTGGTAGTTCTAGTGTTAAGGTCTATGCTTGAATTTTTGTTTGACTCCGAATCTCTTAGTTTGGCTTTCTGTGCGGTTTTATCATAGTTCGTATTATGATACTAGTTATAAGGATTGTTGTTCGATTATCGACTTTTGGTATTATTGTATATACCGCGCGATGTTTGATTTAAACCTCTCTACCAAGCTATTGATCTGTGTGACATGGAGAAAGTTTTACTTATAAAATACGTACAAAGTGATTTTTAAAGAATATATATTTCTTTATAAGGCCGTCTTTTTTTATAAAATACAGCACTTAAATATCCCAATACAAACGCCCTCTTATTCCTCTCCTTTAGAATCCTGAATTTTTACTTACTTCATACTATTCATTCATAAGATATCCAGGTTAGAAGATACACACCTCCAGTCTCACAAACCCCAAGAAACAACCTCATCCAACTTCCACACCCTACGTCCTCTCAATATCGAATTTGGCAGGCGGCTGTGCGATGATTGAAGGATCAAACATATTTCTCAAGGCTTCCAAGATCGCGAATCCGATCCTCAGCTTCGATCCCCGCTGTTGATCCTTCAGCTCGGGATCTCTTAACGCTCGTGACCCCAGAGACAAATACGAGCTACAACGGTGTTAACCGAACGGCCGTGACCCCGAGGAACCGCAGGTACCCGGCTGGTGTTGGCCAAACAGGAGGAACAGCGTGCCTGACTCCGACTGTAAATATACGACTGGCATTAGATTACAGCGTTGTACCTCTGCGTTCTCAGGTCGAAAGCGCAGCCAGGCCGGCCGCCAGGCATGCTCCTTGGCCGCACCGTTTGGTATCGCGCAATCGTTCGGTGTGTTTGGATCCGCGAGCTTGTTTACCCCGCGAGAAAGGCGGTATTGTGCTTCGCCCTTGGCGAGGGTGTAAATTGATTGCCAACGGGGGTAGGCGAGAATCCGTCGAGCATAATGATAATAAGATCATACGAGCACGAGGATAATGAGATGGCAATGTCCAGCTGTCTTGGACGAAAGGCTGGGGAGCCGTTGGATAGAGCGCCCGGAGTGTGGATTTAAGATACGCTTGTTAGGAGCAGTACGGACACCGGGTAAGGTACTGAAAGGTTGTTTTAAACTTGAGGCTGTAAAGGGCGTGTGATGATGAAGGGCATTGATTAGGATATATACATGAGCGTTAATAGGTATAGGTTAATTAGGTTATATATTGGGATATATTCGCGGAAGTATGATTCAGGAAAGGAATGTATGCGTGATGAGGAATTAATTAATTAAGCGATGCGGTAAAAATGATCAGACGTTTCTCTAGAAAAATTCTTGTACTTTGTAAGAGAGCATTTTTTTAAATTTTCCATGATTCTACCACAGATTGTGAATCGTTTTATAAATTCATTGATATCTCTTTTTAGCACCCTTTTTCTTTAATCCCTCTACAGCCGAAATCCCACGTTTTGCTCAGGTATTTTTATTTTTTAATTTTCATTTTCAATAATTTATAGAAATTAATCTTTTACTTTTGCTCTTCCAATACAAATTTTTAATCGTTTATCGAGACACTTTTTATTTCAAAGTACCTCATAATTAGCGCTCGTGTTTCAAGTATACTAACCCTCAATTTTCATTCAACTCTCACAATCGTAAGTCGTTCCAACGCTCTATTCAATTACCACCCTAGCTTCACTGAAAACACGTTAGTCATGTCCTTCCAACGTGTCAGTCAAAGTATTAAGCATACACGCGGTATACTTAAATACATCCCAAAAGTGGCTACTAAATCCAGCATTAAGAGCCAATCAGAGCGAGCCGATAATATCCGCGGGTCCGCCGTGAATCACTCCGCGGAATGAATAAATAAAAACGAGGGGAAGGATCAGACTCGGCATTCGGTTATACCCGAGCGTTCCTCTGGAATTACAAGGAGTTCCCGCCCACCCTCCGGCAGGCTCGCGAAGATTTCGAAACACTTGGACTTATTAAATGCAAAATGCTTCGAGCAAACAATGCTTAATCGCGACGTTTCATCCTTGTAATCCCCGGCCGCTGCAGGTGGAAGCCGTGAGGCGGGGACAAAAGATAAGGTCGGATGGTGCAGGAGAGAATTGGCGCTACGGCCCCTTTCCATCCGCCACCTTGATAATCCGATCTCTCTAAGGAGATTCTCCATTTTTACAAGCTCGTTTGAGTCCGCGCCACCGAGGGCATTCGAAATATTCCCGGAATCTCGGATTTCTGCTCTCGCTGCTGGATGGCCAGAGGAGGGGCGCGGTGGGGGGGACAACAGTTCGGCGAAGCTGCTTTCGAACGTTTAACCCTAAATGCCTTAGCATAGTTTTGCAACGTGATTTCTCGAAGGAGCACCCTTTAAGCTTTTTCCACCTTAAGGGAGAACTCGGCCGAATTTGCAAATTGTAGGCGAACTTGCCTGAAAGGCGATGTGTCGGGTATTTTGTTTTATCCTGCAATTAAGAAAGATATATTTTCTTAGTTTTAGATATGTGTAATCGAATAAGAAACTTTCGAAGAAGGTAGTACTGATTTATCTTCTGTACAAAAATTCCTGAGAATCGTTAGTAAGGATGTAGGATATTCTATGACGCATCTGAATCATAATAAAAAGATATTTCGTCATCGTGTTATATCTTGATTATAGATATTAGGTTGGCCATTGAGTAATTGCAGATTTAAGAAGCTATTAATTCAATTGTCCTCTACATCATCCATTTGTTTCAAATGCTTTTAAATTCAATTCGATACACCGAGCTTAGTACCAATTATCGAACAACCACGTGGATTTGTTATTTCGAATATATAAATACTCCTAAAAAATATAATCAGCAATTGGTGAGATCCGCAATTACTTAGTCGCCAAACTAATGATTCCTTTATCCGAACTTCATTGATTAAAATCATCTCTTGTTTCCGGCGTTTCCTCCATCGCGCGTAATGCTGTTCGATTAATGGACCTCGAGGTTTGTTTAGTTTATTCAGCGCTATTAAGGGCGAATTCCAAGCGGAAGGCTTCGCTTTACGCGAAACACGTGCAAAAGTTCTGCCGACGCGAGAGTTTTAAACCGGGATTTTCACACTAGGTATTCAGCTCTTCATCCTTCATATCAGCACAGCCCTCCGGAGGAGGCGGAATGAATCTCCGCTGGATTTGATAGCCCGTCGTAATGAAACGTCTGGGCTCGTCATTATCATAGTTGCTTGATAACCGGCGAGGCTTCGACATTGTTTTCCCCCGAGCTAACGCTGCACAGCGTGTAAGATTTACGTGTTCCTTTCACTTTGTAGCAAGGTTTTCCCCCCCTCTCTCTCCCTCTCTCTCTTTTTTCCCCTGGACATCGCGTTTATCGTCGCTCGTATCTCTGGACGTATTTCGCTCACGAAAAAAAGTTCTCCTCTCTAGAATGTTTTGTTCCGGGCGGAAGGATTCCTTCCAGTTTCTCGTTTTGCGGCCAAAGCTTATTATCGGATAACTAAAAAGCTCGCGACTTCGCAGTTAATCATGTTTCTAAGAATTGCTTTACGGCGAAGCTATTAGCGAGGAAAGAACTTGACTCGCGTTATTCTTATCAACGTGCATCGCAATAGGATGCGATTAAAAAGCTTCGCGTTTACTCTGCGAGCTGCGTAATTCACGTTCGAGGGGGGAAAAGTCTGAGAAAAGATGTGAAAGGTATTAGCGTCAAATTTTTAGCTCGTTCAGGAGAGTAACGAATTTTCTTTAATCGTGGAGGTACGTGTTTTTATTTTCTTTCGTTTACAGTTTTGCTTGTCAACGGACGGAAAGTCTTCGATGTTTGAAATAATAATAGCCTGCATATATTTGATGTGTACTGTACAGCACACGATCTCGCGATATTTTTAAAATGCTTATCCACGTTGTACGTTGTAAATCAACTCAGGCAGTGAAATTAATATCATAATGGAACGTTTTGTAAACAGCGACTTTGCAAAAGTGCAATGCGCACAAAAGTGTTCCGTAATAATCTGGACGTATATCTAGCCATTAAATTTAATACATACAAGATGCACGGCATAGTACAGTGTTTACCAAATATTATAAAAAGCATCGGATATTCGTGACGTTTCTCGTTTATTCGCATCGTTAACGCATCGTACGGTGATGATTTTCTAATTCAAGGAGCACGAAGTTTACAATTGCCCCAAAAAACAATCATAAATACGAAAATTTTGATCATTATTCATCATCAGAACTGTGGAAAATGAGAGGAAAAATAAAGAATATATAATAATAAAACAATAACATATAATACGCTCGCCAAAATATACACTACTATTTTATTTCAATATCTTAAACACGGTTAAGCAGATAAATATAGATATACATGCCTCCATAAAAATGTTTCAATCCCTTACACTCCGATGCGCCTATTCACCAAGGCGATCGGTTTCTCACCGCTTCACCAAACGTAGGCCTAAAGAATTTCGTTTCTCACACTCTTATGCATACTTCGAATTATTCCATCGAAGAGCTCCTGATGCTCACTCAGCCATAATATATAAATTTATTATTATATACATTTTATAATATAACTATAAATATAATCCGCAATACACATATAAGTACAATATACAATACGACGTAGTCTCCTCTTCTTACACATGCTTTGTATATACATTATATATACTTCTTATATATAGTATACAATATACAATAAGCTTTTTTTTTTTTATTTTTTTATCTTTTTATCCTTTTAAGATTAACTTTCGACACCTACTGCTAATGGCATTGGACCCACAATAAGTTCTCTAACCGATATAACTTTAACAATAGAACGATAAATACAATATACAATACACATAATAGACCTTCCTGATTTACAAAAAGCTCAGAAAACCTAACGCGCCTCCTTTTCTCGGCCTTCAGGCTGCACCTTCCCGGAGAAATGGAACGGCCGCTGGTTCCAGTCGGGTAATCAGGAGCTGGTGACCATCAACGGATCCATCATCACCAGCAAGGGCTGTTGCATCGACATCGACGAGGAGAAGTACCTCATTTACGACACGTGAGTCTCGCCTGAATCCCAAGCGCCGATATGAAACGATGCGCGGGGCCAGTATTCCGTCCCTTTATTCGTTTGCCCCCGGCCCTCCCCCACTCCGCGACCCTTCTTTCGGGCTTTTATTAATTAACTGCCTCCCCCGGCGCCTCAGCCCGCCTCCCCTGCGCCGACGAACCGCCCGAGGCGACGCGCCGCCGCATAAAACGTTTCTCCTGAAATTCCATCCGCGAAAGGCACGAGGGGCGAGCGCGAGGGGAGCTTTGAGGGATCCAAGGACGACTCCGTCAGGGGCGAGGCTCGCGTGGGGAAGCCGCCTATCCCTGCGACGGTGCGATGAAGGCACATTTCAGTGGAACAGCGGATATCTCGTGTATAGTAAATCGAGCGTGGAGGACGTGCCGCCAGACGTCTGGTTTACAGCGTTATCCTCTTAATCCGCGTTTTTCCTCTCATCCGTGTCTCGCTGCTGGTCGAAGAGTAGATATTTCGACGGTGCAGAAGGGGGGGGGGGCTTGTACGCTCGAGGAGAGTAGGAATATCGCAGGGGAGCGTGAAAAGTTTGGCGACGAGCGATACTATTATTATTCCGAGGTGGATTAGACTCGCGTTATTCTTTGGGCCGAACAGTAGAGGTTTCTATGATATAAGGAAATATTTGTACGCTCGAGGGAAATTAGAAAATTTGAAGGATATAAGCAAATACGTACGTTCGAGGGAAATTAGAGAGGAGCGTGAAAAGTTTAGTGACGAGGGATACTATTGTTTTATAATAAATTAGATTGATTCTATATATTTAATCGTTTTCTACTCGTTTAACCCTTTACGCTAGAGTAGAGATTTTATCGCTGAACCTACTGAACTGGTCAAAATGACCTCTGTGTCGTTTCTTAGAAAAATTCCTGTACTACGTAAGAGGGCATTTTTGAGATACTCCATGATTCTACCGCAGAATATACATCGTTCTATACATCTTTCGTCACCCTTTCTTAACACCCTCCTTCTTTAATCATAATTAATTAAGCGCTATATATTTTCCTAAATTTAAATAGTATACATCAACATATCGAAAAATCGTCTAGTAGGTTTACTCTTAAAAATCGCCTTTTTCCTTCACATACCGCACGATATTTGCGCACGATCTCGTTATCCTGTTTACCGTAACATATGCGGCTGAATATCGTCCAAAGTGGTTATCATCCTGGAACGATAAAGCAATGGGAAAACCTTTCGAGTTAGCGCTAGGTACGTCGAGGAATTTTACCGCGCGCAAAGGGTTAATAAAGCGTATGCCCGTGTGATCCTGGGTAGGACAGCTTCGAAATGGGCTCCACCCCTGGAATATATGCCCCCCTGCTTTCCGGACGATTTTATTTCCATCGCGGTGCAGCTCGATCTACATAGCTCCCGGTCGAGGGATCGCTGCCACGGGGAATTACGGGGGACCTTTTCCGAGTTTCCGCTCGGCCCTGCCGCTGAAATCCCAGGGTCGTCTCTGTATTTTCAAGGCTCGTGTCCGCGGGCAGGGATGGTTTAAATCAACGGCGCTGAAAAAGTATGATTTCGCTGCGCCTTCGAACGTGTACCACCTTTTAACCCTTGACAGCAGGCGTGTTTTGGAGGTCCGTGCCTCGGCGGGAATCGACAAGGTTTTCGTAAGGGTAAAAATTTAATACGATCATCCTGGCGTACGTCGTGCACGGAGCATTGAAATCGGCCCTTCGAAATAATGTAACTCTCACGAGGAGAGCGGATTTCGGACGGTTAAGTCGTGGGAACTGAAATTTCCATGTACGAGACGCGTTGAAATTATAGTTTTTAGTTCTTCTTTGGGGGTTTTTTTAGTTTTGGTTAGGGAATTTTAGTTTTCTGAAATGTATTGCGTTTATTCCTCTACATTGATGTTGTTCCATTAGAAATAATCTCGATTGGATATTATGCACTTATTTCAGCGGTTCTTTTAATAATTGAAACACTTCTGGAACTCGATCTTTGGGGATAGGGTCTTGCTTTCTCAGCGATGCGCTTTTGTCTTATGTGTGCTTACAAAACGACGATTCTTTGAGGCTCTCCCTATTTTTGAGAATGGAAGAAAGTTATACGGAGCGAAGATGGACGCTGGAGCATCATTACAGTATCAATAATACTGTTTCTTTCACTTTCTCCACATTTTCATCGGTTATTAATTCCATGGTATCAATCTCCATCGCCTAATAATTCCCAATAGTACCAAAACACACGTAACATTACTCACAAGCGATAACAGATCAAACATCCCGCACGACTAACAATGTACAAATACTCCTCAGACACGTTTACCTACACAAGCGCCGAAAAAAAAACCCTCGAATCCGACCAGTATAACCCGCGCAATTGCAAAATCCCCGTTACTCTTTGAACGCACCCTCTATCCTCTCTGGCGAAAGGACGTTATTCGATCGAAGCAGAGAGGCTCCTCCAATGTTCTCGTAGGAGGAGGATATTTCTATGGGAGGAAAAGCAACGGCGGTATCGACGCAGGCATGATGTCGGGTCGATATCAACGGCCGTTTTTTGCGACCAGGCGGACATTTATAACCGTGCACAACGCGGCGATGCAGCTAATTACGTCCGCGGTACGTAAAAACATTAGCCTCCGGTGGAAGAATGCGATCGCGAGGGATGGGGGAATCGATTTTCAGGCCAGCTCGGACATCCGTCTTAAGCGAGGGGCCAATAACGGCCGCGAAAAACAGCTTCTGCGCTATTACCGTTACGATTATGGCCAGGCGTTAATCAAGCCTCGCTTCCCGCGGACGCACACTTATCCGCGATGCGCATCACGTGTATCGAGGCACGAAGTGGGCCACGGTTTAGCTTCACTTCCGATAAGGACGCACGATAAAGCGCGAGGCGTGGCGCGGTTGGGGCCAAATTGGAAAGAGCGCGGTTCAAACAGAATTAATTGGTTTTCGTGCATCGAGCCGCGGCGAGGCTTGGAGAAGAAGAGGAGGGGGGAGAGAACGCGGACTTTTTTCGATTCTCGAATAATTCTGACCGTGAAACGTCCCTGGTTTCCATCCCACGCTCGAGAATTTCGAATATAATTCCGCCTCGAGGAAGCGAGGAAAATGCGCTCGATACGCGTATTATTCCGCGACAGGTCGCGAGAGCGTCTGCCTCGTGGAAAATGAGAAATTCTTATACAACTCCATTCTTCGCGGTGTGATTCTGTCTTATATTCGTCGCGCCTTTGTGAGCACCCTCCTCCGCGCTGCGCGTTTAACTAGCTCGGTATACAGCCTGAGAAACTCTCAGGTTGGTATAAGACGCGTTAATGTTGGATTCCAAAGCGCTGCAGCGTAGGCTCCGCTCGCACGCGAGAGAATCCGGCGCTTTATCCAATGCGCCAACACCACGCCTCTCATTTCACCTCTCCCTCTCTCTCTCTCTCTCTCTCTTTCTCCTTATGAATTTATCGTGCGTAAATACAAATCTCAGTGCTGCGTGGCCGCGGATTTATCATTTGAGTCGGTTGGTCCGGGGTGCGCGTATCGCGCCTAAAAGTCCGAGGTTGGATTTTAAATCCGGGTTATCGCTGCTGGGAGCCAAGCCTTTATCCGGCGCGGCACCGTGGCCCTCGAGAGACAGGCTCAGCACGGATCTCTCCTGGATCTGATGTCCCGGCGCGGCACGAAGTGGGCCACGGTTTAACTTTACTCTCGATAAGGTTATACGATAAAGCGGACTAAATTGGAAAGAGCGCCGTTCAAACAAAATTAATTGGTTTTCGTGTATCGGGCCGCAACAAAGCGTGCGCGAGACGCGCGATACGAAGGGAGACGGAGAATCCCAACCCCCCTTCCCCTACAGCCCCAACCCCAGCGGACACTTCCCTGAGCTCGAATAATTTTGCGAGCGGCCCAGCCCCCGAAATTTCATCCGGCGCGCCGCGATTTCGTTTGTAATTTCATCTCGAAAAAAGGATTCGTGTTTGATCGGACATTCGGCACTGGGTACCGCTGGCAGGGACCCTGGGCACACACGGCCCCGAAAATACACGAAGCGAGGCAAGTGCGTGACCAAAGGCCGTATTATGGAACCACGAGAAACGTGATCCGCCCCGCCGTCTGTATAAATATTTCCCCTTTGAAATTTTCCACCCGCCCTCCTACCCCCTTTTTTTTTCTCCCCCCTCCACCCCTTGGCTTCTCGTATCCGCGGCCCCTCCCTCCTCGCGGCAGGGGGGGATTTGTTCCGTGCAAAGGCAAAGGGAACGCCTCTATCGGGCGCGACCTTGGTTCGGTTATTAATTTCGCAATTTGTTTTCCGGGCCCGTGTCCTTAGCGGTTTATTAAGATTAAATCAGAGTTTAATTAAAGCGGGCCAGGCTTTAATCTGCTTCTGAAAGGTTCGCGGATTATTTGTTCCTACGGCGCTACCTGCCGGCTCTCATCTAGGCCACTTTTTCCCTTCCTTTTCCTTTTCTCCGTTTTTCTTCTCTTGCCTCTTCTCCTCTCGCTCGCTCTCTCTCTCCTTTTTTTGCGTTAATATCGAAAGCAAATATTCCGCGCTCCTTTTGACGCGGACTTGATACCTCCTCGGCGCTGCCTGGCTTCTTTATGCGTGTTTCTGTGGGTGTGTAGGAGGTATTTGGTGTTTTTTGGGGATGAGGAATACGGTGGTGTTGAGTGACTCGGATATGACTCTTGAAATGAGTATCGGGGATGTTATGGGATCTATTCTGGTGCTTAATGACCGACTAAAGTTTGAGATGCATCAGCTGTATGGTAGGAATTCATTCTGGACGTACACCGAGAACGGTGAAACTTTTCGTTATGCGTGCATTTCTGAGGGAGTATATTGAAACAATCGAAACAGGAAATTCCACAACGTTCGAGGAATATCGTTTATTCTTTTCTGTATTCTGTACTCCGAATTGTTAGTGTATATATTGCAAATTTAACACTGACGTTGAGCTTTTTTCCGAGTATGTCTCGAGTCAATGGACCAAAGTAGGTTAAACGCTTATAAGCGCTTAGAGTGTCACGAGCACAAGTTTTCTAAGCGAATCCAGGCGTCAGCAATAGTCAAATGGTTAATCATAGCCGCAACACGCTTCTCGATGCAGACGTTATTTTGAAGAATATAATGCAATTCACGCTGGAAATGTACGTATGTATATATATAAGGTAGCCATGTATTATACAATAAAATCGCCGTCTTTAGAGACGTCGGGTTATGACGTGCAATTTCGTGACTTACATACGTTCGCTTCCATTTGGGGATTATTATCGATCGAGTTACATACACGGCATGATGTATCGCGTATTTCAAAGTAGGTCGTTCGGTAATATTAGGAGACGTAGGCGTCGTGGCAAATATTACCATGGAAATTCCACGTGCAGCTCTCCGCAAAAAATCTCTCCCTTTACGCCCTTGCCAATGTATCTCTATTTCGCCGAGTTATATTCTCCTTCATCGCGCCATTCCCCAAATCCTAAGTACACGCTGTCCCTCGACTCCGACCAAGGATTCAATTTCGACAGACCATACGCGAATTTTTTTCACTTAAAATCAGACACATTCGTCCGTGAAATAGCCGTCTGTTTTGTTCATCTCTTGTCAAGGCCATACATCATAGCCTTCACGAGGCACGACTCTGTGCCTAGCCATGAATTAATAGAACGACGTACGCGTATCAGAAGCATCCTGTCGTAGCGCAGGAATTCTTGCAACTACGAGTATAAAAAGCAGCGCAAAGAGGGCCGTAATTCAAGGCGTATGGTTATCGTAACGAAGATACCGCTTCGCGCGACGGCTAAGCCGGCACGATCGAAGATAAGCCCGAGGATGGAAAGGCGCCGACCTAAAAATCTTTCCGCGTCCCCTTAAAAACGTATCTGCTCGCAAACTGCAGGCCGGGGTATTGGAGAAACCCCCCCAGAGATTCGATGGGCCGCAAAGAGGCGCCGATAAACTTCTGGAGCATCGTGCTCTTATTATGCCTCGGAGTTTAATACGAGTTTAATGTAAAAGCTACCCAGTGTCGGGTCATACGTCGTTCAGGAAATTAATAACGCGAAATTATCCGCGGAAAGTTTTCGTGAAAGCTAGTTTACGTGCCAGCCCCCTTCCAAGCGGCGTCGCTGAATGGAGTGCATTTTCTATCAGACCCCTTTTTTTTTTTTGAGATGGAAAGATGTAAAGTGGATTCTCGAAATGACGATACGAATCCTTCCCAGGAAAATGACTGTAATCGATGCCAAGTCGAGAATGCCAGCTTCTTCTCCGGTTCTCGACGCGGAATTCTTTTACTCCCGAATACCGTGCGAGATTCATCGTATATTTTAGCATCGCCCAAAGCTGTACCTAGGAAAATCTCTATGGCCCGTGCTAACTCGAGACGCGTAAGAATTCGCCGGGCTTCCTTTCGTTCCGGGTTTCACCGAGAAATTTTTCCATTCCGCGACAGTGTAAGTGGCGCGGGAAAACACATTGCTGGCCAGGAGAGGAAGAGACGTGAAGTGACGGGCGGAATATCTTCTAATGTTCTTATGGAAAATCCGTTTTGCTCGTAGCCTTGCTTCTTGCTCTCCAGGGTGGCGTGGGAGGGGGGTAAAAAAAGGAGACGCGCGGACTGGCGCGAATTAACGATAAGCCATGCTCGAGATGAAAATACGTTATCCTGAAATTTCTTTTGCCCCAACGGGCACTTTACATTTCAAAGTAACCTTAACCAAGCCGAACCGCCCGCAACTTTGCAGCCGACGTGACGGCCTACTCGTCGGCCTGTTCGCGGAGTTAAATGCTTTGCATGCCTCTCGAGAGTGCTTTTTCCTCTTTCTTTTTTATAATAAATACAACGCTGTCTGGGATAAGCCGTATATACGTAGGAGGCCTTAACATCGATATTTTGGGTCGTTCAGTTATGCTAGGTTGTAATCGAACTTATTTGTTTTACGACAGGATATTTACATAGCTGCTGTAATAATTACATATGCGCGCGATACAACACCATGGATATTATTTATTTTAATTTCGGAATATAAATAGTTCCGAAGCACGAGTAATGACAATGTTGTTTGTTGAATAAATACTTGGATAATTCGAATATATGGGATGTACAGATGGAATTGAAATGTATACTTCACAAATTTATTCAAGATTTTAGTTACAGCCTTTTCGTTGTAAATGTGGCTCTACTCTCGTGCGTTAGCTTTAAAATAAGAATAAGTTCAAGCAGCGTGGGATAGCCAGAGCTCTTTTTTTTTTTTTTAATATAATCTTGTTTGTATACTCAAACGTGAAAAGTGTAATCCGAGCTCTCGACAATTATTCGCCAAGCGTTTTTAGGGAGACAGATGGAGAAATATACGCAAGTTTGGAATACGCAACTACTTGGGGAATTGTCGGAAAATCGTGAACGCTTTACGTAGGTGGGTAATTACAGTTTGGCCGTCGACTGGTAAGAAGGCGTGCAGCTTAGGACCCCTCTTTAGCATACTCTTATGACTCTACACGTGCATTTATGCATGAACTTCTTGCGCCACGCATGTTTCACGGTATTACAGCGCAACAACACCGATCAAAATAACGAGAACTGCAGTATCTACATGTCCATTGCAATAATACGCTCGACGATACGCGCTGAAATAACACATTGAGAAGGATAATGTCCGGATCAGATACGTATGCGTAATTCAGATCGCATACGTAATTCCAAGTCTAAATCGGTCGAAGAAAATCGAATCTAGACGGTATTAGATTTAATACAAGTTTTGCATTTCAAATGCAGCTTTTTATAGACCAATTTCACTTGCTTGAAAATGAGGTGTTTTTTTTTTATCGAAGAGACGCGCTTAAAAACTAAGTTTTGAGTAAAGAATATCTTTCGCAATTCTTGAAACAACAACTACTTGATCGACGTGGGTTATCTTTTTGTTACAACCATTATCCTCACAGACTGCAATAATTATTTAGTAATATATGCATAGAGTAATCCCGTGCAACAACAGGAGGATCGTTATAGCTGGATTTCACTATCGAATGATTTTTGTTAAATTTTTAGGTATATTTACATATTCGAAATGTCAAACCCGCGATGTTGTTTTCACACTTTACACTTCAATCGTAATTCAATAAAAAAAATCGCGATGTTTGGCTGCGTAGCTATTATTTGCCATTGGTTACAAAATAAAATCACGAATCCGCGATCACTTATTTGCCAACCCACACAAATACATGTATATATACAGGGTGAACCATTTAACCTAAGACCCTAGAATATCTCCAAAATTAATCGTTGTACAAAAAAACGTCTTAAATCCAAGTCGCCCGACATTATGTGGTAAAGTAAACACCATATATCCTGCTTTAATCGGCGAACATTTGGATAGTAATTCCAGGCTCAACAGAACGTTTCGGGCAAATTCATTTTTCATTTTAAATTTATTTCCGAGCACATACATATTTATTCGCGAAATCTCCAACACAAGAAATCGAATTCCATTGACAAAAGGCTAAATTCAGAGTGCAAACCCTTTAGCCGCGGTGATCGGCCAGCGAGAATCGAGGGGTATCGGTGTCTCTCGACAATCGTGGAGTGCGAATAGAACAGGAGCATGGCGGAACGTTTCCAAAATTGTGCGGTACAAACGGCCGTGCAGCGGAGTCGCTTTGGGGATCAGACACTGGGCGCATCCACGATTCGGATATATACGCGGGAAAGCAGGCCGACAATGGGGCGCATATTCAAAGGGCATGGCGACAGTGAGGCTGGAGGAGGAAGGACGCGACGGCGAGTCGGAGTTGGGAGTTAAGTTTTAATTAATGTAATGGAGAGTAGCGCGTGATTAGCCTCTCGATTCCTGGCGCGGAGCGGCGGGGCGAGAAAGAAACCGGCTCGAGGCGGCGGATCCGTTAAATAGTCCAATCGACTGGCGGGTCGGCGACATTACCATTAAGATTCTTTGATTCGACGCTCGGACCAGAGGAGCTACTTCGGGCCATTTTAATTAGGCGCCGCTCGGACCTTCGGGCTTTTTCGGCCTGCCCCTCGCTTTTATCCGATTAAGAGCCAGAAAAATGACCCGGACGATTTCTCGAGGCGCGTGGATGATTATCCCCCGCTTCTTGCCCGCTGCCTTCGATCGGCCGGGCCAAAGCCATTAGCCTTGCCGCCACCGCGCTTATCCCCCGCCGCCATTTTTCTTGCGAGCATCGCCGCCCGCTCCTGCCGCTCTCCGCTGCTCTGGGATTAACCCCTTCGCCTGCGATATCGCGCGAGTGACGGGGTGCGTGTATCGGGGGGGAGGGGGGAGGTAAAGGACGCGCGTGGAAACGTGGAGTGGCCCCTCGATTTCTAGAAAAAAAAGAGGCTAATTTAGGGGATTTTTCTGAAGAGTATAATAAATACGTTGGATAATTCAGTTATGGTACTTTATTAAACATACATTTAAGCGTAAGAAAATATTATTCTTATTTGTTTCTGTTTTAAAATATCGACTTTAGAATCCAGAAGCTTTGGCGCGAGGCCTTAAACAGGCGAAACGATTGCTTCTGCAAATTTCCATCTAGAACGAAGAACCAAAAATTGCTAAGTAATACACGCAAAAAGTTATAAAGCGTACATTTGAAAATACCGTTTTCACATTATTGTTCACACAATTTTAAAAAAAGTTTTAGAACGTTTCTTAGTCTAGTCTAATTCGAGTCTAGTCACATCTAATCACCATTCCAGCCACCCACTCGAGGTGTGGTGGGCATTCCATGGAAAAATCCCCGATCCCGCTCCCATCCTCGAATTATATCGGGCATCCCTGATATCCTGGAGACGCGTATCGGCTTTTCGTTTTTATCGAATTAAATAAGCGGCCAATTGCATTCGTTTATCCCGCGGTTTCTGATCGTCAATCTCTTCACCGATAGCCGTTATCCGCTTGTATCGACCCATCCGAAATCGATACATCGACGAAGACATTAATTTCCACCCAACGAGGTACGGATTTCGTTAATTTCCCAATTCGCGGTATCGTTTTCCATTTCGGCTTCGTTAATATCGCTACGAAGCTCCTCGCTTTCGACAGGATAAGCCTCGTCCTTGGCTGGGCCCCTGTAACGCACTGCGCCCGGATGTCAATTACACGGGGACCAATAATTCAGAGGAATGAGACGCGATTGGGCTTTACGCCCGGCGATAATTGTTTATCGATTAAAAAGCCACGTTATTTTCGCCGATAAAGGCCGCGGCCGGTCCTCGCGGCCAGTGGATTTTTCCTCCGCTTGGGTTTCGGCAGAAATGTTTGTCGGCAGCAGCTGGCAAATGGACACTTTACGTTTTCAATTACAGGGCAAACCGAGTTACCGTTTTTCAACTCAATGTTAATTATACGAATTTGTATGATAATGCAGTAAATATATGCGAAATTGGAATTAAAGTGCGTTTCAGTAATTTGCATTTTATTCTTCCGAGGCTCGGCGGAGCTTTATTTATCAAGGACATGGCGGTCGAGTTGCGAAAAATAAACCGGGCGGCGCAAATTGCCTTTGTTGTATTATTGATTTAACGTTTTATTCCTCCTTATTTTTTCATCCTTCCTCTACCCTCCGCCCTTTCCTTTTTGATACGCGAGGCCGCGGGCCCCGTTGACACCGTATAATAGGATAATACCCGCTATCGGAAAAATGCGACCTAAATGGCCCTACGGTATTACAACGGCCAACGTCGTTAGGCTATAATTGATCTGTTTACGTCGAGCTCTTACCGCACGATTATCCTTCGGATAGATTTTATATTTCACGCTGTATCCCAGGATAAGCCGGGCTCCCTTTTTAATTATCCCGAGGATCGCCGAATGTGTACTTTGCTAATGAGAAAGCTCGTATTAATTTTCAATCTGTCATGGAATAAAATATGAATTTTATGGAGGCGAATTACTTAGGAGAGTGGTTAATGAATATCCGCAAATTGCGTTTTAAACCCAAAGCAAACCAGGATCTGTGGTTATTGTAGAAAAATACGAGATTCCTGGGAATATTATCGAAGTGCCTTTGGTGTTTAAGCGTATAACTGTTCGTGCGAATTGAGCAAACATCCAGCGTGTTATTCAATGTTGGGGATGTTGTCGATGGAGGAAGAGCGACTGTCCATTGCCACAAGTAGATCGTGGACAAGGACGTAAGGATCTTTGCCCAAAGTCGCCGTGTCAGATCCCCCAGTGCGATTGTTCGAGATGAACGACGCTTGGAAAGAGCAAAGAGGATTTGCACCGCGAAATGGAAATACCCGCTCTTTCTTAACGTTATCACTGGCCACGATGGACGATACTAAAAGGACCAGGCAAATCCGTCAGGTAGGATTCCTCCCGTTTGAGACAAATGGCGGTTGGAAGGAGTCGGTGCGATTTTTATCGCGCAAGGACTTCGATCCAAGCAGAAAGAAACTGGGTTTTTGTCCCAAGGCGCGCGTACCTCGAAACTCTTTTGGATAATTCCGCGACACGAGTAAAAGCTTGCGAATACATAAATTACGATGATACGCATACGATTTGATTAGATAAAAACCACAATAAAATAGTTTTGTCTATATAGACGTCTACTTGAATTTAAGTTTTATGTAACGCAGTTTGCCTTATATAACTGCAGGACAAAAATATATATATTTATAGATTACACGTTAAAAAATGTCCTCTAAGTTTAAATATAAAATTTCTTCTTTGGCATTTATTTACGCCTATTTAATCAAAGTTAATGTAAACAACTTTTTAATAACTATTCTTCAATGTAAGCGCCAATAGGTTAACCTTTTCCAGCCCACTGATGCCATTCGGCATCATCCATATAATCTACTTCTATTCAATCAAGTACTTCTAAATTATTTCTCTTCAAAACTAAATTTCCTTCCTAAAAAACAATAATTCAAACCGAAAAGGGTTAATATAGTATTTTCATATTCTTTCCGATTAAATCCGTGCTGTGTCAATTAGCACCACTGTCCAAATCTCCACGATTCTCTTCATTCTCGAGAAAATAATCGAGACGCAGCCAAGATTGTCTCGCGGCACACCAGTGTGCCTGGGCGCAGCGGTTGCGGAGCACCGCTGCGGGGCGAAATGAATCGGGGGAAAACAATTCAAAACGTGCCTGGCGCCGGGGCAGCGCGGAATATCCTGATGGGTTCGTTTGATCGCGGCCAGGACTCGATGTTGGAAGACAGGGTCCTGGGTGGCCGGATATGGAGATGGAAAAAAAGTTATATTGCCTTTGCGCCCGTAGTGACGAGCCCACGCGTCGCCAGCTTATGAATAATATCGGGCCGACCTTCCGGGATTTCCACGGGCAAACGTCCCTGGATATGCGCACTTTCCACCACCGATGGACGTTCGATTCTACTTCCGCCTGGCTCTCGAGTTTTTCAGAGGATCCTCCGCGCAATAATTCCGGGATGATACAGATTCGAGGCTTATCTCTCGACGGAGCGCGTCGTCGAGATCGAAGCTCCTACCGGTGTTGTCGAAAAGTGGAGTATCGTTACTGGATTTGGAAGAAGGGCAGGGATCGAGATAAACGCCTCGAACCGTAAGAGGAACATGAAGGTAACTCGCCTTCCTTCTCCAGCTTTGATGTATTTATTTTTTCCTTCGACGTGCTTCGTTTGGAATTTATCGAGGCCGAAGGACCATCGAGAATTGAATAAATACCTAAGGTCCTTAAAGGTCTTAAAGGGGGCGGTGGTAGGCGGACACAGCGGTGACGCTTCTCCTCGATGTTTTCAGGGAATTCTTTTCACGCGCTTTTTAAGGGGCATTAGGCTCGAATAATATTTGTGAGGCTGGGGATTTTTGGCAGGCGCTCAAAGCGCTAATCAAAGTGTTCAAAGCGTCTCGAGTCTGTCGCTACTTGCCAGGGCTTACACCTCTCGGCCCTTCCGTCTGTGTCCGCTGATTGGATTCGAATTGGGGAGAAGTTGATATTCCTACGGCGGCCGCGACTCCTCTGGGAGTGGTGTCGGGATCGGTTACAGATGGCGGAGATGAAAAGGGAAGAGGTAATGATCTGGCCGGGAAATTTGCGAGCGAAGAATCGACGGAGCGCAGACTTTTTCGAGTCACGCGTTAAGGGCATTGCGGATTTAACACTGCGAATCTTCTTTCTCGTAGTCTACATGTATATATGATACATCCTTCGTTGGTGTGTAAGAGAAATATTTTTCAATGATCCTTTACGAGGACTATGAAATTCTCCCTCTTCTCTTTCGTTATTCCAACTTTGATCATATATTTTGCACTATTGATGATTATATCAGGTGTACAACTTCGTCTCCCTCGTTTAATAAAGCTCGATACAATAAAGCTTCGACACTTTTTACAATAAAGCCTCGAATTTCCGAAAAAGAAGACCTGTGGAAGCAAAATTGTATACCTCATAAGTTGGTACTCTGTTTAAATATAATATTATCTATATTCTTAAAGAATACTTCTTATAGAGTCGCGCTTGTCACATTGTATACCACGCTCTCTGTTTTAATATAATGCAGACTATGGTATTTCTTAAAGAGAATACTCGCAGATCGTGTTTCACGCATTTTGTACCTTTTAGTCTTATAGAAGTATAGCGTGGTATACAATGTGACAAGCGCGACTCTATAAG